>JALGQZ010000016.1:10714261-11069261 GCA_023105745.1 Austropuccinia psidii
CTAGGGAGTCTGGTTGGGTTACCAGTCCTCATGAGCCTGAGAGGGTCAAAGTATCTAATCTCTGGTTCCATTTCTTTTCTATAATAAGTTCTTTGAAGAATATCTCTTTGAGGGAAATCTTCTGAATACTTTCTACAAGTTCTTTGTAGTGGAAATCTGGCTTTAATTTTCTGTCTGCCATTCTCCATTGGAGAAGTTCTTGGAAGATTTGATGGGTTAGAACAAACTGTTCTATGCAAGCCATTTCTGGAGGTTTTCTGTTGAAAGCCATCTTGCAAGGTGTAGGAAGGTTCATTTTGCCATGTATCATGACTTTTAACAACTTCAACTTCTCTCTTTTCCAGGCCTCTATTACAACTGATGGTTTTTCCTCTTTGTAAGGAATAGCCTCTTGCAAATCCAAAGTCTTTGGAATGAGGTGGTATCATTTCTGAGTTGTAAAGTGAGAGTTTCAGCTAGTTGATTGAATCCCTGTTTTGTTAGGAATCTATAGGTCACTTTGGAAAAGTTATTATTGAAAATATCAATAGTTTTTAAGTAAACTTTTTCTGTTATATACTTTTTATATAAAAGAAAGATCAATAATAAAATATGGATTGTATTTTATTATGAAGTATTATTATTGAAATTATCAATGATAATGATACTAATCAATTTTTACATCAATTTTGGTGAAAAAATAAATTATCAGAGTTTTTCTTTGAGAAAAATTCAACCAATATATACTTTGTATATATTATGAAAGAAATATCAATAATAAAATATGATTTTCATTTTATTATGAAGTATTATTACTGACATTATCAAGAATAATGATAATCATCAATTTTTCACACCAATTTGGGTGAAAAAATGAATTGTAAGAGTTTTTCTTCAAGAAAAATTCAAACAATATATACTTTGTATATATTATGAAAAAAAAATCAATAATAACATATGATTTGTATTTTATTATGAAGTATTATTACTGAAAGTATCAATAATAATGATAATAATAAATTTTTCACACCAATTTGGGTGAAAAAATGAATTATTAGAGTTGTTCTTTAAGAAAAATTCAAACTATATATACTCTGTATATATTATGAGAAAAAAATCAATAATAAAATATGATTTGTATTTTATCATGAAGTATTATTACTGAAATTATCAATATAATGATAATAATCAATTTTTCACGCCAATTTGGGTGAAAAAAGGAATTATTAGAGTTTTTCTTTAAGAAAAATTCAAAAAATAAATACTCTGTATATATTATTAGAAAAAAGATTAATAATAAAATATGATTTGTATTTTATTATAAAGTATTATTACTGAAATTATCAATAATAATGATAATAATCAATTTTTCACCCCAATTTGGGTGAAAAATTATATATTATGAAAATAAAATGAAATAAAATATGATTTTCATTTAATTATGAAAAGCGAGTATTTTATAAATATAGATTATATATTTATAACTCTTCAAAAATGATGAAAAATATCATTTTTCAAAAGGAATATGTATAGAGTTTTTTTTATTTTTTTTTTAGTAAAAAGAATCAGAATAGAGAAAAATCATGAAATTAATCCCCTTCAGGGCTTCTTGTGGTTAACTGAAAGTGAAAATAAGCAAAAAAACAAGTATAATAACTATAAAATACATGAAGATAAGCTAAAAATAGTGAAAACAAGCTAGAATTTCATCTAAAATAGGTAAAAAACCAGGCCAAGCCCCCAAAATGTCAGGGTGACTCTATGATATAGCTGTAAAATGACAAATAAAAGCTATAACTCTGAGTGTGACACAAAAATAAAGATGATAATTAAGATAATAGAGGGTAAAAGGGGCTATACTAAATGAATTTAGTGATGGTGAGTGCTGCTGATAGCCCTGGGTGCAGTGTTTTCCTGTTGGTTCACAATAACTAACCCTAAAATACTTAAGCTTAAAGTATACCTGTTGAATTCTAAGGGTAACACTTCTTTTAAGAAGTTATACCACATAAGAATGCTAAGAACAGGATGCTGGATTAGCTTCCTGGTGAGGCAAAGCCTCCTTTTGTCTTGTTCTGGGGTAGTGGGAGGTGGTTTACCTCTGCACATGACCACAGAGTGAAGCTTTTCACTAATGTGGGCTGATTTGTGGCTCTACACACTCAATACATACTAGTATTGGGTGGAAATGTGGTTTTAGAACCACAAGTAGTCATTTTTACACTATACAGGGTGAACGTTTTCACCAATGGAGTTTACAGGTGTGTTCTGGTGCTTCTGATGTGTCAGAATCTGTACAGAACCTGTATGGACCTCTGTATTTGACTTAACTATGAGGTATTGAAGTATAAACAAGCTTCTTTGTCTGTTTGAAACCTCATAATCATACTTATGGGATAGTATTCCACTGTAAGGCTGTATTGGCCAAATTGTGGGATTTTAGCCTTAAAGCTGCTATACCTTTGTCAGTTTTTAAGATATTGAGCGCAAAGCTGGTTCATTGTGTAGCTCTGGATGTGATCTACACAATGGTACCTCATTTGGTATGGTTATCATTAAATATGGCAAAGTTATGCCATGTACACGTTTTCTTGTACACATTTATGATTTGTCCAAAAGCTGTATGAAACTTGTTTGCTCCATATCTTTTGTTCTAGATACGATATGGGGAAATGGATGGCACAATTAGATAGCCCTGCTTGTGCCCTTTCCAAAACAACCCCAATTTAGGTATTGCACACTAAAACTGTAGAAGTTAGATGAGAGGTGAATATTTTAATCACCCTTATTTGAAATTATTTTGGTCATAGCTTCTGTAATTCTGGTGCTTGCTCAGTTTGGCTAGTACCATTGCATAGCCCTGACTTGGAGCTTCAATTTGAATACCCATTTGATGGGGTTGAGCCTCTTCCTCTGGATTTCAGAAGAGAGGTGCAAATTAAGGTTTATGCTCAGCAATAGCTTTGAGCAGGAATAACTTTGTTATTATTTGTCCTATGATTATGGGACTTGTATATTTGGAAGGAGGTGATTTTCCTCTTTATTTTGAAACCTTTTGAGTTGATTTGGCTCAGCTCCATGTTTTGGTGGTATCTTGGCTTTACCATTGGTTTATGGTATTTGGCTGTCATGCTTGCGCTCTGGTTTTGAGTCACAGGCTGACATTTACCAATTTCATTGTCACTCAAGATGGATTTTTCAATAAGCCACACCAAGATTTAAATTATCTCAATGCCTGGACTTATGGTATACTTTCTTTTGTATCAAAAAAAGATTTCCATCCCCTTCCAACTGTCTTCACCCCCTCTGGACATGGCTTGCACTTTCCCAAATTGAAAATGGAGATTGATTCTTCAAAAAAACCTGGCATCATGGAAATTCTTTGGAATACGTCAACAATGGCTCATCATACAACCAAACCTCCTCCAGAAATCACCAATAATGACAAAATAACTCATTTTGTATGATCTTTTGAAGTCAACCCTAAATTATTTAATGTAGGTGACAAATTCTTGAAAATGACACCCACAAAAATTAATTCAAAAGTCAATGGGTACTTTGAAAGAAATATGCAGGATCAAAAAAGAACTTAAAAATATTAATTTTAACTAGTTTTATTTTACCAATAACATCTCCACTCCATTGTATGCCATTAAATTAAGTACAAAAATCAATGGTCCTGATGAAATTTACAATTGAATATTTTTCCATGCCAAAGTAATTGGTTTCATTTTTTATGCATATTTACCACATCTTTTCAAATTTCTTTATTGGCCAGATTTTTGGCTTGTGGTGGATCATCATCTTCATATAAGTCAAACCATTCATTGCAAATTTGTGCTAAAATATTATGTAAAATTGTGCAAGAAAAAACCCAACTAACAAAACATTCAATGTCATGATTATCCCTCATTTGATTTTGCATTTCCCTTAGAGAAAATCATTGCCCCTTCAAAATTCCAATTGCATTCTCTATTCTGACCCATGATTTGGCTAGATGGTAATTGAAAGAACAGTTGTCTTCATTCTTTGCTACAACTCCCTTATATGCCAGAACAACCCAAGGAGAGCTTGCATATGCTGAATCAGCAAGTAAGTACTGATCTTTATCATAAAACCCTTGAGGATTTTGTGCTATTTTCATATGTTGATAGACATTCGAATCATGAAGTGACCCAGTACAACCAACATGTAGAGCAGTGAACTGTTTGTTGATATCACAAACCAGATGCATTGACATAGAATACCTTAATTGTAAAAAATAAGTAAAAATGAAATGAAGAATAAAGATTCAACAGCTTACCTCTTTTTGTTAGCAAAATAGGATTCACCATCATTGGGGGGACATTGTGATAATGGTATGAGACTCCCATCAATAAACCCAATGCACCCAGGGAAGCCTTCTGCTTTCTGTACTTGAGACATCTCTCTTCATTGTTCTATTTTTGGCTACACAATCATGTTGTGCTTCAAATTCATTAATATCTGGATGACTCTTTGAGTGTACAGCACAATAGCCCCATGGCTAATTCCAAATAACATTCCAATATTTCCCAAAGCTGCCCCATTGCCATTTGATCATAGCCTTGATAATGCCACAGCCAATTGGATGGCAGGATTGCATTGTTTGTTTTGTGATGAGTTTTGAAAGGTTTTATCAGCTTTAATTTTTGCAGCCAATTTTTCAAATGATTCATGTGTGGTCCTACATAGCTGTTGAAACTTTTTAGATGATAATGTTTGTAAATCATTCATTGTATACCTGTAATGTGATGGATATCTTCTACAAGGATTGATGTATCTTTGTGATGTTATCATATCTAATAAGATTTTATCTTCATGGATATCAGAATCACTATCAGAGCTGAGAGCATCAAT
Organism: Austropuccinia psidii; assembly: GCA_023105745.1. Taxonomy (NCBI): domain Eukaryota; kingdom Fungi; phylum Basidiomycota; class Pucciniomycetes; order Pucciniales; family Sphaerophragmiaceae; genus Austropuccinia; species Austropuccinia psidii. The sequence goes on from JALGQZ010000016.1 coordinate 10,719,119, forward strand.
GAACTGCAGTGAGTTTAACATCTGAAGTACAAGTAGCCTTTGCCATGCCTTTGGCATTGTAAACAAAGAAAAGATGTATAGAAAATGCAATTTGAAATCAAATAACTTAATAAATGACCAGTCTATTCAGATTTTATGCAAGAGAAGGAAAGGTTTATGCAATTTAACATGCCCTTACTGAGTTGTGTGTTTTAAACATGTGCCTTTATGGGAACCTAAAGGCGGGATTTTAGTATTTAAACACAGGATTTGGTGGAAAAAACCTGGGTTTTTGTACCTTAAAATACCACACCTCTTGAGGTGTGGGATTTACAAAATCCCAAAAAATTAATGCAGGATTTTGGCAAAAAAAGAGGGATTTTGAGTGTGGGATTTGGTAACTTTGACACCCCCTAATGGTTACTTTCTGGGTATACCTCCCATGAATAATGGAAAAGACATACCAGATTTGAAATCCCATTATGACAGTATTTATTTTTATAAATCTTGTATCAAGATAAATACCATAATAAATTTTTTCTTAGGTAAGATAAAGAGTTGTTAGGGGTACCATGAAAACCCCAATTCCTTCTCCTTTCAAAAATACCCCACTTCATTTATTTTATGCTAAAAATGTAGAAGTTGGATTAGAAGTTAATATTTGGTTCACCCTTCTCTTGCCTATGGTTGCCTCTAACCTCTGTAGTTCTGGAGCTAGCCCAATTTATCTTATACCATTGGATATACCTCATTGTGAGCTCTCACTGAATAATTCCTTTCATGGGGCTCTTCCTTTTTTATACATTTTAGGTTAGAGTTCAAAGTTGAGGTATATTTTCAGTTATGTTTTTGAAATGTAAGAAATCTGTTATTATTTACCCCATGGTTATGGGAGTCAGGTATTGAAGTTGAGGTGGCTTTCCTCTTTATTTTGGATTCTAATAAAAGCTATTTTATCTCATGTTAGTTTTTGGTAGGCATTTTTCTCTACCATAGATCCATGGTATTTTTTTGTGTCATGATTGTGCTCTGGTTTTGAGTCACAGGCTCAGAAAATAGAAAAAATCCATTTTAGATTTTTCTATTAATCAAATCATGTACAGGTCTACCACATTTGGAATATAAAATCTCTGAGTTAGCACTATCCAAGGTGTCTAACCACAAGTACTTACCGCCACGAGATCAAAGGTTCCCCTCTTAAAAACTTAATTATTTGATAAAACACTATCAATAGCCATTATCTAATATTTAAAGAGCCAAGAATAACCCTAAAATCAACTATAACTGGAAATTTTTATTAGAAACTTGATTAGAGCTACCTTTGAATCTTGTGTCACCAAACATTCAAAGGATATTAATTTTGGATGTTTCAAAAACCCTAATTGACACTATCATGAAGATCAAATTTCACTGTGCTTTTAGAATACCTAATTCAATTTATCCATGGTTTACCCATTGCAAAGTCCTTGCCAAGGCATATCTTCAAGGTCCTCATTGAGGCCTTTATTACCAAAAATTGAGAAGGTATCATTGAATTACATACCATTTTTTCACCAGGCTCCAGCTCAGAATACCCCACAACAGAAATCAATTCCCCCACAGTCAGACTTAAATGCAATTTTCACACCAAAATTTCAGCTTTACATCAAGAAGTGGCAGTTTACTGATACGTCCATGGCACAGGTACCCAGAGGCATGGTATAGTTTTAGAGAAATCAATTCAATTTTATCATAAATATCAAGTTAAATATATAAAAATTGCTACAACAAGAACGTTACCACCCTGTACACACCCCATAAAGGCTTTACACAGTGCTTAGAAAAACTGGACTCATGAAGCAATTAAATCACACCTGGATTAATTGAACAGGCACCTTTTTTCAGAAAAAAGGAGATTCATATGATTCAAAGTTGAACCCAATTAAATACCTGAAATTAATCTCCAACACAGCAAAAGTAATCCCCCATTTTATATCCATAGCAGCTCCACTTGCAACTTCAAAACAGCCCCAAATTCTGTAGGAAAGTCATAGAAGCTTATGAAATGCAATCAATAATCATGTGTGGCACAGAATAAGTAAAACAAAAAAAAATTACACCACTCATCACCTCATGAAAGCCATAAAAAACAAGCTGGATGGGGTACACACCCTTATTTAAATCTCAACCACATTACTATGCACAGAGCATATCAAAATAGGAAAATCACATCATCACATGCAAAAAATGGAAATACATTACTGAAATAGATAATCACCTGAACTAACTTTGAATATCCAACAGAATAAACACAGCCATGACACCTTCATAAATTACACAGCCACTCCTTCCAAGCCTAAAATATGACGTATGAAAGGGAAATCCAAGTTCATCATGAAATACCACCCCATCCAATAGCATATCATGTGACAAAAAGAAGGCTATGCAAAGGAAATATCCCAAGTAGGAATTAAATTGCCTCATGCATGCATGCAAACTCCAAGAAAATCATGTCATAAACAGCTCACCAAAAAAGGAGAATGTAAAAAATGTAGTCTGCACAGAAGAAGAATTATGACTAAACCTTAAATAAGCTGACAAATGCACTAAAAGGCCTCACAAAAATACAGTCACATTATCAAGTCAATTAAATTTGAAGTGGGAACAGACAGCTCCAATGAAGTCCCCCTGGCTTCTCAAAAAATATAAATAGATGGGCTCTATCCCCCTCAATTTGAAAATTCCCCCACCCACATTATATATTGAGAAAGAAAACAAGTCATACCTTACCTAAGAGGTAGTCCAGTATATTATAGTGAGCTCCATTTCCCAGTATCTAAGCTAAGTGGAATCTTAGTATTTAAAAGAAATTTTACAGTAGGCAACATTATGGTTATTTCTCTACTAATCAGATTTTATCCAGTAGAAATCAACACTATTAAGCAAGATTTTAATTATCTTACCCTTTGAAATATCCAATATCAAATAATCTTACCTTTTCAATTTGAAAGAAGCACTATTTTATCTTCTCCTTGAAGCCCATTAGAAAATTAACTTACCCTATTATTAATTTATCTTAAGACAGTTAACATTATCAAAACTAATTTATTTTACCAGAAAACCCCAAAGAAACATCTTTCCACAACTTTATTACCAAGACGGAACTAATCAACACAGTTCCACCAAAAATAAAGATTATACACATAAGTATTTCATTAAAATCTCAAAGATTAACCAAGTTCCTAGCAGTATATTTCTCATTATATATTAAATAGGTATGATCTGAAACTTCTGAATTTGGCCTTCTTCAGCCTTAAAGTGACTTGCTTATTTAATTTTTCTTTGTGACCTCCAAGGAAGATTTTGTTCAGTATTTGAGTCAGGGAAGGAAATAAAACCTTGCAAGCATTGGTTACAGGAGTTATTGAGAATCAAAAACTAGTTACCTGTGATTTCTCCCTCCAGGTACTGCATACTTTTAATCCCACGCAAGAGGAGTTTTCCTAGTATGAGTATTAGAAGCTTGGTAAGAACAATTATTGTTACCAAATGACTTCAAGTACCTAACTCAACAGTTTGGCTTTATTTAAACCTGAACTATGTGTAACCATGTCAAAGGGAATCGCAAGATTAATTATTGGAAACACACCTTCTACCACTATTCCATTGATTGACAGATATAGCATTATTAAAGAACTTATTCCTCTTTTTCAAATAATGGGAGATTAAAACATCCTGGATCCCCTATAGCTTTTTTAAGACTCATCTCATAAGGGTTTGGTTTCTGAGAAATGATATCCAAAGTACTTGATTTTTTGACATATTTCACCTTCTTTAGGATAGGCTTTATCTGCCTGTCATGGATCTTTGATACCTATTGGCTATGCTAGAGGCAATAGAACATTTTTTGAAACTTCTTGGGATTGAAAATGGAGCCATGGGATAAATTAAACCTCAAAGATGAATATTCAAATTTACCAAAGACATTTCTAAACTCCCTTGAAGAACTCCCTATATGGTCTTTGGACTTTGAAATGAAGGTTTCAGTATTGCAATTTTTAAAGGAATGAATTTAACTTCCCTTTGAATAGATCCCAGCTCATTAAGGTCAAAAAATATTTTTACAATGAGGAACTAAAGGCCTAGCTGAAGGGTGTCACTAACTTCAAATTGACATATTATTTTTTATATTTTCACACTATGGGATACTCCTCTGTGTGCGACAAATGAGGCAGTACCTGGACGCCAAAATTTCAAGAAAAAGGTTTGAATCTCTTTTATGACTTGTAATTCTTCTTCTTCTTTTGTGTCAGAATAATCTGAACCAATTTTCCTGTAATTCTTAACTTTATTTACTTGAGCTTCACAATAAATTTAATTATTTTTGATAGTTACTGGATCAGAAAGCTATACTTAACAGACTTTGACCATACTTTGATTCATTTCACAAAAATGATTTCTTGAAACCTTGTCCTAATTTGACAATAATAGAATATCCAGAGATATTATTTCATTTCAAACTACTAAAATTTTGATAATATATATTATAGCTGTTTTCTATAGTACTACTCATAAGATAGATTGCTCTTGTTGATATTGTGCTAATACTATTATAAAACTAAATAATAAGATAGTTTGGGAATGAGCCTACTGGAAATGATTGCAATTATGTGGATTATAATAGATCTGATATAGTCAATGATTGAAAGTATAAGTCAGAAAAGGCAGACTGCTAACTGCTTCTAGCTTTAAAGTCACTTCAGACAATGCTACTGAGCTTGGATACTAAGTGATTGAGATTGGTACAAATATCGGGAGAGTCAATTAGATTATTTTATGAAATAATGTGGACCAACTGTCAAATATTCCTGTAATATAAATGGATCAGGCAGTGCTACTGAGCCTGGCTACTGAGAAATTAATATTGGGGGATATTCAATGAAATAAATTGATAAAATAATATGGATAAACTGCTAACCACTATTATTGAATGAATGAATCAGAAGGTGCGACTGATTAATTATAAATTGAAAATATTCAATAATATTAATCTTATAATCAAGATAATACAGACCAACTTTCAGCTTTCTTATCTTTAAAAAAATAAAAAAGTGCTTCTGAGCTTTCCTAGTGAGCAAATAGCATAAGGAAGGTACTTATAGTGGGGCATAATAACAAGTGTGATATGGTGATGAGCCTCTTTTATTAGTGATGAGGAGCTGTCTGGAAAGGGTAAAGAAGGAATCTAGTTATAGCTTTTGGGATTACAGAGGCGCTCCAGAACAATAGCACCTAGATACTTGCTCTTGATCTGATGGCCAGTTTGTGGCTTGAAAGCTGCTGAAACTAACTTTTAAGGGCTAAATCGTGGTTTCAAGGTTGGTAAACCTAGGCTTTGGTCCTGGTGATGAACTTCTTTTGGTAGTCATGAGGAATTTTTCTGGAAAGGGGAAAGAAGGAATGTATTTATAGCTTTTGGGCTTACAGAGGAGCTCCAAAACCATAGTACCTAGATACTTTCCTACTCTTAATCTGATGGCCAGTTTGTGGCTTGAAAGCTGCTGAAGCTAAATTTTAAAGGCTAAATCGTGGTTTCAACGTTGGTAAAACTAGCTTTTAGTCCAAAAATATTGTTCGTCCATGATTCCTGGAGCTTTTCTTGGATGATGAAATCTGTATATGTTGAGAATTTCCTAATTTGGAAATAATCTGAAAGCCGTTGGGTGGATCTTGTGAAATTAAATTCAGGGGGTTCAAATGCCTTTATTATGCAGCCTGCATGGTGATGATATTTTCCTAACTTGGAGATTTTGAAAGAAAAATGGTTGTAATTCCTGATCTTTAATTTGAAAAGGTGATCTGTCTGTTTTTAGTGCTGCCTAATTTGGGAATTTTGTGCCCTTATCTACTTCCTGATTCAATTTTTGGGTAGATCCTTTAACTCCTTGATTACTAATAAGACTTAAGCTTGTAACCCAAATTATCTCTGTTATTTTGATAATTGAAACTTCTTCATCAATCCCTTCCAGGTTAATCTGGAAAAATGTGTACACAAAAAGTATATATTGAAAGATCTTTCTGTAATTCTGAGTCTTCCTTTCCTTTAAATGTAATTTTGGAAGCCCTTCCTAAAATATCAAACTAGACTTCATAAGATAGAAGGTGAGATTTGATATCCTGCTGTCATTAATGGAACAATTCCAAGGTGTCATACTATAAATTATGGCCAAAATGAAATTGAAACTGAGCCCATAGATATTGAAAATACAGAATTTAATTCCTTAATTCCCCTATAAGTGGCTAATATTAATTGAATGAGACGAATTCAAAGCTTTTTAACTGATTCTATGACCCCTATGATGCTATAACTCTGCTATAAAATATTCTTTAAGCATCTTTATTGTAGCCCTAACCCTCTGTGCTGTGATCTTTCCTTCCTACCCGCATTAAATAAAATGAGAAATAAGATAAGATTTTAAATTATTTGTGTAACCAATCTTTGATATATATATATATTTGAAATTTGAGAATGGTAAAGTTTGGTTTCATAGAATGTGATAAAAAATTTATTAAGATTAAATAAAGAAGTCAGTGTTCCATCTGGTTATTTGGTGGAATTAGGATTGATCAATTTTTGAAATTAGCTATCTAGGCCCATATTTTATATCATTAAGGGGAATAAAAGTTGAAAAATTCTTTAATGTTAGACATCAATCCAAGCTGGTGTAGGCATATACAAACACATGTTCAATTACATCTAGATGCATCCATTTCATATAGAGATCTTTATGTAGAAATTTTTTCTTCCCACAGGAGTTCTATCAGGGATTATTTTATATATCTATAATACTGATAATTTAAGTTATTCTTTTACTTAACTTTATTTATCTTTCCTCAGAATATTCCTAAAAAGAGATTCATAAACACGTTTATAGTATTTTAAAGGCTTTTTTGTACTATTTGGATGTAATTTTACCATTTCACACAGATACAGAAACTTGTATTTAGGATAATTCTAACATAATCATGTAAAAAATAATGCTACCAAGCTTTAGATATGGCCAATACATTTACTGATTATATGCACTTTATAAAGACACAGACTTTAGGAAGAGGTATTCCTTTCAATAATATAAAGCTCTTATCCAAATCGGTTGAGAACTATTCAGGCTATAAAATGTTCCAATTTGACTAAGGATCCACTAATTCAAAGACTTATTGAAACCTCTTTTTTATATTCTTAATTTTAAACAACAGCTCTATAGAACAAATGTTCATTTCAAATATCTCAGTGAGATTTTTCAATGATGCAATAAAATTAATTTTGAAACCCTTACATCAGATGTTGGGTAATGTTTAATATCTACATTGAAAGAACTATTTCGGAGCTCAAGGAGGTTCTTTACAGACCACATCAATTGTGAGCCTTAGAGGTAATTTCATATACCCAAAAGACCACAAATACAAAAATAACATATTAATATAAATAAAATGAATTTATTTATATTATTAAAATAAAAATAAAAATATAAATATAAAATTATATTAAAAATAAAAAATTAATTACAATTTAAAAATAAAAATACATTAAATTCTATAAGTATAAAATTACATTTATACTTGAAAAAATTAAGTAAAAATAAAATTTTAACAAAATTGTGAAAAAATAAATAAATTTGGAAAAAAGTTAAATAAAAATTATTATAACTTTTTATCCAATAAATAAACACATAAAAATTATTTCACCATTGGATTCCTCATAAAAAATCAGGTGGGGTCACCTCTGAGTGAAATTCTTGTAACTCAACTCTAAATAAGCTTAAATTGAGTTTTTAGTATTTTCAATACAAAAGCTGAAAATCCTTGAAACCTTAATATAATTCACACCACATATGGTGTTAACCATCAATTTTTGTGTTAAAATTGAGGTGTTGTGTTTAGCTTAGAAGTTATGAGGAATTGAAGTATTTTCAATTGAATTCAATTGAATTGTCAAAATGTGCGCGTGTATTAAATAAGTGAACTTTGATTTACATATGAGGTGTCAATTATTGCTGTATTGTACTGTACAATTGAATTGAATTACATATGTAAATTATAAGTATAATACATGATGAGGAATTAAAGGAAAAATAAATTGGAAAGATTAAATTTGGGGGGGGAAAAGGAACTCCAGCTCTAAGGGGGAGCTAGACCCCCAAAATCCTTGCTGACAGGCGTGGGATGTCAAAATTCACGCAAAGGTTCATCACTTTTGGCCTGGAATTGAGCTACAGGGTCTGTGGACTCAATTGATGATGAGGTTTTGATACCAACTGGGGTAGTTTTAGCTGTTGCCAAGAGGGTAAAACTACCCTTAAGATAAAACTACCATAGTAAAAACAGTTTTAACTGGTTTCTACGCCTCTTACACACATTCTGACGTGTTTTGAAGGCTCTAGGCCTGGTATTGCTATAGTAATGGCTGATTTAAGGGTCTAAAATGGCTAAAAATGGCTTAAACCAGCCCTTTTTGGTCTAAACCAGGGTTAAATGATGCCATAATTGGCTTTTCTGTTGTCAGACTGTTTTTCACGACTGACAAGAGTAAAATTTACTTTTGGAGTAAGAGAATTGATGGCTATAAAAGAATGTCTTCTTTGCCCCACTTTTCTCTTCATGTTAGAATCTTTTCCTTTTATAATTAGTTTAAACATTGTTAAACCAATCAATAAAAGATTCCAACCACCTTGTTTAAATCATTTTAATCCTTTTAACCACGTGAAAAAATCATTATAATCATTGTTTGTAACTCTTATAATCATTTTTACCCCTGAACCACCCCAAAAGTGAATTAAAGCATCTTTCATCACTGTAAACTTTGTCACTTTGTTTCCAAATTCACTCTGGTCAATTTTGGGCATGTTTTCTCTTTAATATTCTTTTTAAAGACTTTGTTCTTTAATTAATTGCTTGCAGCTCTTTGCTCAATTAATTCCAATTGAAATTGCTCTTGAAGAAATTTCTTTTGTAGCCTTAAAATATCTCTTGTAGAGTATTTTTTGGATAAATTTTTATTGTTGGTAAAACAATAAATTTTTATAATATTATTTTTTTATACCAATAAAGTTATAAACAATAAAATTGGCGTGTTTTCTCTTAAAAATAATATTCCATACTATTTTTAATTGATTTTTACCTTATACAAATTTTGAGGACTGAAAAAGTACTTGATTTTTAATCAAAGTTTCATATCCACACCTTACATTTGGGGGCCCAGCCGTGATATTTTGCCTGTGACATATTTTTTTTACTCTTTTTAAATCTTTTTCTTATATTGAAAAATTTAAAAACATATAAAAAATACTTATAATCCAAAAAATCCATAAAAAATAACTTTTTTTCATATTATAAGTGAGGCTTATATTTTTATTTCTTTTTTGAAATAACCTTTTTTTTAATTAATTAATTGGCTTTTTCATTAATTTTAGTGTCTGACAACGTGGTAAGACAAGAAAACATTGAAACAGCCTCAACAGTAACCAGCATTATCCCTGCCAGTACTGTTAATTCTGATCATAATAGTACTGTTATTGTGACTCAAAATAACCAACCTGAACCAATATCTTCTGGATTAATTAACTTGGACATAAGTAATACTCTTCAGAAAGCTAAGAATTTGGCCAATAGTAAGTTTTTTGACGTAAAAATACCATTTTAAGCCTTTTTAAACCATAATTATGCATTCAACCAGGTCAGGAGCCAGCTACAACCCCTCAAGCAGCTCCCAAAAAGGTAATAGACGTGATTATGGCAGAGGAAAACCAGGTACAGAAGGAAAAGGGTCAGTTGATGACTTCCAAACAACTAAAATGGGTCATTCTGAAGCTGATAATACTAATTTACATTCAAAAAGAGCTGACACCGCCACAACAAGCCTCTGTGGACATATACAAAGCCAGCCACAGTGCATACAGCAATGCACTTCAATTCAAGGAGTACCAGATCCTTGCAGACCTGTGGAAGAGTTGCATGAATTCTTACCTGACAGTAAGAAAATTCCTGGGCCATCCCAACACTTGCAAATTGCTCAATGGATGGCATCCATTGATGGAGAAGAAAAACATGATGCTGTTGACACTAGAATGGAGGAAAAACAACCCTCCACCACCCAAACCAGTGCCAAAGACAGCCCCAGTGGCCAGCACCAGCAATTCCAACGTGAAAAAACAGCCACAAGTTCCAAACAAGGGCAAAGGGAAGGCACCAGCCCCAAAACCTTACAGCCAGGGCTACAGAATCCCAAAGATTCAGCAGGATGCCATGGAAAATGTATTTCAGATGGCCAGAACCATGATGGAATTACAGAAGAAGGAGGAAGCCAGATTAAGATTCCAGAAATGATTTCTGATATATTTGATTCCATCCCAGAGTTGTATGATGCTATAAATGACATGAAAAAAACATCTTTCTGATAAAAATGAAACCATTTGTAACAACATTAAAACAAACAACCTGAGTCTGTGCCAAATTAATGAAACACTTATGTGTTTTGAAATAGTTTTAAGAACAATTAAAAATTCCAATAATGATAATTCTTCTAACAATAAAATAAATGAACAATCTGCCATTATTAAAGAATTAACAGATAAATATTCTAAATTCAATATTGATGACATAATTGAAACAAGAATTAAACAAGCCATAAATATTATCAAAACAGATAACAAGAAAGTCCTTGATGACATTTCAAGTTCATTTACTGAAGTAAAGACATATACCATTGCCTTGAAAAAGTGTTTTGATGCTTCACAAGAAGAAGTATCAAAATTATCAATGAAATTGAATCAAGTCACTGCTGATAATACAAGACAGACAGAGTTATGGCAAGAGCTTACACATAAAGAAGACATGTATAAAATTGAAGTAATAAATTTAATACAAAGCTTCCCACATGAATACAGAAATTCCCAAAGGTGTAGCAACAGTAAAATGAATGACATTGAACAAATACTGAACACCTTACCAAGAATGTCTACACCTCTAAATCAAAATGAGGGCACAAGAATTTCAAATCCATAAGTATTGGATCCTGATAATTCACAATTAAAAAATGAATTATCCACTTCTTTTCATAACTTGGAACCATCAATGGGCCAAGCACTCTTGAAAGAGGTTCCAAAACCTAAAGAATGGCCTCACTTCAGTGGTGAAGGAGAGTATGACCATATGGAATTCATTAGAGGTATTGACATGATCAAAGAGGATTTTGAATTACCAGACAGATTGGTAACAGCCAGGTTTAACACCTTGTTTACCAGATCAGCTCACAGATGGTACATCAAAATAAGACAAGCACATGGACACCAGAGTTGGACTTGGTGGAAAACCCAAATCATCAACAAATGGGCAAATGATGCTTGGAGGTTTAAAGTTGAAACAGCCTTTGAATCTGCCAAATTTAATGCTGATAAAGACAAAGCTTTACCATGGTTTTGCCAACAGAAGGACAGATTAACAGCATTATATCCTGACATGTCAGAATTTATGATCCATAGAAAAATTCTGAGACAATGTGGGGGTGACTTAGAGCATGCTTTCAAAAGCAGGACTACTGAACAATCTTCAGCAGAGGATATTATCAATATACTAGAAGAAGTAACCACCAGAACCAAAATTGGTTCTAGTAGAGTGAATCTCAAAACAAGGTTTAATACACCTTGGAAAGATTCTGTGGACAAAAACCCCAAAGAAAATTCTAGTAATATTAAATATAAATCTGCAGATACAGTCAGAAAATGCCATATTTGCCAAAGCACCACCCATTTAGCCAATACATGTCCAAAAAGGGGGAAAATCAATGAAATTGACATTGAAAAGGGACCAGATGTTGAAAGAGAAGACATAATTGAAGACAATTCAGATGATAAGTCATCCATATTTTCTGAATCTTCAAAAGATATAGAAAATATCAATGCCACTTTTGACATCATGGAATCTTATTCCCACTTACCACAATTGAGCAATGGTCAAGTTGATTTATCAAAAGTTCAAGATGCACAACTTATGAAGACAAAACCAAACAGAGGAAAAGGTTATACAGCTTGTAATTCCTGTATAACAGAAGTGGTGATTGAGAACAAGCCCACCAAACTTTTACTTGACCCAGGAGCCTTCTGCTCTTGTGTTGGAAAATCTTTTCTTAAGACTTGTGTACCAAATTTTGAAGACCAATTGTTACCAATTGATGGTATAAAATTCAACAGTGCAAGTAACCCAATGAAAGCATTAGGAATCTTTCAGACCAATGTCATATTCCCACACATAAATGGGAATTTAAAGATCACAGTTGAATTTGTTGTTATGGAAAATTGCTCTAGTACCCATTTTATATTTGGAAATGACTATTTAATCATGTATGGGATAGATTTACATAATAACAAAGACAGATAATTTACAATTGTGGACAATAAGCGCCAGAAATTTGCCTTTTTACCATTTAAAAGACAAATTACAGTAAACAAAGTATCACCAGTCAGCTTAGAGTTAGAGAAATTCAAGTCTGAACAGTTAAATGAGGCTGAAATAAGCCTTCATCTGACTGATAAACAAGAAAATGAAATTTCTTCCCTTTTGTATGACCACAGAGGAGCATTTGCTACAGACAAAGAACCTCTGGGAGCAATTATTGGTCATGAAGTTGACATCATTCTTAACATTGAGAGACCTTATCCACCAATCTTAAGAAGACATGCTTATCCAGCAAGTCCAAAATCAAGAGAAGCTCTAGAAATTCATATCAAAGAACTTCTGGACCTTGGTGTAATAAGAAAAGTAGGCCACAATGAGGAAGTAGAAATAACTACACCAGTCATAGTGGCGTGGCATAATGGAAAATCCAGAATGGTTGGGGACTTTAGAGCTCTGAACACTTACACTGTTCCAGACAGATACCCAATACCAAAAATCCAAATTGCCCTTACTCAAATATCTCAAGCAGTGTATATAACCACTATGGATGCCCTTAAAGGATTCCATCAAAATGTGGTAACACCAAGAGCAAGAAAATACTTGAGAATTATTGTTCATTGTGGAGTGTATGAATACTTAAGGATGCCCTTTGGTATCAAAAATGCACCTTCACACTTCCAAAGAATGATGAATGAAATCTTCCCTGAAGAACTCTCAGAGGGATGGTTAATCATTTACATTGATGACATTATTATCTGTTCAAAGACTTGGGAGGAGCACATGTGCAGATTATCAAGAGTTTTGACAAAAATCCAATCAGTAAACATGAAAATCTCCTTGAAAAAATGTCATTTTGGATTTAAAGAACTTGAAGCATTAGGACATGTTGTATCTGGTTTGTCCCTTGGAATTGACAAAAAAAAAGTTGCAGCAGTATTGTTTAAACCCATGCCTCAGAATAAGAAGGAAATTCAGTCATTCTTAGGTTTTGCAGGATATTACAGGCAACACATTAAATATTTTGCATCCATAGCAAGACCACTTTATAAGTTGTGTGACAAAGACACAGTATTTGAAATGACTGTTGACAGAGTCAAGGCTTTTGAGTCTCTAAGAGAAGCATTGACCACTGCTCCACTCTTACTGATGCCAGACTTTAAATTGCCTTTCAAACTGTATATTGATGCATCAGGGGATGGACTGGGTGCTGCACTTCACCAATTTAAGATCATAAATGATAAGCCTGTAGAAGGACCCATATGTTTCATATCCAGGCAAATCAAACCAACTGAAGCCAGATATGGAGCAAGTCAAATGGAATGTCTATGCCTTGTCTGGGCCTTGGAAAAATTGAACTACTTTTTAGAGGGATGTGTTTTTGAAGTGATAACAGATTGTACAGCTGTCAAATCACTTTTGAACATGAAAACACCCAACAGACACATGCTCAGATGGCAAATAGCCATACAAGAATACAGAGGCAATATGACTATTGTTCATAAGGATGGGAATATTCATAAGAATGCAGATGGACTAAGCAGATGGCCATTACCAAATAATATTGATAATCCTGCTTATGTGCCAGAAGAAGCTTCACCACAAATTCCAATAGAGGAATAAGTGTTACAGACTTGAACACCACCTTCTTTGAAGAAGTCAGAAGTAGTTACACCCAAGATAAGAATTGTAGCATCTTATGCCAATTACTTAACAAAGACTGTAAATACAACTCTCTAATACATGCCTTGGATGAAGTATGGAGAAAATCTTATGATGAAGGAAGATTTCACCTACTGGATGGTATAATTTACCACAGAACCAAGCACACATGTGTGATGACAGTTGTAGACAGGTCATTAATCAATCTTGTACTGAAAGAATGCCATGATAGTCCCTTTTCAGGACATCTGTCTGAAGACAGAACAAGAGAAAAAGTAAAGACCTGCATATGGTGGCCAATGTGGCAGAAAGATGTTGCAGAGTATTGCAAAACCTGTGACAGATGCCAAAAGGCAAATAAATCCACAGGCAAAAGACTTGGAAATATGATAAAAATCCAAGCTACCAAACTCCTCAGGAGATTAAGACACACTAGAAACACCAATATTACAAAGTAATATTATTTTTTAGGGGGAGGGCATGTGAGCCTTAGAGGTAATTTCATATACCCAAAAGACCACAAATACAAAAATAACATATTAATATAAATAAAATGAATTTATTTATATTATTAAAATAAAAATCAAAATATAAATACAAAATTATATTAAAAATAAAAAATTAATTACAATTTAAAAATAAAAATACATTAAATTCTATAAGTATAAAATTACATTTATACTTGAAAAAATTAAGTAAAAATAAAATTTTAATGAAATTGTGAAAAAATAAATAAATTTGGAAAAAAGTTAAATAAAAATTATTATAACTTTTTATCCAATAAATAAACACATAAAATTAATTTAACCATTGGATTCCTCATAAAAAATCAGGTGGGGTCACCTCTGAGTGAAATTCTTGTAACTCAACTCTAAATAAGCTTAAATTAAGTTTTTAGTATTTTCAATACAAAAGTTGAAAATCCTTGAAACCTTAATTTAATTCACACCACATATGGTGTTAACCATCAATTTTTGTGTTTAGTTTAGAAGTTATGAGGAATTGAAGTATTTTCAATTGAATTCAATTGAAATGTCAAAATGTGCGCATGTATTACATAAGTGAACTTTGATTTACATATGAGGTGTCAATTATTGCTGTATTGTACTGTACAATTGAATTGAATTACATATGTAAATTATAAGTATAATACATGATGAGGAATTAAAGGAAAAATAAATTGGAAAGATTAAATTTGGGGGGGAAAAGGAACTCCAGCTCTAAGGGGGAGCTAGACCCCCAAAATTCTTGCTGACAGGCGTGGGATGTCAAAATTCACGCAAAAGTTCATCACTTTTGGCCTGGAACTGAGTTACAGGGTCTGTGGACTCAATTGATGATGAGGTTTTGATACCAACTGGGGTAGTTTTAGCTGTTGCCAAGAGGGTAAAACTACCCTTAAGATAAAACAACCATAGTAAAAACAGTTTTAACTGGTTTCTACGCCTCTTACACACATTATGACGTGTTTTGAAGGCTCTAGGCCTGGTATTGCTATAGTAATGGCTGATTTAAGGGTCTAAAATGGCTAAAAATGGCTAAAAATGGCTTAAACCAGCCCTTTTTGGTCTAAACCAGGGTTCAATGATGCCATAATTGGCTTTTCTGTTGTCAGACTGTTTTTCACGACTGACAAGAGTAAAATTTACTTTTGGAGTAAGAGAACTGATGGCTATAAAAGAATGTCTTCTTTGCCCCACTTTTCTCTTCATGTTAGAATCTTTTCCTTTTATAATTAGTTTAAAGATTGTTAAACCAATCAATAAAAGATTCCAACCACCTTTTTTAAATCATTTTAATCCTTTTAACCACTTGAAAAAATCATTATAATCATTGTTTGTAACTATTATAATCATTTTTACCCCTGAACCACCCCAAAAGTGAATTAAAGCATCTTTCATCACTGTAAACTTTGTCAATTTGTTTCCAAATTCACTCTGGTCACTTTTGGGCATGTTTTCTCTTTAATATTCTTTTTAAAGACTTTGTTCTTTAATTAATTGCTTGCAGTTCTTTGCTCAATTAATTCCAATTGAAATTGCTCTTGAAGAAATTTCTTTTGTAGCCTTAAAATATCTCTTGTAGAGTATTTTTTGGATAAATTTTTATTGTTGGTAAAACAATAAATTTTTATAATATTATTGTTTTATACTAATAAAGTTATAAACAATAAAATTGGTGTGTTTTCTCTTAAAAATAATATTCCTTACTATTTTTAATTGATTTTTACCTTATACAAATTTTGAGGACAGGAAAAGTACTTGATTTTTAATCAAAGTTTCATATCCACACCTTACATCAATATTACGGTAATTTCCAAGAGCCCGAAAAATATCTTAGATATACACACTTGACAAAAGTGGATTTCAAAAGATCATAGAAATATCTTGCCTAGACTATTTGTAGAAAGAAATATGGACTTATAATCACACAAAAATTCTCTAGCCTCCATATAGCCTTTAAAAAAGACTACATTTATTTCTTTCAAATCAAATATATTATTGAGAGGCTGAGATCTATCTGATTAGATAATTGATGTCATGAAAGCCATCTTACATAGCTTTTTTAACGGGTATCTCACATTTTATACAGATAATCTTGAATAAATGAAGTGTTCCAGACCATATGAGCTCTGAGGAAATAATAAAAGAAAAGAAATACTTCTTAAATAATTGAAGATATTATCATTAACTACATTTGTTATAATTTTTCCCATATCTCAAGAATTGTCTGTGATATCTTGTATGGAAGATATCCAAGACACAATTGAGCGCACCAAGGCTGTAATAGCTTTCTCACTCATATTCGTATATCCAAAATTTTAAAAGGGTGTCAAAACCATGGAAGATCACCATCTTGAATAGATTTATTGCATATCTCTTTCATATCCAATCTATACACATTTGGCCCTTTATGGTCATTTTATCATCTGGGGACAACTTTGATTCTTTGCCACTTTTGGGAACTTCGCAGTCAGCAGGGTAGCTACACCCCAAAAGGCTTTATTATTATTTTCCATCTTCAAATAGATTTTTGTGAATTTTTTCATTATATGCCATTTTCCCATTAAAAATGGGATATGTGCCCAAATTAGGCGTAATTTCCAGATTTTCACATTTTTGTGCAAATACATTATTAAGCCTGTATAGGATAGTTTCGGCCAAAAAAACCACAAAGCCCCTGAAGCCGTATAGCTCACCTGTTCTCAATGTTTGTCAAGGCCATCCTCCAGAAAACCTTTGTCCACCTTTTCCTTTCATACCCAGACCTCCAACCCTTATGGCATAATATTTTAAGGAAGATTGATCAAGGCTCAAGCTAATAGTGTTTCTTCAACATCAACTACCTCACTAATGACATATTGGTTTTTTTCAAGTATTCAGTATTCACCAAAGGGAATACTTGGAAGTTTCATTTCAAGGGATATTAAAGAGATAATTCCAAATCAGCTTTCAAGTGTCAATTCTCAATCAATACACCTTTGAATCCACACTCATTGAAGATAGTCTCTTTCCATAGAGGCCTGGATTTTAACAGGACCAGGGCTTTTTTTATGTGACTGGCCATTCAATAACATCTTGTTTATTGCATTTATCCCATAATATACTCTTTTAGTTATCTTAATGTTCCACAGAAATAGTGAGGAAGCTCTTTTCAAATCTTCCAGATATAAATTCATTCTAGATGTTTCAGAAATAGGTTACAATACATATATATATATATATAGCGCACCAGAAAGGGTGAAATGCATTAAGACATAAAATATAATTATTCAAAAAGTATTCCTTAATTTAATTAAATAGAAATAAATGTAATGAAATATGCAAAAAAACTTTAAAATGTGACTTGCTCCTGGAATGGTTTTCTTAATAAATATGCCTTCAAGATGTTAAAATAGCTCCTCATTCTAATGAGTAAACTATAAAGCTAATTTTTGAATCTTTTGAGGAAGAAAATTTATAATCAATCACATGGAATAATTTGATACAGTAAGAATATTTTGAATCTAGAATTGATTTAAATACCTATCATTGGAATTCTCTTGTTTTTATAATATCACCAACTCATTTTGAACAATGGAAGTTCATACCTCATAATATCACTCACAGAGAGAAATTTCTTTCAGATTTTTGGTGTTGGGAAAACATAATGGTATCAAAACATGGAAAATGGAATAAAAACAAACTCTATAGGGAGGAGAATTGTTTGGGGGTTTAATTATGGAAACCCAGTTAAAGTCCTGTGAAATGTCCAAATGTGTAAAATAGAAGGGATTTTTGGGTTCTGAATATCTTCCAAATTAAAAATTATCTTTATAGAAATATATGGAAAACTTATTTTAGGGGGTTTAATATTGACAATTGATCAAAAAAACCAAATAACAGCCAAAAAAGCTATTTGAGACCCTAAGACATTCCCTGGGCTTAGAGGATTGTTATTCAAGATCTTGAAAGAAGCCCCTAGACTCTTGGGAGGCCGCCTTTAGGAAAATGTAAGATGAATAACTCAGTGAAAACCCTTGAGATGACCAAATTTGTGCCATACAGTGGGTTTTGGGGGTCTGAACAGCTTTTTTCTATACAGGAAAGGTACTATTGTATTTCATGGAATATTTATTCTAACAAATGGGAAATTTTGCGTGGGTTGTACTATGACCAATTGAGTAGAAACCCAAAAAATGTATCAAATACAGCCTTTCTGTACGCTGGGACATCCCCCTAGTCTGTTCTTCCACAGGCTTGGGGGCTTGTTTGCTGCAGCTACTGTGAACAACCCCCCAGACCAGTGGGAGACCTTACTTAGGGGGTTTTACCATGGAAATCAAATGAAAATCTTGAGAAATGGCCAATCTTGGCTTGAATAGTAGATTTTGAGAAGTCCAAACACCTTTCAAATTACTGTGGGAAATATTTCAATAGTTCTCTCTTTATGAGCTTAAAACATATCTGAGTACATAGCTTTCAAGGTTATTGCTTACAGTTTTTTCCTTTATAGTGATCTAATTTGTTCTCTTATTGTCACAGGGGATCTTGGGAAAAGGAAAAGTGGCCTGGCACTCAGCAATTGGGGAGCTCACTTTGAAGACTCCAAAGAATCAAGAAGATAAAAATGAAGAACTGAATTTCTCTAAGAAATATGCCTGTACAAAACATGAGATGAAATAAGAGAAATAAGAAGCCAAATGGCCAAAGAGACAACCAAGTAAGTCCTTAATCACTGTTTCAACCTTCCAGAAGGAACAATGGAACTATTAAAGGATATGACCACCAATATCCACTGACAGGCAAAGAAAGAAAAGAGAAAGGTGCTAAATCACTGACTTGATAATATCAGTATTCACTTAACAAAAAAGATAAAATAAAATCAAAATCTATTAATTGACTGGGGAACACCCACTCAGGGTAAAAGGAGGCTGGTATATGTGAAGAGTTGAGTGCTTGACTCCTTCAGGCTGGAAGCTGTTCTGAGGGAATGTATACCTTGCCAAATTGGGAAATCAACTGGGTTCGATGAACTTCCCATGGTGTATTATTGAAAATACAGGTCTTGATAAATCCAGACTGTATTGAATGAATGTGGTTTCCAAGGTGGATTGATGGAGGACTGAAAATTGGCCAATTGGTTTGGAACTTCCTCTTTAATATCCGTTAAGAATAAACTTCCAGTATTCCCTTGAGGGAATACTGTGAATGAGCATGGCCAATGATTGCTTGATGGCGTCATTTGTATCTGAGATGGACACTTTCTTTTGAGCCTTGAAGAATCCTCTGGATTACATGCCTTGATGGCATTATGAAAAGCTGAAATAACCATTAAATTTTGTCTCAATTGGATTTCTGGTGAAAAAAGATGCATAATGGTATATAACACCATTTATGGCACTTTTGGGTATTAGAGGGTGAGAGTGGGAAAAGGTCTTTTGGGATGATGCCAGGAGGATATGAGTGAGGGATTTATTTTGGGTGGCTTCAGAGGTGAAACAGTGTCTTTGAGTGTTTTGGACAAATACAGCTTATACAGCTTTAAAACTGTATTTGCACAAAGTGTGCAAAAAATGTGCAAAATGTGCAAAACTGCCAATTAAGCCCCAAATGGTATAATATGGCCATTTGGGCATATTTCCCATATTAAATTGGAGAATAGCATAAAAGACTGAATACAGAAAAAATGAGAAAGTCTGTATTTCTAAGCTTATAAAGCAAATACAGGATTTTGGGCTGTATTTTCCCTGTTGACTGTAAAATACCCAAAGGTGCCAAAAAGAAGAGAAAGGCCAGTAAAGGCCTGATGATGGTGAAGAGGCCAGGTTGGGCCAAGATGATGAAGTTACCATAAAGGCCATAGAAGCTGAGATGACCAATTTGGCCAAGAATGACAGATATGACCAAATTTCCACAAATAGGATATGGAATTGATATGCCATATGGAGGTCTAAGAGGCTGATTGATATGGCTGTGACAGTACCCCCCACCTTGAAATGGTGAGTGCCTGAGAACCAATACAAGATGAAGCCTGTTGGGGCAATTTGGAAAGGATTTGAGAAAGGGATTCAAGAGGAATGATTAAGAGTGATTATTGAAACTTATATTAAGAATTTGATCAGTGACGCAATACTTGCTTGCTCTTCTTTTGACATTGGCTTCATGATTGATGATTAATCAAAAATGATTGATGATATTGACATTTCATTTGACGTGATATAAGAAAAATTTGAAATGAAAATAAAATAAAAATAAAATAATGAAAATCAAAATAAGAAAAGAAAAAGAGGGAAATGAAGAGAAATGAATCTTGAGGAGGTTTCAGTCTTCATCACAGGGGTTGGTAATTAATTTTGGAATTGGCCATGGACCTGGCAAGAAAAATTTGATGCCAGGCTCTCACAAAGTGGCCAAGGTTATGTTTTGAGAGATTGTAGACCCCTCAGGGAAGTTCACACCAGGAGAGGAACTTACTTTTGGTAATTACCACTCCCACCAGTGCCATAAAAAGAAAATAAATTTTCTGAAAGAATGATTTGGAATTAAGAAAAGGAATGGTCCCTTTTCCCAAGTGAAAATGGCCATAATTCTGGAATTGATGTTGAAAGCCAGGCCAAAGACTTGTGTCCCAAAAGTTCAGAGTGCTCGCAGAGTGGCTAAGGTGATTCTTAAAGAAAGAAGGGTAGAATGCCTCTAAAGGTGCGTACCAGGAGTGGGACTTACATTTGGTAATTCCTCTCCCAACTAAGAGCCATAAAATGATAAAGCTCTTGAAGAATTGGGTCCTGGCTTGTCAGGATATAAAGAATGAAAATCCTTCAGGCTCTCAGTTGGTTCCCAAGTGGATATTTTGGGGTATTGACTGAAGCCTTTCCATTCCACCAAATAATATAATTTTTCCCTCTGTAGCTTTGAGTCCAGAATTTGAGAGACTTCCTATTCCTCTTCTTCTTCAATGATGATTGGAGGAGGAGGTTCTTTATGCCAATTTGGGATTTTTGATGTCTTTAGTGGTTCCAAGAGGGAAATATGAAAGACTGGGTGAATGGACTTCCATTGAGATGGTAGGCATGAGTGCTGACTTTCCTCAAGATTGGAAAAGGACCCAACCATATTTCAGACAGTTTTTTGGTGGGTGTAATTGATTTGATGTTCTTGGAAGAAAGTCATGCCATGTCACCAGGATTGAAAACAGGTGGACTTGCTCTACTTCTATCTGCATAACTCTTAAACCTGTTTATGGAAACTTCAAATTATCTCTTGACATATTGCTTTCCTGATTGGATTTTTGCTGATACCTTTTCAGCAGAAGTTCCTTGAGTAATGTGAACTGAGTCAAATTGTGGCTGTCTTTCATAAAAAGTGAAAAATGGTGATTGTTTTTTTCAAGAGTGGTCAGAGTTATTGTAGGAAAATTCAGCAAGAGGGAGCCAGGTGTTCCAATCATCTTGGTTATAACTGACATACATCCAAAGGTACTGTTCTAGTATCTAATTTACCCTCTCTGTCTGTCCATAAGTTTCTTGATGGTAAGCAGTTGACAGATCTCTAGAAATCTTGAGCTTCTGATAAAGATTGGTCCAAAAGGAAGAAACAAAAAGAGAGCCTCTATCACTAAAAATGCTTGAAGGAAGGCCATGCTTTGAGTAAATATTCTTAATGAATAAATGGGCCAAATCCAGTGAAGTTATTGAAGACATTGTTGGAATAAAAACTTCCATTTTTGAGAATCTGTCTGCTATGACAAGGATTGAGTCAAAGCAATTGGGCATTGGAAATTGAGTGATGAAATCCATTGAAAGACAGATCCAAGGACCATTTGAAATTGGACCAGGTTTGAGGAGTCCAAAATTCTTGTGATGAATATTTTTGCTTCTTGAACACTTTTGACAGAATGAGACATAATCCTTGATAAATTGAGTCATGCCAGACCAGTGAGGATCCCGCTTTACCAGTTTGAGAGTCTTCTCTTGGCCAGTTTTTCCAGCTAGAACAGAGTAATCCTGCTTTTGAAGTATATTAAGTTGAACTGTGGGGTAATTTAGAGCCACCACCCAATCTTTGAACAGGAGAAGTTGGGAAGAGGAATCAAGAGAATAATCTTGGACAGATTTACCTTTACCCAAATCCTCAAGAATACTTCTATATTGAAGCTCTTTCCATAATGCCTTCTGAATTGAATCAATTAAATTTGAAAATGAATCAACTTTACTGAAAAGAATTTTGAGGCTTTAACTTCATCTTGCTTGATTATTTTCTGATGAAATCCTCCCCCCTCTCTGGGTAAACATTGTCCCAATGATGCAATGCATCTGGAAGGGTTGCCAAGCAGCTAGGGGGGTAAGTGATTGAGAAATGAAATTCAGATAAGACCTTAGCCCAGAAGACTTGACAGCAAGTGAGGATCTTTGATAACATGAAATATTGAAGTGAAGAATGATTAGTGAGAACTTTAAAAGGGGAAAAAAGAGAGCAAAGTAAAGATCTCCAGCATTTGAGAGCCCAGAACATGTCAGGGAGTTCCTTGTCATGAATATCATACTTGAGCTCTTCTGGAAGAAGCTTGCAATTATCACATGCAATGGGATGTTTTCCTGAGTCAGAGACCTGACTCAGCACAGCACCCAAGGCATAATCAGAAGCATCAGTCTCTACAATGGTGGGTAGAGAGGTATTAAAGTGAGAAAGGATTGGAGAAATGGTGAAAGCCTCTTTGAGTTGATAAAACTGTCTAAGATCTTCCTCATTGAGGGGAAAATGGGAATATTTCTTGAGGAAACTGGTGAGTGAACTAATTGTATTTGAATAATTCTTGATGAAATGGCAGTAAAAATTGAAGAGCCTTGAGGTTTCTTGGAGGTGGCCAATTGAGAATTTTCTGGAATTTATCTTGGTCCATCTTGAGGCCTTAAGAAGAAACAATATAAGCTAAATAATCTACACTAGAAACATGAAATAGGCAGTTGGAGGCCTTAGCAAAGACGTTATTGGCTCTAAGTCTGGCAAGAACAGTGGACAAATGAGTGACATGTTCTTCCTCAGATTTGAAAAAGACCATAATGTAATCAAAATAAACATACCATAAGCATCAAGAAAATCATAAAGAATATGACTGAAAAGGCTTTGAAAAGAGGCAGGAGCATTGGTGAGCCCAAATGGCATAACTGCCATATTTAGTTCTAAAACATGTCAAATGTTTATCACCCTCCTTTATTCTGAGCATGTGAGCCTTGAGGTATATTTTACATACCCAAATAGGCCACAATTATCTTAAAAAGAAATTTTGAATTATACATAACTCATAAATCAAGCATATATTCAAAATTCATCATTTTTGATTTCAGAAAAGATAAAAAACGTTTTATTGAGTAAGTAAATCCATGGATTTAAGGCCAGATTTGGATTCTACACAAAAAATCACCTAGGGTAGCTCCATAGAGTGAATAAGCTCAAATTAACTCTTTGAGGTGGTAAAATGGAAAATACTTCATTACCACATCATCAATACCACATGAAAGATCCGTGAAAATTTTTGTTTTTCTTAATTTCACGCCAAAATAATGGGAAAGTGAGAAATCCCATGTTACATATACACTAAGAATAGTGTTATGCATGTTTTGAGCACTTAATATCATGGTATTCTTACATGGACTTTTGGTACACCCATAGTGGATATCTCACTTTAAGCTTAAATTACTATTTTGACGTAAAAAATAGGCAAGGGGGACAAAAGACATCAAAGAAAGCCAGGGTACCCAACTTCTGAGGACTCAGAGGCGTGGATAGCTCCAAAGCTTGGTTCCATGGCTGATCTTGACCCAATTGGTAAACTAAACCTCTTTGAGAACTTGGTTACCATGTCACAACTACTGTAAATCTTAAGAAAATAGCAAATAACCTGCTATTTTGACGTGCCAAGGAGGTAAAGAGCTACTTAGACTCCTGTAACCACGTCAATTCTTAATGACTTTCCATGGATAAACCCCAAAAGAGTAATTAAAACCCTTTTTGGACTTGTATCCATTGATTTACCTCATAGCAACCAGTGAAACACTGATATTTGCAATTCTACGTAGAAATGAGGTAAAAACTGCAAAAATTCATTAAAAATACAATTCTTAATGAATCTTTCTGAAACCTTCAGGACCAATGGAGAACTGTATTATCTATGGTACAACCAAAAAGAATTACAGTTTTACTAGTAAAATTAAAAGGTTTACTTAAAGTCCATTTTTGACCATTCTACATGAAACACTGAATCTTCAAAAATTCACAGTAATTAAAACCTGTGATGAAATTGGCAATAAAATTGATAACTTTGAGAAATCAATGATTATTTTGGAATAAAAGAAGATTTACAGATGTTACTCCTTTTATTCTTAACCATATTGGGGTTGGTAGTCACATAAAAGCATCAATTAAGTAATTATGATAATCTTACGTGACAACAGATGATGCAATCATTAATCCAAAAAGGTTTATTGTTTTCTCACTCACTGGTTTTTCAGTTTGCTCCATGACACGCCTCTGTGAGATGTTGTTGACTTCAAAGAAGCCTCTTCTTGCTGTTTTTTCCGTATCATCATCTTATTAATCATTTATATCAGTATTGCCAACAAGTAAGTATTAGTTAAAACTTTTCTTAAGTGTTTTATTATTTCAGAATCAATCAGAAAGACGTGAAATCATAGAAATCAACTATATATTGTTGCAATACTTTTATAAATTCATTTTGATCCTCTAAATCCACAATTCTACGTCAAATCTCTCTATCGTATCTTTCAATAAGCTCTTTGGAATATTAGTGAGTGATTTATCTTTAATTCTTCAAGTTTTTCTCTAAAATTAGTTTTCTTCAAGAATTATCATTATAATTATTCTTGCAAATGATGATTATATATTAAAATAATTTTATTTTTTTAATAAAAGGAGTTTTTTATTATTAAATTCTTCTTGTAATTGAGTCTAGTAGACAAGTACTTACTCACTGTTAAAATCACTAGTAGTGCTCAACACGTGAAAGAAATAATTGTTTAATTATTTAATTGTGGTTATAATAATATTTTATTATTATATTTCATAAGAACAGACATAGTACTGTTGATTAATAGTAATATTATCATCAGTTTCATAGTCACATCTTACAGAGCAGGTTATATGAACTAGACAAATCAATCTTGGAGAAGATAGAAGAACCATTGAAGATAGTAAGAAGCTGATTCATAGGGGAACAGGATACTTGTTCTTCCTAGTAAAAGCATTGAGCTTGCCATAATCAACACACAAATGGAGGCCACCATCCTTCTTTTTGACAAAGAGGACAGGTGCTACTGTTGAAGAGAAGCTTGGCTGGATTAAACCTTTCTCTAAACTCTCTGAAGTGTAGGCCCTGAGTGTATCTGACTCTTGGTTTGATAAAGAGTAGATCACCCCAGCTGGAGGTAGAGACCCCTCGAGCTTGATATGATGATCAAAGGTGCAGTGAAGAGGGAGTTTATCTTCTTTCACCTCAGATAATACATCCAAGTAATGGTGATAAATAGAGGGAAAACCTTTTTCATGTTTCTATTTTTTCTGGCTCTTCCTCCTCGACCCACAGCTCCTCCAGGGATTCATGAAAAGATGAATGAGGAAGGTCCATATTCACAAAGAAGAGATGAAGTGAAAATACAGAATTATCTTCCCCAACATCTTGAATCTCTTTGGAGACTTCATCTCTAGATGGTATTAACGACTTGAAGGAATTAAGGGAAGGAATATAGACAAAAGACAGGAATGATGGTGTTCTAGAATCACCAACAAGAGCTGAACATGATTTGGCAGGAGAAAGGTCATTACTGATAGAATGAGAGGGATCAAAATAGTACTCATGATCAGCATTGAAGTTGATCAGTCCTTGCATCCAATTAATATATGGATTAAAACGCTTAAGAAAGTCAAAGCTCAATATACGGTCTTCTCCCTTGGGGGTATCAATGACTAAAAACTTCCATTCAAAGCTTGGAAAGGAAGGGAGCTCAACCATATATTTAGCATGGTGAGTCAAAAGAGTCCAGAATGATAAGAGGAACCTTCTCTGGGAGTTCTGACATGGTCAAGGAATACTTGTGAACAAACTGCTTTGCAATAAATGAGTTGGTAGCAACAGAATCAATGAGAATACTGTAAAACACATCAGAGAGAGAAGAAAAAACAAAGAATTCAATATAATTCTTGACACCAGTATTCAGAATGAGCGATTGTGCTCTGGATGGAAAACAGGGAAGACCATTGAACACAACATGATCTTCACTCAGGCTTTTCCCTGGCTGGGGAATTTTCCTGATGGTTGGGCAAGCTGATTTTGAGGTCTTTTGAAACAAGACTCAAGAGTATGATTCCCACCAAAATAGGTACATAAGCCCTCCTTTATTCTTCTTTATTTTTCAGATTTAATCAAATTGAAGTCCTTATTCAGGAAAGAAGAATGGGGTTTGTTCCTATTTTTAAAATTCCTCTTCTTATTTTGATTTAAGCTTGAAAACCTTTGATGATGAGAAAAATATGACTTTGAGGCTTCAGGCTTCTTCTCTTGATGATTCCTCTTCTCCTTTTGCCGCTCATGGTACCTGGTATCAAGCTGCAGGATAATATCCATTGAGTCTTGAAGATGGTAAATTCTTGAAGGATATGAGGCCAATTGATCCAAAATCCTGGATGGCAATCCCAGCCTAAAATTATGGATGAGAGCTCTTTCACCCCAATCTCCAATTCTTGAAACCGAACTTCTGAAATCAGCAATGTATAAGGAAACATGTACACCTTCTTTTATTCTCAAGAAATCCAACTCTGCTTCAAATTTTCTGACTTCATTTAGGTCCTCAAACAAAATAAATAGGTGAGATTCAAAGAAATTCCAAGAATTGAGAAGGTAGCATGGTTCTTGATTGGTGAGATTGGAAAGATAAGGCTCAATCCATCTTGAATCCCTGCCAATGAGAAACAAAGTGGAATAAAGAAATTTCTTTCTGTCTTGAGAGAAATTTCCAGATTGTGATGAAAAATTAATCGACAAGACTGAATAAAGCTTCTGACTTTGAAGGGTTGAGTCCAATAAAAGCATTCTTCTGCCTTCAAAGATGGAGTCTTGAAGGCTGGTGGTCTTTATGCTTCCGCATATGAAGCTTATTGAAGATTGACCACAATTTGAGTCATTTGCTGAATGATGGCCAATAAGGATGGTTCAGGCTGATTGGACTTGGCTAGAGTTGGTCCTCCAGTACCTTGGGATTCCCCCACAGGAGAAGGAACACCTTCAGTACCATAAGACTCTTCCTCATCGGCAGAATTCTCCTCCTCCTCTTCACCATCTTCACAAGGACCTTTGAAAGTGGTCCTTGAAAGTCTTGGAAACCTGCCAACTACTCCTGAAAAAGAACTTGATCTTCTTGGCCCTCTTCCTTCCTTCCAAAATGAGTCCTCAGCTGAGGAACTGCTGGGGTGCCATCAAGGGGAGCTCTTGGAGTTGGAGTAAGAATGGCTTGGGCTCTGGCCTGAGATAATGTCTTCCTTGCAGGAGGTGAGTGTTGGATAGGCATGCTTTCAGGATAAAATCACACAAAATTAATAAATAAAATTTCTTAAGATGAACAACTTGAGGCAAATCAACAGGAAACTTGAAGTCAAAATCAAAATCACAATCAATGTCTTGAAGAAAAATTGATGAATAAAAGTGAAATCTTGAGGTAAATCAATCAATAAAATGTTAAAGAAAAATTGTCAAGTCAATAAATCAGTCAAAATCAAAAAATATTCAGAAAATCAGTCAATCAAATGAACTCTTCAGGAAAAATCAGTTTTATGTCAAAAATCAGAAAAATAAATAAAATATTCAGGTCAATAAGTTTTCTTCAAGTCAATATCAGCTTCTGTCAAATAAATCAATCCAATCAAACCAAGTGAGTTTCTCTTTGAAAATACAAATTTTTGAAGAATTAATTAATATGAATTTTGATGTGAAGAATGTGTCTGAATGAATTTTTATGAGCAATTTGAAAATCAATTTTAAAATTGAATGCTGTACTATTGATGAAATAAATTTGATGTTTTGAAATAAGATTTAAAAATAGAAACAAAAATAAAATAAGGGTTGCTTTCAATTTGCAATAATGAAGAATGAATGAGAGAAAATTTAGAGATGATGATGAATCATAAAATTCATAAACATTGAAGAGTTGTAATTTCAATGAATAAGTGAATGAAATCATAAAGAAAGAATGAAAATAATGAAAAGAAATTATGAGTTTATTAATATAATCTCACAGGGGCTCTTGGGAAAACAAAAGTGGCTTGGCACTCGGCAATAAGGGAACTCACTTGCAAGACTCAAAATAATAAAGAAGTGAATTTCTCTAAGAAAGATGCAGGTACAAAGGATGAGATGCAATAAGAGAAATAAGTAGCCAAATTGTCAAAGAGCCAACCAAGTAAGTCCTTAATTACTGCTTCAACCTTCCATAAGGAACAATGGAATTATTAAATAATATGACCACCAATATCCACTGACAGGAGAAGAAAGAAAAGATAAAGGTGCTAAATGACTGACTTCATGATATCAGTATTCACTTAAAAGAAAGATAAGATAAATAAATAGGAAATAAAATCAAAATATATCAATTGACTGGGGAAAAACCACTCAGGGTCAATAGAGGGTGGTATCTCTGAAAAGGTGAGAGCTTTACTCTTTCAGGCTGGCAGCTGGTCTGTATTGAATACTGGAAGCTGTATTGATGGTCTGAGGGAATGTATACCTTGCCTAATTGGGAAACGAGATGGGTTGGATGAACTTCCCATGGTGTATGATTGAAAATTCAGGTCTTGATGAATCCAGACTTTATTGATTGAATGTGGTTTCCAAGGTGGATTAATGAAGCACTGACACTTGGAAAATTGTTTTGGAACTGCCTCTTGAATTTCCCTTCAGTATGAACTACCAGTATTCCCTTGGATAAATACTGTGAATGAGAATGACCAATGATTGCTTAATGGTGTCATTGGTATCTGAGAGTGAAATTTCTCTTTGAGCCTTGAAGAATCCTCTGGATGACATGACTTGATGACCCAATGAGAAGTTGAAGTAACCATTTGATATTTTCTCCATTGAATTGCTGGTGAAAAAAGATGCATAATGGTATATAACAACATTTATTGCACTTTTGGTTATTGGAGGGTGAGAGTGGCCAAAGATCTGTTGGGATGATACCAGGAGGATATGAGTGAGAAATGTTTTTTGGGTGGCTTGAGAGGGGTATACCTTGCCAAATTTGGAAATGAACTGGGTTGGATAAACTTCCCATGGTGTATGATTGAAAATACAGGTCTTGATGAATCCAGACTGTATTGAATGAATGTGGTTTCTAAGGTGGATTGATGGAGTACTGGCACTTGGAAAATTGGTTTGGAACTGCCTCTTGAATATCCCTTCAGAATGAACTTCCAGTATTCTGTTGGAGGAATACTGTGAATGAGAATGACCAATAATTGATTGATGGCATCATTGGTATCTGAGATGGACACTTCTTTTGAGCCTTGAAGAATCCTCTGGATGATGTGCCTTGATGGCCTGATGAAAAGCTGAAATAACCATTAAATATTTTCTCCATTGGATTGATGGTGAAAAAGCAGGAATATGGTATATAATACATTTATGGCACATTTGGTTATTGGAGGTTAAGAGTGGCAAAAGGTCTGTTGGGATGATTCCAGGAGGATATGAGTCAGAAATGTTCTTTTGGGTGGCTTCAGAGGTGAAACAGTGTCTTTGGGTGTTTTTGCCAAATACAGCTTATACAGCTTTAAATCTGTCTTTCCGCAAAGTGCGCGAAAAATGCCCAAAACTGGGGATTAAGCCCCAAATAGCCTGATATGAACTGTATTTCAAGCTGAAAATCCAAATACAGGATTTTGGGCTGAATTTTCCCTGTTTACTGGAAAATAACCAAAGGTGCCCAAAAGCAGAGAAAGGCCAGGAAAGGCCTTATGATGGTGAAGGGGCCAGGTTGGCCCCAGATGATGAGCTGACCACAAAGGCCATAAAAGCTGAGATGACTAATTTGACCAAGAATGACGCATATGGCCAAATTGCAATAAATTGGATATGGCATTTATATGTCATATGGAGGTCCAAGAGGGTGATTTCCATGGTTGTGACACTTATACATAATCAATGATTATGGGGTTTTTTTTAGTATTTTTACAACACTTCATTATCCACTCAAGTTCTAGAACTAATAAAAGACCTCCAACATGATTTATCTTTTAATTTTAACATCATTTAAACTCCACAAATTCCGTAATTTTTTATTCAACCTAATGTGTATTTGTTGGCCTGTGACTCAAGCCCAGAGCACAAGCATGAGAGCCAAATACCATAAACCAATGGGAGAGCAAAATACCAGCAAAACATGGAGCTAAGCCAAACCAGCCCAAAAGGTATAAAAAGAAAGAGGAAACTCACCTGTTTCCAAAGATACAAGTCCCATAACCATAGGACAAAGAGTGAATAAGTTATTCCTGCTCAAAGAAGTCGCTGAGCATAAACCTTAATTTTCACCTCTCATCAGAAAACCCAAGGAATGGTACTAGCCAAACTGATCTAGCACAAAAACTAGAGAAGATATGGCCAAAATAAGGTGAAATAAGGGTTAATGAGATATTCACTTCCAATCCAGCTTCTACAGCTTTAGTGTGAGATACCTAAAGGGGGTCATCTTTTAAAGAGCACAATCAGGACTATCTGATGGTTCCATCCATTCCCCCATATCTCTTCTAGAACCAAAGTTGTGGGGCAAACAAGTTCCATACAGATTTTGAGAAAATCATATATCGGGATAAAGAAAATTGAGCATGGAATAGCTTTGCCATATTTAATATTGACCATACCAAATGAGGGAAATTTGTGACAATATCATCCAGGGATACACAAGGAACCAACGTTGAGCTTAATATCTTAAGAACTGACAAAGCTATAGCAGTTTTATTGTTAAAATCCCGCAGTTTGGCCAATACACCATTACTGTGGGATACTATCCCATAGCTATGATTATGAGGTGTCAAATAGGTGAAGAAGCTTTTTTATACTTCAATGAATCATTGTTCATTCAATACTGGGGTCCCATACAGGTTCTGTACAGCTTTCTACATGTCATAC
This sequence comes from Austropuccinia psidii, assembly GCA_023105745.1. Taxonomy (NCBI): domain Eukaryota; kingdom Fungi; phylum Basidiomycota; class Pucciniomycetes; order Pucciniales; family Sphaerophragmiaceae; genus Austropuccinia; species Austropuccinia psidii. The sequence goes on from JALGQZ010000016.1 coordinate 10,750,856, forward strand.
AAGTCAGAAGAGGGCTGTGTGGTCCCCAGAGGAAAACCTTCACCCTTTATTGGGAAAAACTGCCTATATGTGGTTTCAAAACCACATCTGAGCCCAATAAATAGTATAAACACCTTTTGGAAACAACAGGCCAGTTCTATGAAGTGAAAAATCTTCACTTCCTCTGGGTGGATGGTCTAGAGGACCTTTCCACCCCTTTCAGGATAAAAGGAAGCCTTTTCTCTGTCAAAGAAGGAATCCCCATTCTGCTCTTGAGTTCCTACATGGTACAGCTTTCCAAAACAGCTATACTCTTGGAAAATAATCAGGTGTACCTCAAGTAGTGTATTGTAGCTCTTATTATACTAACCCACCTTTAAGACTGCACCCAGGGCTTTCAACAGTGCTCAACACCACTATTCCTTATAGTGAATCCCTTACATTATCAATTATACACCTTTTCTAAACTTAAAAATCTGTGCCACAGTCAGATTTAAAGCTGTATATAAACTTATTACCACTTCATCATAGACTCAGCCTGACAGTATTGGTGTCAAGCTTAATATAAAAGAACTTCAAAAGAATCTCTTTTTAATAGAATATTTATGATTCAGGAATATAGTAGGAGCCTATATTCCACACCTCAAGAACTAAGAATTAATTTTTAAGGTGTTTTTGAGGCATAGGGTATGGCTGGCCACCCAGTAAGACAAAAAATACCCTGGTGCCACAGACCCTGGGAAGATCATTAAACCCAGTCCATTTCCCAATCTGGCCAGGTGTACATTTCTGCAAGCCTTTGATACAGATTCAAGGATTTAGTTCAGTCCAGTTGGCAGCCTGAAGGATTGAAGCTCTCAGCCTTTTATATAAACCAGCTTCTCTTTAAGACCTGGCCTTTTTTCCCAGTTAATTAATCTGCTAGAATTTATTCTTATGTTTTATTTTCTTTCATCTTGAAGGTAAATACTGATATTATTAATTCAGTCATTTGAACCTCTTAACTTGCCTGTCAGTTAAGATTTGTGGTCATATCCTTTAGCAGTTCCATTTTTCTTTCTGGAAGGCTGAAACAGTGATAAAATACTTATTTGGTTGTATCTTTATCCATTGGCTTCTTTTCTCTTACTAAATATATTTGTACTTTAATTTTCCTTGTTGAAGAAATATATTAACTCCCTTATTTATTAAATTATTTGGAGTCTGTGGAGTGAGTTCCTTGATTTCTGACTGCTAGTCCATCTTTTGTTTTCTCAAGAGCCCCTGTGACAAAAGGCTGACAAAAGTTCAAAAGTATTAAATCCTCTCCTACAGACACATTCTGTAGTTTTTGTAAATCTATGATAGTTAAAAATAACTCTTGAATGGACCCTCATTCTATATTTACTTATCCATGCATAGAAACAAGCTACTGAAATTTTTCAGAAGGCTTCAAACTCCATTTTTCTTCAAGCTAAGCCTTTATTTAGTGACTTGGGATTGCTTTTATATGAAAATCTTAATAATTTTCTGGTCAATAAAGTTCTCTAGAGCTTTCCTCACATGATAATAAAATAATAAAAATCATTGTCATAAAGAACTGACAATATAACTATTAATAATATAACTCACTTTGAGACAGAAATCTTTATAGAAAATAATCTTTTCAATTTATCAAGAATAAACACTACAATAATTCTTGTAATTAATCGCCCCTTATTCCAATACTTCAATGGAGTTTGCTATAATCAGAATATAAAAGCACAACAAGAGACATATATATGTGGTTTATATAAACACAATTCCACATGCAAGTAATATGGATATCATTCAGAATGAAATAACTCTATAGCACTATTTAATAAGAATTGCACCAGAGGTATTTTCTAAAACAAATAGTTAGTTAAAAAATAAAATATTGAGATAAAGGTCCCCTATTATTAGGTATTTTTTGAAATATAAAAAAAGAATTCAATATTGAACAATTAGTCCAAGTCAGACTTACACCAAAAGAGGGCTTTATTAGAATATTTACAGGCAGTATATACTTTGAAACGACTAAAGAATGACTTAATAACATAAAAATTCAATAATTAAATATCATAATCAATATAATAAGAGTGCTGAAATTTCACTGCTTTTACTCAAAAAGAATAAAATGTGTAAGAAGAATTTTCTAATAATTATTTATCTCTTAATGCAGGAATAGTTATTGAATAGATCTTAAAATTCTGTATGATGGGAAAAAGGGATGAGGGGTTTTATGCCTTGAAGAGCCCTTTACATTTGGGACTGATTTTATAGAGAGTGTGCTCATGTCAAAGGTGATAAATATTCATTAAATTTAAAACAAATTGATATTTAAATCAATCTTAATTCAAAGGAATTATTACTAATTCCTTTTACTTGAATCCTCAGTTTACATATTTATGATACAACTTTTAATCTAAACTGATACTTTGATTCAAAGTTCATCCTTTTATGAACTTGGCAATAAATTATGTAAAATTGATATTTTGTCAATAACTTCCTAATTTTTATTCTTATTTCCCAAATACTATTAGAAATTTTCTTTCAAGCAAAAAAAAAATATCTTTATAACTCCTTATGAAGTTACCTTTGGTTAATTTCAGCTTGTAATTCATTTATGTCATAATATTCATAAATCCTTTTTACCAAAAAAACTTCTGATAAAAGTTCATTGGATCTTTGTAAGATGTGTCTATGAAACTGTTGATAATATTACTATTAATCAACAGTACTATGACTGTTATTCTGAAATATAATAATAAAAATTATTATAACCTCAATTAAATAATTAAAGAGTTATTTCTTTCACTTGTTATACACTACTAGTGATTATAACAGTAAGCAGTAATCATCTACAAGAATCAATTACAAGAAGAATTTAATGATGAAAACTTCTTTTTATTAAAATAATAAGATTATTCTAATATATAATTATATTTTACAAGAATAGTTATAGAGATAATTCCTGAAAAAAACTAATTTTAGAAAAAAACTTTAAGAATTAAAGATAAATCACTCACTAATACTCCAAAGAACTTATCAAAGATAAAAGTAGAGAGATTTGACATAAACTGAGGATTTCAATGGATCAAAATTGATTTATAACAAGATTACAACAATATATAGTTGATTTCCATGATTTTACATCTTTTTGATTGATTTCTGAAAGAATAAAACACTTAAGAAATAGTTTTAACTAATACTTACTTGTTGGTAATAAAGGTATAATATAATGTGATGATGATATGGAAAAAATAGCAAGAGGAGGCCTCTTTTAAGTCTAAGACAGCTAACAGAGGCTTTCCATGGATCAAACTGAAAAGCCAGTGATTCAGAAAACAATAAGCCCTTTTGGATTATTGATTGCATCATCAGTTGTGCAGTAAGATTATCATAATTGCTTAATTGAGGCTTTTACGTGACTACCAACCCATTTATGGTTTGGAATAAAAGGAGTAACAACTGTAAATATTCTTTTATTCCAAAATAATCTTTGATTTCCCAAACCTATCAATGTTTTTGGAAATTTCATCACAGAATGTATTTTCTGTAAATTCTTAAAGATTCTGTGTTTCACATGGAATCCTCAAAAATGGACTGTAAGTAAACCTTTTAATTTTACAAATAAAAGTATGAATATTTTTGGTTTTTATATGAATGATACAGTTTTTAATTGGTCCCAAAAGCTTCAGAAAGATTCATTTAGAATTGTATTTTTAATGAATTTTTGAATTTTTACCTCATTTCTGCATAGAATTGCAAATAGCGGTCTATGGCTGGTTGCTATGAGGTAAATCAATGGATACTAGTCCAAAAAGGGTTTTAATCACTATTTTGTGGTTCTTCCATGGAAATTCATTAAGAATTGACATGGTTACAGGAGTCTAAGATTCTCTTTACCTCCTTGGCACGTCAAAATAGCAAGTTATTCGCTATTTTCTTATGATTTACTGAAGTTGTAACATGGTAACCAAGTTCCCAAAAGGTTTTAGTTTACTAATTGGGGAAAGATCAGCCATTTATCCAAGCTTTGGAGCTTTCCAGGCCTCAGAGGCCTCAGAAGTTGGGTACCTTGGCTCTCTTTGTCGTCTTTTGTCCCCCTGGCCTATTTTTTACGTCAAAATAGAATTTTAAGCTTCAAGTGAGATATCCACTATGGGTGTACCAAAAGTGCATGTAAGAATACCATAATATTAAGTGTCCAAAACATGCATACCACTATTCCTAGTGTATATGTAACATGGTATTTCTCACATTCCCATTATTTTGGCGTGAAATAGAGAAAAACAAAAAATTTCACACATATTTTATGTGGTATTGAAGTATTTTCCATATTACCACCTCAAAGAGTTAATTTGAGCTTATTCACTCTATGGAGCTACCCTAGATGAATTTATGTGTAGAATCCAAATCTGGCCTTAAACCCATGGATTTACGTACTCAATAAAACGCTATTCATCTTTTCTGAAATCAAAAATGATTAATTTTGAATATATGAATGACTTATGGGTTATGCATAGTTCAGAATTTATTTTTATAATAAATGTGGCCTACTTGGGTATGTAGAGTATACCTCAAGGCTCACAATCTTATTCTAAATTAATTCAATAATTCTTCTAATGATAAAAAAAATTCTTTGTATGATTATTTGTGGTGTTATGGATATTATTATATACCTAACAGGATCACATTTTTCAACAAGTGGCAAAACAGAGGTCAAATTTTTGGCTCCAAAGTAATGGAACAGGTGGGAATCCTCTCTCAGTCCCAAGGAGGGACAAAGTGAGCCGTTTTCCCCTGAAAGTATGATTAATAACCTTATTAGTAGGATTCCTTTTGGCAAATCTTTCAGAATCCGTAGCTACATTAAGCTTGAGATTTTTTAGGTATCTTCTATAATCAGAATCTTTTTTATTTTAACAGTTAATATAGCTGGGAAACTTGTAATTGTTTCACCTGTGGCTCTCAATGAATTAATGACCACTAATTTTAAGAGAATCCTTTTATTATTCCATTTCAACTATTTCCCTTGTGTCACACTGAGAATGATAGATTGTAACCAATTTTCCATTTGTATATAATAGAGTTACTCTGATGTAACTGATAATAAATGATCTAAATTAATGAATATCTATAATATAAATCCTCATTCTTTAGAATTCCCTGAATAATGAGAGAAAAACTGAAAATATTTTGATATTTTCCAAAAATTTTAGAATTGGAGAATTTATTAATATAAGATTCTTGAATATCACTTCATATAAGACCAGATTAATTTAATGGATTTTCTTTTTTTCTAAACCCAAAACAATTTAGCACTAGAATATATGAAACATTCAAAATTTGAAATAAAGCTTTGTGTGAGCCAAAGAGAAAAAAGATTTACAGAATTTCAAAGAAACATATATATTTTACTTAATTTAAGCTTTATTTTATTATCCCATTAAAATCTGATAAATCTCCTTTCATGTGAGGTGCTGATTATATCAAAACTCATTCAAAGCTACAATTACTGTGTTGTATAAATTAAATATTTTTCTGTCCAAAAATTCAGAAGTAAAGTTTTAAAGCTATATTGATATCCTTTCAGTATATTCTATATTCTTTTCCAAATGAAATAAGCAATGGAATTAAATTCAAAAATGGCGCTAAACATGCAAAGGACATGCTAGGGTGTTGTTAATAATATACATTGATGATAATGATGCTATCTCTGTGATTGAAAAGAAGTAAATTATTTTATTGAAAGGACAAATGGCTGTGAATATTATCCTATATAGCTGCTATTGTATCATATTGTTAGTGTTTCAGTAAGTTCCAAAGATATTATCAGTAGCAGTGATATCAACTTTATATATTTTATCAAGCCTATACCATCAAAATGGAAGCCCAAATACCTATCAAGAACCTATAAGATCACTATTTTAGGTATTCATAATTAAAATGAATTATATTATTCAAGAAATTTTATTATCAGAGGAAGAAATGATTTAAAATCTTTTGAAAACCATATTTTCCATAAAATGAACCTGAATATCTACTATGTTGTGTTATTCAGACTTTCTAATATTCTATTTGTGAACTTCTTTAATACTGTCACAGCCATGGAGACAGGCAGGGAATTACCACTCATTACTGATTGAAAATCCTCCAACACCCAATCAGCAAGGGGTTTCATGGAATATTCACCAAATACAGCTCTAAACCTCAATACAGCGCAATACAGGCAAAACCCAAATACAGGCCTGCCTTCAATACAGGTGAAAACCTCTGTATTGGATACACAAATACAGTTTCACATCTCAAATACAGGTTTCTCAATCATACAATCATGGTTTCTCAACACTCAAACTCCAGGCTGGCACTTTTTCACATATACCAGCCCCCGTTCACCCACCTGGGGGCTTTTCCCCCAGTTAATTAAAATATTTGATTCATTATTTAATATTATTTTATTTCTCATTAAGACATATTATTCTATTATTTATTAAGTTAGTCTTTGCCTTCCCTCACCTGTTCAGTAGAGTCCTGGTGGCCATATCCTTTATTAATCCTTTTCTCTTTTCTGAACAGGTTGAAACAGTGATACAGGATTATTTGTGGTCGGCTCTTCATTATTGCTTTTGTTTCTCTCTCATATCTTTTAATGCTTATTATTTTATGACTAGGAATTTATTCTCTTATTTCATTACTCTTATCAATTGAGTATTTATTCTGAGCCCTCCACAAGTAAGTCTGTTCACTGAGTGCCAGGCCCTCTTCATTTAGAAGAGCCCCTGTGACAAATACCCATAATATATACTCATAATATTTATCTAGTTAAATAGAAATAAATTGAAAAATCCTGCTTTTATTTCACAAATCCCATATCTTTATTATATATAAAGGATAGGTCATAAGTATTCAAGTCTTTGGGTATTGTCAATCCCTTTAATTCAACAGATACTTACTAATAATTCAAGCATATATATTTTACTTACCAATTATTCAACCTAAAAGATAAGGAATTAAAAAAAGATATCAGAAAAAATTCACTAATTTGAAAGTTAAGCCTCTCTTCAAGAGGAAATTTCAAAATGATAATAATATATGGCTCAAAGATGGAAAACCAAATTAAATCCAATATATTTCTGACACGATTTCTAGAGGTATAGACCCATTGAAAGCCCTTTGAATTCAATAGAGGATAAGACCAATTCATTATTATTGTTTCATTTTTAAGAATTATCCTACAAAAATGACTGAAATTATGATAATTTTTCTTACAAATTTGCTTTTTGTCATTGATCCTTTGTATTAATGTTTATGAGATAGAAGTATGTAATACTTACTAGAGACAATATGAGGTTTTTTCATGAAGCCACAGAATGTGTCTTCCCATTATTTAAGAGAATTTATATCCGATTTTATAACATTTATTATTAATACTTCATACTTTTTAGCTTTTGTTTAGTTTCTTGAGTTTTAATGGAATATCAACACCAGGGGAGTTGAAGATGCGTGTTTTTGTTGGCTCATTCTTTATTTCTCAATCACTTAAATTAACCTTCATGAACTATACTATAAGCTGTATTTTTTAGCTCATAGAATTTCTCACGAGATTCCTCATCCTTCATTTTAGGCCCTTTCCAACAATTCAGTGAAAACACCTCCAAAATTTCTACAGATTTCTGAGCTGAAATTTTGTGGGAAGGTGCAGCCAAAGTTCTTGAAAATAAGCGGGAAATCATCCAGGAATTTTGCAGATAGTTCTAGGAAGCCTTAGTAAGTCCCATGGCCTAGTTTTTTTTGTATAATTTTCAGTAAATTGGTAAAATTTATCTTGCATGAGCCAGCCAATGCACCATCTTTTGAGGTTGATATGCTGACATTGAAACATTATTGCAGAATCATGAAAGTGGGCATATGCCTTTACCCCTTGAGCCAATGTAGGAACTTCTCTTATTTGGGATAAAAATGAGGCAGTATCCAGGGAAGGAAATCACAGGTAGAAAGCTTTGAATTGCCAATAACTCCTGTAGCCAATGGTGGCAAGGTTATATTTTCTGCCACTCCTAAAATACTGAAAAAGATCTTCCTTGGAGGTAAAAAACCAAAATAAAATTAGTAAGTGGCTTTACAAATGCAGAAGTCTCAAATCAGACCTATTCAATAGATAATAAGAGATAACGTGTGAGTAATTTGGTTAATTTTGACATTTTAATGAAATATGTTTCTGTATAGTATTTCTTTTGAGTTAAATTGGGCTTGATTCTTTCCTCTTGGTGATAGAATATTGATAAGATAGGCTGTTTGGTAGGTCTTTGAAGCTTTGATGATTTTTCATAAGCTAAATTTTGTTAAGATAAAGGAATAATAGAGTAAGATTTTTTTCTTGAGGGTTTAATATTTTTCAAGAGTCTGTAATAATAATATAAAATAGTATTTGTTGAACTTGAAAGTTTAAGATTCTTTTCTATTTCATATTTCATGCGGTAGGTTGATTTAAGATTATGATAAAACTGTGATATGTTTCACTAGATACAATATTTTTAATAGAAAAGTACCACCAATCCTACATACTGGGTTAGTTTACTTTTAATACTAATATTAAACAGGCATTGGCTACTGGGAAATATTCAACAAAATACATAAAATGAGCTTAGCTACTGAGCAAGTAAGTTTACTATAAGATACTCAAATACCTTACAGGTAAGGGATGAATTGTTCCTCTTCTTGTAGGAGCTGGATTCATTAATTGAAGCATTTTAATATTTGGGGAAGAGGGCCCCTCTATTTATATCTTGTGGGAGCCCAGGGGCCCTTCATGGGAGCTTTCTTTTTCCACTTTAATTCTTCTTGATTCCATAATTTGACTTTTCTTTTGGTGGGTACATTTCTGGCATGTGTAAGGTTCTTTAAGTTTTAGCAATAATTGTTCTTCTGTACAGCCTCCACTTGTCACATGACTTGTTTTTTGGTGAGCTGGTTATCACACAATCTTCTTGGAGTTTCCTTGCATGCATGATCTGATTTGAATTTTTCTGTGTTTTTTTCTTCTTAACAGCCTTTTTTTCTGTCACATGATAGTCTGTTTGTGGGGGTAGTATTGCATGATGACCTTGGATTTCCCTTGAATATGTCATATTTTTGTCTGTGCAGAAGTGGCTGTGTAATTTATGAAGGTGTCATGGCTGTGTTTCTTCTGTTGGATCTTCAAAGTGAGTTCAGGTGATGATCTATTTCAGTTATAGATGGCCAGTTTGTGCATGTGATGATGTAATTTTCTTATTTTGGTACATTCTGTGCATAGTTATGTGGTTAAGATGTAAATAAGGGTGTCTACCACATCCAGCTTGTTTTTTCTGACTTGCATGAGGTGATGAGGGTGTAAAGAATTTTAAGTTTTATTGAATATGTGCCAACTAATATGATCCATGGCCTTTAATAAAGTTTATGTAAGGTTTGAATATTAAACAATAAGCAAATATTACAAATATTTCACTTATTTTACCATGAATGTCCTTATTAAAGGAACAAAATAAATAATGATTATAATAGCAAAGAAGTATCATAATTATGGCTTAAAATTACTGTGTTATTAAATAAATATAATCATATAATACAAATAAATACATAAATATATAATAATTAATATATTTAAAGCACTTTATTATTGCTACCAACAAATAATAAAGGCATAAGAAATTGTTCTTTAATAATAAAAAAACAATGAATGACAATAATATTACCAATATTAAAGCTATGTATTGATAATAATACCATTTATGTTAATAAAAGAATTATTAAGAGTAATAATACAGAAAAAGTATTATGAAAGAGAAAATAACCTACTTTTAACACTTGATATTATATTTTTCAAAGGTTTTATGTCAAAATATGCAAATAAAACCTATTTAAATTGTATTTACAAAATAAAATAAGAGAAATCACAAATATTCTTAATTTTACATGAAAATAAGATTTATACAGAAATATAACAATAACAATTAAACAAATGGAGTAATAACATCAATATTTATGATTATAATTAATATTAACTTTGGTCTTTGATGATATAAATGATTTATATATAAAGAATGAAGATTTTACCTTATGTAATGTTTTATTGTTTTTGATGCACCTGGGGCAAAATAGAGTAAAAAGAGCTCCATTTTTGATAAATTCCTCCCTTTGAGAGTCCAGTAGCCTTCTAGTAGATGTATACTGATATTATCCACTGGAAAGAATCAGTAGTTTAAGGTTTAGTGATGATTACATCATGATCAAACCATCTTATCTGATTATTATGCCATTATTTAGATTTATCACTATAGCTCTAAGCTTGATGGCATAATAGACTTGGCAGAAGCCTAAAATTTGTGGATTTTATTAGTATTAATCATAATCTAATAGTATTCACCTCTTTTATAGCTTATATAACTGTTAAGCTTAAAATAAGATTACAGTGAGTGATCATAAATAATTAATTTTAAGCTTAACCTTTGATCATTAATAGCTTTTAAGTTATACATGCTACAGCTCTTCAGAGAGTGAATTCTGAAAGCCTGGAATGTCCTCACCAAAATTCCAACAGAATTTCCTTACATCATCAAAATTATATTTTGATGATTTTTCTTGTATCTCATCTTTTCTGTCAAAATTCAATATTTTAAACTTCAAACCTTGATTTCAAGGGATTTTTCCTTGGAGATTATGATACAAAATACATTATTATTCACGTATGAACTAGTAGAGCCTTAATATCCACTTAGTTTCAAGTTTGGACCACTTTTACAACAAAGTGGTCAACAGCTCTAGTAGTTTTGTTCAATAAACCCTTACAAGTTATAATGTTGTTTATAACTTGTAAAATAAAGTTCATATCTGTGTCCTTACAGTAATTACGTGTTAACTTTATTTTTGGTTTAACTCTCTGTCATGTATATTTGAAGAGATATTAGCTAAAAAACCATGAATGTATGCACTGACCAAAAAAGTGCATATATTCAGCTTAATTCCTTAAGTATTGACTTGAGAGAAATGAAATGAAATTGTTTTATGTGTATTTGCTCATGTGTAATCCAATGGTGCAATTTATTTTACACATTGTTTCATTGTTTCCTGCGATAAATAAGAATTTATGTATTTTTATGGCATTTTTAGCTTACTACTCATTAGTTATTGACTTTACAGATATGCCTTAAAAATGATATATGTATGTTTTATCATGGGGAATCTAATGATGAAATTTATTTCAAATGTTTATTCATCAAATCTAAAGTTAATTCAGAATTTAAGCTTTTTTATGGTATTTTTACTTATTTTAAGATAATTGTTTGGAGGAATAATTATTGTAAAGTTTTTCTTGTGACCTTTTTGGATAGGTGGTAATATCTCAAAGGCTCACAGCTTCATTGCTGTGTCCTACCAAATTTGGGGCTATTTTTGAAGTTCCAAGTGGAGCTAATATGTGCTTAAAGGGGGTATTTCTGTTTCTTTGGTGGGGATTACTTTCACAAATCTCAGTGGTTTGTATATTGCATCATGTGAAAATCCTGTGTCTGCATGCAAGATGGCTGTGTAAGTTATGAAGGTGTCATCTTCTTTTTGCATGCGCTCATTGGATATACGACAGGTATAAATCTGTGTGAGCCTTGAGGTATATTTTACATACCCAAACAGGCCACAATTATCTTTAAAATAAATTCTGTACTATGAATAACCCATAAGTCATGCATATATTGAAAATCCATCATTTTTGATTTCAGAAGAGATGAATAAAGCTCTTGTGAGTAAGTAAATCCATGTATTTAAGTCCAGATTTGGACTACACACAAAAATTCACCTAGGGTAGCTCCATAGAGTGAATAAGCTTTAATTAACTCTATGAGGTGGTAACATGGAAAATATTTCAATACCACATAAAAGAATTGTGAAAATTCTTGTTTTTATCAATTTCAAACCAAAATAATGGGAACGTGAGAAATCCAATCATACATATACACTAAGAATAGTGTTATGCATGTTTTTGGCACTCAATATTATTGTATTCTTACATACACTTTTGATACACCCATAGTGGATATCAGTGTAAGCCTGAATTTATATTTTTGACATGAAAATAGCTAAGGGGGACAAAAGACAACAAGGAGATCCAGGGTACCAACTTCTGAGGCCTCGGAGGCATGGAAAGCTCTAAAGCTTGAATCCATGGCTGACCATGGCCCAATTAGCATACTAAAGCCTTTTGGGAACCTTTTTACCAAGTGGAACTCCCATTCAATCATAAGAAAATTGCAAATAAGCTGCTATTTTGATGCAAAAAGGAGGTAAAGAGCAACTTTGACTCCTGTAACCATGTCGATTCTTAATTATTTTCCATGTATAGAACCTAAAAAATTAATTCAAACACCTTTTTGGACCATTATCCATTGATCTACCTCATAGAAAGCAGCCATACTGTGCTATTTGTAATTCTATGTAAAAATGTGGTAAGAACTTCAAAAATTCATTCAAAATACAATTTTTAATAAATATTTCTGAAACTCTCATTACCAATGGATAATGGTATTTTCCATAAATAAACAAAAGAAATTCTGGGTTCATAAATAAAATTGAAAGTTTCACTTACAGTTACTTTTTGATGATTCCACATGAGCCACTGACTCTTCAAAAATTCACAGAATATACAACCTGTGATGAAATTTCCAATGCCATTGATAACTTTGAGGAATTGATGTTTATTGTTAAATAGAACAAGATTTGCAGTTGTTAATCCTTTTATGTTTAACCATAAATGTGTTGGTAGTCATGTAAAAGCTTGAATTAAGTAATTATGATAATCTTACATGACAACAAATGATGCAGTCATCAATCCAAGAAGGATTATTGTTTTCTCACTCAATTTTTCTTCAGTCTTCTTCATGTCACAACTTTGTGAGCTGTTGCTGAGTTGAAAGAGGCTTCCTCTTGCTTTTTTTTCAAATCATCCTATTATCTAATTATATCTTTGTTACCAACAAGTAAGTATTAGTCAAATATTTTCTTAAGTGTTTTATTCTTTGAGAATCAGTCAGAAAGACGTGGAATCATAGAAATCAACTATATATTGCTGAAAAATTGCTATAAGCCACTATGATCCCTTAAATCCACAATATGTCTGTTGAATCTCTCTACTTTTATCTTTAATAAGTTCTTTGGAGTATTAGTGAGTGATTTATCTTTAATTCTTAAAGTTTTTTTCTAAAATTAGTTTTATTCAAGAATTATCTCTATAATTATTCTTTTAAAAGATAATTATATATTAAAATAATTTCATTATTTTAAAAAAGCAGTTTTACATTTAACACTTCTTGTAACTGCTTTTTGTAGAACATTACTGCCTACTGTTATAGTCACTTATAGTGTGTAACAAGTAAAAGAAATAATGAATTAATTAATAATTTAATTGTGGCTATATGAGCCTTATTATTATATTTTGTAAGAACAGTTGTAGTTTTGTTGATTAATAGTAATATTATCACCAATCTCATAGACACATCTTACATTTGGGGGCCTGGCGGTGTTTTTTTGAGCCTTGAACCCTTAATTAATATATTTTTAAGCTCTAAAATATATTAATTTTATTTTTTCTGCTTTCAAATTGAAGTTAAAATTATTCTTATTTTTGAAATTGTCTTTGAAATCTCTTTCATTCAGGCATTTGGTTTAATTTTATACTGTTTTTAACCATGGCTTTTTCACATACAGACACTTATAGAATTATTCTTTAAGTTACTCTGTATTAATTTTGAATCAAAATCTTAAACTTTATTTTTTTTTCTTCAAAAATAATATTTTTTTTTAATATTAAAAAATAATAAAACTCATAAAAAATCTAAAAAGTATTGTAAAATTATAAAAAATAATTTTTCTTTTATAAAATCTTTTCTCTAGTGTCTTTAATCAATTATACTGTAGCTGGTAATAAGCTCAGTAAGCAATATATTACTAGTACAGAATCTGAAGAAAGCATTGAAGTACAAATTGCTAAAAGAGGCACTTTATTTAGAACAGAAAAAGCCAAACAATTAGCAAAAGGTGTGTGTTTTCTGTCTTTATTCCATATTTTCTCTCAAATTGACAAGAAAATGGTGCATACCAGAAATGGAACAAGCTATTCAGCCCAACCAGATGGATCTGGAAAAGGAAGAGGCAAGACCAGGGCCAGATCTGGCAAGTATTCCTCAAGAAAGATATTTCTGGAGGATGCCAGAGTTTCCTCCCATTCTCCAAGGTCTGTACCTACAAACTTTGATGTGAACTCTATTAAAGGTAATATTTTAAGGGCTGAACCATTTCTAAGTGGAAGCCATAGAAATATATCAGTCCCAGTACAAAAACTGGTACAGAGCTACCAGGGAAGAGCAGTGGGAATTATGCCCAAGCCTTTGGCAGGGGGCCATGAGCTCCTACTTACACATCAAGAGATTTCTGGCTCAGGAGAATACCATAGAACTCTCAGGAGGATGGATCCCATTGTCTTGCAAATACAAGTTCAAAAACATAAGAAATTGGTTGAAGAACCAAAGTATTTTATCCATAGACCAGAAGAAGGAGTTTGAAATGACTCCAGATTTAGAGAAAGAAGGCCCAGTGGTGTCTACCAGCTCCAAACTAGCTCCAGAAATTTCCAAACACAAGCCCAAAGGACCTCAGAAGAAGAAGAAAGGTTCAAAGAGCAATCAGGGCAAGGGAGGAATAAAAGCCAATTGGCACAGATTTTACCCATAAGGGTACAGGATCCCCAAATTAGAACTTTCAGCCATGGACAGTGCTTTCCATATGGCAAGAGCTCTTATGGAATTCAAAGCCAAAGAGAAGGAAAGGATTAACAGACATTTGCCATGAAAGAAATAGATGAAATACAGTTTGTTAAATCCACTATTGATTTAGAACTTGGTAGCTTTGATTCAAAATCAAATAAAATAAAATTAGATATTCATTACTTAAAGACAAATAAAAGACTTTCTGCTTATTGGAATAAATTGACAACTGCCAGACTTGAGTCAATTTCCAATACATGTGACAGGATTGAGAGTAAATATAAAGTCCAAGATTATGGAATGGAAGATCTTTTAATTACAGACATTAATGACAAATTTAAAATTCTAGAAAATCATGTTTTAGAAATAGTTTATAATACAAGTGTTTTTGCCACACACTTAGCAAGAAGTGAGAGTGAAAGTAAGAAATTAAACGATGAAATAATTGCACATGTGGAAAAAATTCATTCATATATTCCCCGACGTTCAACACTTTTAACTGAAGATAAACTTTCTGTGAAAGGAATTTTGACCTCTTTTCTAGGAGAAAATAAAATATCTGAAATAGACGTTCCCAAATTAGAACACTGTCCAACATTCTCTAGTGAAGGTGAATATAATCATATTGAGTTCCTCAGAGCAATCAATATTACTCAAGAAGATTTTCAAATACCTGGTTAAATTATAGTGGGTAAATTTCACTCTTTGTTTACCAGAACTGCAAATAAATGGCATTACAAAATGAGACAAGAACATGGAAAACATGATTGGCCTTGGTGGAAATCTGGAATAATCACCAAATGAGTCAATAATTCCTGGAGGTTTAAAATGGAAAATTCTTTTGAAAGTTCCATTTTCAACTCAGAAAAAGATAAACCACTTACCTGGCTCCTCATACAGAAAGACAGATTATCTGCTTTACACCCAGATATGTCCAAATCAATGATTAATATGAAAATATTAAGAAAATGTGGAGGAAAATTAGAACATTTTATCAAGTGAATATGTGTAGAGCCCTGTTTAACAGAAGACTATGTTAATGCCATGGAGGATATCATTACTAGAAAAATAATCAGTAAAACCTGGATTAGAAACCCTATGGAATCCAAAACAATCCCAAAGATTTCCGCAGAAGATAAAAAACCTGTCTTTAAGTGTCATAAATGTGGAAGCACCTTGAATTTAGCCAATATTTGCATAAAAAAAACTGAAATCAATGAATCTCAAGTATTTGAAGAGGTTCAGTATGCTGAAGAGAAATAATAATCTGACCAAGATTTTGCATTCTCTGAAGACACACCAGTAGAGACTATTCTATTGAGAACATCACAGATTTCTTTGAAGTCACTGAATTCCATACTCACTTGCCACAGTATAATGAATATTTCTATAACTTGATCAATATACAGGATGATAGAGTTTGTAAGACTAAAACTGCTAGAGTCAAATGATACACTGCTGGAGCATCTTGTATTACAGCAATTATGATGAATGATGTTGAAGCCAAAGTGAATTTAGACACAGGGGTATTTTGCACTTGTTTAGGCAAAGACTACCTTCAAATAATACTCCCTGAATGGAAGAACCATCTAT
Organism: Austropuccinia psidii; assembly: GCA_023105745.1. Classification (NCBI taxonomy): domain Eukaryota; kingdom Fungi; phylum Basidiomycota; class Pucciniomycetes; order Pucciniales; family Sphaerophragmiaceae; genus Austropuccinia; species Austropuccinia psidii. Next base: position 10,767,223 of record JALGQZ010000016.1, read on the forward strand.
TACCAATAGAAGGTGTGTAATTTTGTAGTGCTAGTAATAATATATACCCTTTGGGTATATTGGACACTAATCTTGTACTTACACACCCTGCAGGAAGTGTAAGAATTAAAATAGAGATAGTAGTAATGGACAATTGTACATCTCAAAATATTGTTCTTGGATATGATGATTTGAATATTTATGGTATTGACATCAATACCCATAAGGACAGATATTTTACAATTGGAGAAAATAAAAGACAAGAATTTCCTTTTTCCAATATGCCCAAACAAATATCAATATTATCTTCAAATAAAGATCCTTATTAGGAGGAATTTGTGAATGAACAAGCTATTGAAGCACAGATTAATCCATCAATATCACCCAAAATGAGGCATTAGCTTGTTGATGTGTTTTACACATATAAAAAGACATTTGCTTCAGATAATGAGCCATTAGGTGCTCTTAAAGGACATGAAGTTTATATTACTCTTAATCTTTACATAACATACTCTACAGTAATTAGAAGACCAGCTTATCCAGAAAGTCCCAGAGCTAGAGAAGCATTGGAAAAACATATCCAAGAGTTGATACAACTTGGTGTACTAAGAAAAGTAGACCATAATGAGGAAGTTGAAGTGACACCTACTGTTATTATTTCTTAGCATTATGATAAATAAAGGATGGTTGGAGATTTCATAGTATTGAGTACCTACACAGTTCCAGACAGGTATCTAATTCCTAGAATCCAAGAAACTTCAACCCAATTGTTGACAGCTAAGTATATAAAATCCATGGATGCATCAAAAGGATTTCATCAAAAAATTTCAACACCCAAAGCCAAGAAATTATTTAGACTTATGACACACTGTGGTATTTATGAGTAACTTAGGATGCCATTTGGTATTAAAAATGCTCCATCTCAGCATCATAGAATGATGAACACCATATTCCCCACAGAATTACCTGAAGGATGGCTCATTATTTATATTTATTATATAATAATATTTTCAGACTCATGATCTTTGCACCTTGAAAGAATTGTAAGAGTAATTGACAAAGTTGCAGGTGTTAATATGAATATTTCACTCCAGAAGTGCAACTTTTGCTTTGAAGAACTTAAAGCTCTAGGACATATTGTTTTTGGTTTAAGCTTGGGTATTGACAAAAATAAATTAGTAGCAGTATTACTTAATACAATACCCCAGAATAATAAAGAAACGATGTCTTTTCTTGGATTTGCCAGTTATTAGAGGAAACACCTGAAGAATTTTGACATTCTATCCAAGTTACTCTATAGAATCTGTGATCAACAGACAGTATTTGAGATGACACAAGAAAGAATCAAAGCTTATGGAAAGATAATGAAAGCTCTTACAGAAGCCCTCTTATTCCTCATGCCATACTGGAATATATGTTTGTCAGCCTGTGACTCAAAACCAGAGCACAAGCATGACAGCCAAAATACCATAAACCAATGGAGCCAAGATACCACCAAAAAATGGAGCTGAGCGAAATCAGCTCAAAAGGTATCAAAAGAAAGGGGAAACTCACCTCTATCTGAAAATATAAGTCCCATCACCATAGGACAAGAAATAACAAAGTTATTCCTGCTCAAAGTTATTGCTGAGCATAAACCCTAATTTTCACCTCTCATCTAAATTCTAGGAGAGGCTTAAACCCATCAAATGGGTACTCAGAATGAAGCTCTAATCCAGGGCTATACAATGGTACCAGCAAAACTGAGCTAGCACCAGTATTACTGGAGTTATGGTCAAATTCAGGCCAAATAAGGGTGAACAAAACATTCACCTCTCATCTAACTTCTACAGTTTTAGTGTGGGATACTTGAAGTGGGGTACTTTTGGAAAGAGGACAATCAGGGCTATCTGATGGTGCCATCCACTTCTTCATACCTCAACTATAGCAGAAGTTATGAGGCAAACAAGCTCAATACAGCTTTTTGCCCAAACCACGCCTATGTACAAAAAACCTTGTACATGGGATAACTTTGTCATATTTAATGATAGCTATACCAAATTGGGTATCATTGTGTAGAGCCCATACAGGGCTATTCAATGAACCAACTTTGAGCATGATATCTCAAAAACCGACAGAGTTATGGCTATTTGAAAATTATAATCCCACTATATGACCAATACAGCTGTATTATGACAGGATACAGTTGTACTCTGATTATGAGGTTTCAAACAGACGCTGAAGCGTATTTATACTTCAATACCTCATAATTAAGTCAAATACAGAGGTCCATACAGGTTCTGTACAGTTTCTGACGCGTCAGGAGCACCAGAATACAGCTGTAAACTCCATTGGTGAAAATGTTCACCCTGTATAGGGTAAAAATGACTGCTTGTGGTTCTAAAACCACATTTCAACCCAATACTAGCCTGTATTGAGTGTATAGAACCACAAACCAGCCCACAGTAGTGAAAAGTTTCACTCTGTGGTCGTGTGCAGAGGTAAACCACCTCCCATTACCCCAGAACAAGATAAAAGGAGGCTTTGCCTCACCAGGAAGCAAATCCAGCATCCTGTTCTTGATATTCTTACGTGGTATAACTTTATAAAAAAGAAGTGATACTCTCAGAATTTAACAGGTATACTTTAAGCTTAAGTATTGTAGGGTTTGCTATTGTAAACCAACAGGCAAACACTGCACCCAGGGCTATCAGCAGTACTCACCACCACTAAATTATTTTACTATAGCCCTTTTCACTCATATTCTGACTCTAATATCATCATCATTTTCGTGTCACACTCAGAGGTATAGCTTTCATTATCATTCTGAAGCTATATCATAGAGTCACCCTGACAAGGTTTCAAATTTTAAATTGATGCATATGGAGATGGATTTGGGCAGCCCTGCATCAAGTAAAATTTATTGATGAAAAGCCTACAGAAGGACCAATTTGTTATATATCAAGGCAAATTAAACCAACAGAAGCCAGATATGGTGCAAGCCAAATGGAGTGCTTATGTTTGGTATGATCACTTGAGAAATTACGTTATTATATTGATGGAAGTGGTTTTGAAGTGATAACTGACTGTAATGCAGTGAAATCACTTCTTAACATGAAAACACCCAAAAGACATATGTTGATATGGCAGATAGCCATCCAAGAATATAGAGGAAACATGACTATAGTCCATAAATCAGGAAATATTCATAAGAATGCTGATGGACTTAGTAGGTGGGCTTCAGCCAATACTCCTGATAATCCAGCTTATGTGCCTTTGGAAGCAGAACCACAGATTCCAATTGAAGGCATTAAAATAACTGATATTGGGACTGAATTATTTGAAGAATTAAGAGAGTCATATAAGCAAGACAAGCATTGCAATATCTTGAAATCCTTGCTAGATAAAAGCTTCAAAGTCACAGCTTTGGTTTTTTCATTAGATGAAGCATGGAAAATTTCCAATTCTGAAGGGAAAGATCAGTTTTTTGATAGGATAATCTACCACAGGCCCAAACATTCTTGTGTAGGGACATCATGCAGTAGATTAATTATCAATACAACTCTTCATGAGTTTCATGATAGAATCTATTCTGGACACCTGTAAGAAGAAAGAACACTTGTGAAAGTGAAAAACTGTGCATGGTGGCCATCTTGGAGAAAAGAGACCATTGAGTATTTCCATACCTGTGACAGATTCCAAAATGCAAACAGGAGTACAGGAAAGAAATCTGGACTTATGATTCATATTCAAGAAACAAAATCTCATTGGTAATTTTTCCACATGGATTGGGTCACAGCACTCCCTCCAAGTGGTAACAGGAGTTATAATGCTTGTTTAGTAATTTTAGACAGATATAGCAGTACTGACACATTCTTACCATTTCATAAATATGATGCTGCTATGGATACAGCTCTTCTTCTATGGAATAGAGCTGTTTCCCATACAGGATTATTTAAGGATATCATAAGTGACAGAGATCCCAAATTCACATCTGCACTTTGGACCAATCTTCATAGAGTTTTTGGGAGCAAGTTATCATTTTCTATAGAATATCACACTCAAACTGATAGGCTAGCAGAAAGAATAATTGAAGATTTAAAGGAAATTATCAGGGAATTCTGTGCTTATGGATTAGAATTCAAAGACTCAGATGGCTTTACCCATGAATGGTGCACTCTAATATCTGCATTGGAGCTGGTGTATAAGACATCAGGCCATTCTTCCACAGGTAAGACTCCAGCTATGTTAGAAAAAGGATGGAATCCAAGACTCCCAACAGACACACTGAGGAAAGACTTAATTAATATCCATCATACAGCTTCCAGATCCAAGATAATGCTTGATAAAGTGAAACACAATGCAAAACGATGCATGAATGATGCTTTTGACTATGCAAAACAGAAGTGGGACAAGAGTCATAAAGTACCAGACTTCAAAATAGGGTACTTAGTTCTAGTTTCAACCTTCAATTTTAATAATATCAAAGGCCCAAAGAAACTCAAAGATTATTATGCAGGACCTTTTGTTATTTTTTGCGTTAGATGTAACCAATGAAGTTCAAGTGAAATTGAGTGGTGTATTACAAAATAAACACCCCACATTTCTAGTCAGGTGATAAAACCTTATCAAACAGCTGAAAAGGAATGGTTTCATTTAAGGAACCCAACTCCTTTGACTGTACCACCAGTGTAACAGAGTGAAGACAAAAAGATGAAGAAATTCATTAAAGAAAGGAGACTTAGGGGGGAAAATCAAGCAGAATTTCTTGTCAGATATAAAAATCTGGTACATGAAGATGAAAGGCTGGCAGGATCAGAAATAAATGAATCAGATAAACTCTTGAGAAGATTTATACATGAAAGAAGGCCACAAGCCTGAATATTTCTATGAATGTGCTTTAAATTACTTGATCTGAGTAGTGTAAAGAGGTTGGAAAGTGGACATTAACTCCGTTTGGGGATTTTTTCTTCTTAATATCATTAATAAAATTGTAGTTCAATTTCATTTTTTTGTGGGAGGGAATGTGAGCCTTGAGGTATATTTTACATACCCAAATAGGCTACATTTATCTCTTAAATGAATTCTGAACTATGAATAACCTATAAGTCATGCTTATATTCAAAATTCATCATTTTTGATTTCAGAAAAGATGAATAATGCTTTTGTGAGTAGGTAAATCCATGGATTTAAGGCCAGATTTGGATTCTACACAAAACCTCACTTGGGATAGCTTAATATAGCTAATAAGCCTGAATCAAATCTATGAGGTGGTAATATGGAAAATACTTCAATACCACATAACAGAATTGTGAAAAATTTTGTTTTTCTCAATTTCACACCAAAATAATGGGAATGTGAAAAATGCCATGTTACATATAGACTGAGAATATTTTTAAGCATGTTTTTGGCACTCAATATTATAGTATTCTTGCATACACCTTTGATACACCCATAGTGGATATCAGTCTAAGCCTGGATTTCTATTTTTGACATGAAAATGGCTAAGGGGGACAAAAGATATCAAAGAGAGCCAGGGTACCAACTTCTGAGGCCTCTTAGGCATGGATAGCTCTAAACCTTGGATCCATGGCTGATCATGGCCCAATTATTATACTAAATAAACTCTCATTAAATCATAAGAAAATTGCAAAAAAGCTGCCATTCTGATGCGACTAGGAGGTAAAGATTAGCTTAGACTCCTGTAACCATTTCAATTCTTAATTATTTTCCATGTATAAATCATAAAAGCATAATTAAAACCCTTTTTGTAGAAGTATCAATTGCTTCACCTCATAGCAACCAGCCATATAGTGCTATTTGCAATTCTATGTAGAAATAAGGTAAAGACTTCAAGAATTCATTAAAAATACAATTCTTAATTAATCTTTCTCAAAGCTCCAGTACCAATGAAGAATGGTATTATTCATGAATAAAACAACAATAATTATGGTTTCATAAGTAAAACTCAAAGTTTTACTTACAGTACATTTTTGATGATTCCAAGTGAGGCACTGAATCTTCAAAAATTCACAGAAAATACAACCTGTTATGAAATTTTTTAATACCATTGATAAATTTTAGAAATTAATGTTTATATTCAAATAAAAGAAGATTCACAGTTGTTACTCCTTTTATGTTTAACCATAAATGTGTTGGTAGTCATGTATAAGCTTCAATTAAGTCATTATGATAATCTTACATGACAACAGATGGTGCAGTCATCAATCCAAAAAGTATTATTGTTTTATCACTCACTTATTCTTCAGTTGTATTCGTTTCACACCTTTGTGAGCTGTGTCTGAGTTAAAAGAGGCTTCCTCTTGCATTTTTTCAAATCATCCTATTATCCAATTATATCTTTGTTACCAACAAGTAAGTATTAGTCAAATATTTTCTTAAGTGTTTTATTCTTTCAGAATCAATCATAAAGACACGGGATCATAGAAATCATCTCTATATTGATTTAATATTGTTATAAATCAGTTTTAATCCCTTAAATCCACAATTTGTCTGTCAAATCTCTCTACCATATCCTTTTCCAAGGTTCATTAGAGTATTAGTGAGTGGTTTATCATTAACTCTAAAAGTTTATTTCTAGTATTTGTTTTCTTCAAGAATTATATTTATAATTACTTTTGTAAAATATAATTATACATTAAAATAATTTCATTATTTTAATAAAATAGTTTTATCATTTAATACTTCTTGTAATTGATTCCTGTAGACAGTTACTGCTTACTGTTCTAATCACTTGTATTGTATAAAAGGTAAAAGAAAGAATTAATTAATTACTTCTTTACTTGTGGTTATAATAATTTTACTATTATATTTCATAAGAACAGTCATAGTATTGTTGATTAATAGTAATATTATTAACAATTTAATAGACATATCTTACAATCTGGCTTGGGTGTGTAGCTTACAAGGTGGTAACTTTATTTTTGTAACTAGTCCTCTATATGTAACTTAATATGCATAATTATATGGAATTCCTTTCTTGACACATAAACTACGTTTTGGGTTCCTGTGCCATGGTTTCTTGAGTAAACTTAAACTTCTTGATTAAAAGTTGACATTTTGGTGTTGAAATTGAATGTAATTCTGCCTGTGGGTGGAATTTATTGCTACTTTCTGGTCCTATGAGCTTGGGCTTGGTGAAAAAATGGTATGGAATACCACACTAAATCATTATTTTGACTTTATTTATTGTATGTTTCAGTAAGAATATTCCAAATATAGCTCAGCCACATTTTAATACTCTCAGTTTCTGTTCAGAACTTCAAAAGTATCAAGCACACCATCACAATATACCATTGTGAAAGTTCAAAATTATTCAATCATCATTGAAAGTGGTTTTTCTTTGGAATTGTTTTGAAACTTTGGCTCAAATAATTGCTTTGTATGAGTATAGCGAAATGACCTCCTCAAAATTGATATTTTACTTAATTCTATACATGTCATACTTTTTTCTTCATATCCTCTTTCTGAGATCTATTTTGATGATTTTAATATCATTTGATGAAAGTATTTTCATACTGTCTCCCGACAAAAGTCACATTTCTCTTGTTATCTAAATGTGAAATTATGAAGAAACCTCAAACCTCTCTTTAAGATTGTTAGACTTGAAATATTCAATGTGAAAAATATTTGGATATTCATAAATACCCTTTTAATAATCAACTTCTGTTTTTGAGTAGTATTTTTTATGATCAGGCTTGCGATATAAACCATAAATCTCAACAAAATTAAAGTCTAATAATCTTCTAGTATTGATATTTATAGATCTATAATACCATACACTCCCTTAAATGATGATAATAGCTAATTTGAATTATCCCCACAAGCTTGAAGAGATTTGCATTCATTGAATCTCGGGCCAATATCAATATACCAGTAAGATATGTGTGGATCAAGAGAATACTAAATTAAAAAAAGTAATGAAAAATGGATAATATAAGTAGGAAAGTAAGGCTTCTTTGATGTTGGATAACCTCTAAGTGAAATCACATTTACGAGTTGAGAAACATATTACAGTCATTTCCATAAGATTTGAAGTTTCATTGTACCAAATATGTTGAAAAATTAGTTTGAATGATTGCAAAACAGTAAATGGACATGTGAGGAATATTCATACTTTATCTTTATTTTTACATAATCGCATTTATTGTATTAAAATCACCTTCAGGAATTGTTAAATCTATAGATTTATAAAAATATTTCATCTTAGCTGACACCTATACTCATCTATAAAGGTGTAACTGATCATTATACCTTACTGTAACAAGGAAAAATCACATAAAATAAGGGATGATAATACCATACATTGAAAAAAATTGAAATCTTTACTCCTTGAAATATGAATGAAGGGATAAAAACATATATAAACTACCTCAAAAGAACAAAACCTTTACCAAAATAGATGCTCTTTCAAAAGGAAAGATCTGGCTATTTCTGAGGTGCATACCATTTGAATTCCACATGAACATTTCAAAAATTCCTTTCCCTTTGAGATAAATTGGGACTCCCATTTACATATTATATTGGAGCTTGAAGATATTCAACTAAAATTGTCATATTATTACTTAGTCTAATGTTTTTATCCAATATCTAAAGACCAAACTATCACATTTGATATTTTATGTACAGTGATAAGCTTTTTGAAATTATATTTATGATATATTGTCTCTTATTCTAAGAATTGGTTTCTGTATTTGTGTTTCAAGAAATATCTCTGCTAATAAAGTTATGCTCTTTTCTTTCTTTTTGAAATCAATCAATCGTTTTTTGGTATTTAGTCTCTTTGAGGTTTTCTAAGACATTTTAAAACGGAATTAAAAGCCAAATACTTATCGAAAAAGTCCCATCATACTAATATAGTTTTAGTAAGTGAATAATGGATCACTTTTAAATGGAATTATTTGAAATGAAAAGAATATAAAACACTAACATAATATATAGATATATTTTTAATTCAAGGTACCTTAATTAGAGAATTTTGATATTAAAAATCCTGTGTTTTATTTATTCAAAATGTTCACAGAAGTTTTGAATTGAAAAACCTTGATTTTTCTTCTCAAATTACCGAATTCCTTTATCTGAGTTCCTCTGGGCTTCCACTAAAGTCCTTTCCCCAAAATAAAAGAGGTTAATCCTAATTCTTTGATCAGTTAATTTTTTATTACCAACCATTTCATTTGAATTTTAGACATCACTATTCCATGCCAAAATCATCAATTAAATCACACTCATCAAAAAAGACAATAAAATCTTATTAAAAATCATCAGTTCATTTTACAGCTGCTATTTACTTGTGTATGTTTAATTTGATTTCAGTGAAGTCCAACCTTGATTCCTTTTTGGGAACCTCATGAGAAAAATCCCTAGGTTGGCAAATCTTTTTTAGAAATATGTTTTTCAGAATTTACCTTAATGCAACCAACATACATGATAAATGAATAACATGAAAGACAATTCCATTCTTTCAAACTGCTCTTCACAAAACACTAGATTTGGAATTACTCCTTATTATCACAAAAAGGGTATTGAAACAACAGCTTAAAATATTGAATCTTTTTCCCTTGCTTCAAAAAAATTTATTTTTTCGGGGAAACTCAACTGTGACTCCTTTGGCCTCCATATATTTGCCATAAGATGGCTCCAATTATTATTTTCCACAAAATTGATAATCAAGCTCAATTTTGACTGGATAGTGTGTTCATATTAATTGATAATTTGCTCATTAGATTGATTATAGGGAAAGGAGAATGAGAAGACCACCCAAAAACTATCTTTCTGATAGTGATATTGATCCATAATTAGAGAGAATGGAGTAAAACAGCTTTTTTTCAGAATCTGCAAGCCATATTGAGATAATTGGAATACTGAATCATCACTATGACAGATTGGGGATGTAAATAGAACTGTGGCATCAAAGGGTATTCAAAATAATTAGAATAATATGAATAGTAACTCCATAAAAGATTATGAGTCCAAGAGTGATAATGAGAAAATAATTAAGAAATAAAACCTTCCAAGAACCAGAACTTTAGTGTAATCCTGTTACTCAAAGCCAGAGCACAATAATGACAGCCAAGATACCATAAACCAATGGTAGAGCAAAATTCCACTAAAGAGTGACCTAAGCCAAAATAATCAATAAAGGGAATTGAAAACAAGAGGAAAGTAACTTCTTTCAAAAGATACAACTCCCATAACCATATGATAAGGACCAAAAGAGTTATTCCAGATTAAAGCAAGAACCAAGAATAAACCTTAACTTTCACCTTGCATCTAAAATCCAGAGTAAGAGTCAGAACCCCATAAAATCAGTGGTTAAATTGAAGCTCTCAATGAAAGATATGTAATTTTAATGTCAAAATTGAGCTAGCATCAAAACTACAGAGATTATGGCTAAAATAAGCCCAAGGAGGATGAAAAAAATATTCACCTCTCATCTAGCTTCTACAGTTTTAGCTTGAGATACATAAAGTGGGGTCTCTTTGGAAAGAGAATAATCAAGGCTTTCTCATGGTTAAATCCATTTCCTCATACCTCATGTAGAAGAAATGTTAAGGAGTAAACAAGCTCAATAAAGGATTCATAAAATATCCACAAATTTGTAATGGAATTCAGAATTCATATAAGTTTTCCATTTATAATTCTAACTTTAGCAAATAAATGACCATTGTTTGGAGCTCATCAAGGGCTACAAAATGAGCCATGTTTTAGCTCTCTATTTTTAGAACTGACAAATATATTGGGGTTTGAATATCTTAATCCCACACTAGCCATTATGGGAACTTACTGTGGGACATCTGTCGATGAAATTGAATTAAAAGCTAATCAATTGAATCAAATTCTGTATATTCTTTGATTTCTCATAAACTGAAAACAAGAGACATAAATTAATGTTCTTTAGAGCTTCTTACGCTTCAGAAGCATCACAACACACATGTGAACTCTATTGGTGAAATGTTTCACCCTGTATAGGGTATAAATGCCAGCTTGTGGCTCTAAAACAACATTGACACCCAAGACCAGTCTTTATTGAGCTTATAAAACCACAAACCATCCCACAGTAGTGAAAATCTTCACTCTGTAGCTGTTTTCAGAGGTAAGAAGAGGTACAAAACCTCCCACTACCCCAGAACAAGATAAAAGGAGGCTTTACCTCACCAAAAATACAATACATAATCCTGTTCTCCGTATTCTTACATGTTATGGCTTGTGGAGAATTTTTACCCTCATAATTGAACAGGTAGAGTTATAATTGTAATTATTGTAGGGTTCATTATTTCAGAACAACAGGTAAACACTGTACCCATGGTAATCAGTAGCACTAAAAATCACTAAAATATTGAGAATAGCCCTCATAAACCATCTTCTTATTAATTTATTATCATTATTATTTTTTCACACTCAGAGCTATAGCTTTTTATTATCTTTGAAAAGCTATATCATAGAGTCACCCTGAAGTTCAGGAAGATATTCCAGAAAAGCTAATATTTTAAGTGGGTCACACAAATTATCATATGATTCATTATAACAAACATATAATAATTTGATGTATTCCCATAAAAAAGGTTCTTTATTTCTTGAAATGATTATATAGCTATATATACATAATCTGATCTGAAAAAACCTTAGTAAATGATACAAACCTGAATGCATGTTTGTAATAGGTGAAGTTAAAATGGAAGGAGAAATAAGGAGTAAAATTGGTTTAAATGAATCAATTTGAACATGAGAAAGACTCAAGATCCCATGTCAGTGAGAGAAAATCAAAAATAAATTGGAATTTTAGGAAAAGAAAGCTATTTAACAGAGAGGATATAAATAAGCCCAGTTCCAAATTCAGAAAACATTTGAGAAGGATAATTTGTATCAGTAGATTTAATTAGAATAAAAATAAATTTCTATTTAAAAGATGCATTGGTGAGCTCACAATGGTTTTTATCAGATCTGGAAGGAATTTTGAGGCTTATGAAATCCTCACTTTGAGATTTGTTGGATTCATACTGAATCATTGATTAATTTCTTAAATAGTTTCAATGGTATTTTCAGAAACGTTCCTAAATAGAATGAAAACAGATATCATATGAGGATTCTACAATAAATGTTTTTTTAGACATAGATTCATGATGAGATTCAATCTTCAGGGTTCTGATTTTCTTTCAATTTCCAACTGGATTTCAACCTATCAAATTTGGTCAATTAAAAGTAAATCTACACCAATAACCTCATCTTAGTTCAAAAAAATGCATCATTAAAAATTTTTTACAAAAAAATAATTCCTCTGAGTTACTTCCATCATCTTAATCATAACCTCTAAATTTTGAAAAGAATCACTCTTAATTTCAAATCCAAATTTACTTCTGCTCCCATTTGTAAGTCTACCTTTTGACTTTAATATTGTTTGTAGGCAAGATAAAGGGCTACATTTTTCCATGAAAGTAGTTTTAATCTATGCAATTTTCATTTATTATTTTTTTGGGTTTGAAAATGGATTATATTATTCTTCTGACTCCCTCTTATTGTTTTGATTTTTTAGATATTTCATCTTACACTGTTCTTTGATAGTTATCATTTCCAAACACATGTTTAATTAAAATCTGAATGGCGATTCTTGTGATAGAAGTTCTAATCCAATATATTTTCAGCTATAATCTTTTATTAATATTCAAATTTTTAGACATTTTTCAAATAAAATCATTATTTGAGCATGCCAAATTGAAAAAACACCTTCTTGATCACTTTTATTCCTTGTCAATATTTTCATTCTCATAGCTAACATGAATTCAAATCTAAATTAATCATTAGGTACCATCATAACTCAACCCATTCAATCACAAGAAAAGTAAAATCCGCATATAATACAAAAAGAAAATTTTCTTATAATAATAACTTTGATACACACACTGAAAGTGAGAAAACAAGAAGGTTATTTTTTCACATTTGGATTACAAAATCAGGTAAATTCTCATCTTGTATCAAAAGAACCTCCATATCATTGATCATGAATTGACGTTTCTATAAGATAAATTATACAATATTCATTCTAATACTCTTTTTTTAGATGTAGAATTCCAAGCTCTTATTCAAATCAATTCATAAGAAATATATCAAATCCTGTTTCCTTCAGCATTCCTCTTAAAGCACAAAGACCTTTGTGTTAAGTTGCAAAAATGTTGCAACAATATTCACAGCTCCATGTATGCAATAGGATGGTACCCTCCTGGTATTTTTAAGTAAATATTAGTTGATATTTCTTCTCCAGAAATATTTATTCAAATTTATAGTATTATCAAGAGTTCATTTATTTCACCCAACAGTCCTTTGTTATTCTCAAAACTTAATTTAAAGAGTTTTTACTCACATTATTCAACCAAAATAAAGAAAAAGTTTGAAGTACAAAATACCTGTATTTCAATTCGTTGATTTCTCTGACAGATGTTATGATGAATTGTTTTCTAATCACTTCAGTTTCATTTTTGATAAAGCTTATATTTTTCTTAACTTGATAATGATCACTCATAATCTGCATATTTTTCTGCATCCCTATTAGCAAACAAACAGGTGAAATTTCTCTTGAAGAATACAATTTATTTGGTTAATTCTTTATTTTCCAGATAATCTATTTCATATCAGTTTAAATGGGAATATCCCTGGAATCTTTTTAAATTATATGATGTCTGGAAATATGCCACTTCACTTTATATCCCCAAGATGGCTCTATTGGAAGATTTTTCAGGCTCTCAATGTCAATAAAAATAGGGTGTTGGTAAACCTATCTAAGAAATTTGGTAAAAACATGCAAGCCCTTATGTGTTTTTACTAAAGCCTACATTTTTTTCAATAAATTGGTTAAAACCCTTGATTTTTGGTGAAGACCCCTAAGGGGCTTTTTATTGAAGTGTAGCTAAAAACACCTTTATTGGGCAAAACCCCCATAATGGAATTTTCAATGCCACAATTTGAATTTCTATGTCATTTTTGATGCCATTTATGGCACTTTTGATGTTATAAATGGCATTTTTATGTTACTGTTAATGACATAAATGGAACTTTTGACACCATCTATGGAATTTCCATGTCATTGTTGATTCCATTTCTGGCATTTTTATGCTGTTGTTGATGCCATTTATGGCATTGTAAATAATTCCATAAATGGCATAAATGTCACTGTCAATGCCATTTATGGTATTTTTGTGTCACTTTTTATTCCATTTTTGGCACCTTAAGTAATTCTATAAACTATATAAATGTCACTGTTAAGGCCATTTATGACATTTTTATTGCACTGTGTAAGCCATTTGTTGCATTATTACATCAATATTGATGCCATTTATGGCCCTTTTAATAATATAAATGGCATTTTAACTTCCACTAGTTCTACAAATTAGTTTTTTAATTCTATTTATTTCATGAATGGCATTTTCCATTTATTAGAAATATGAACAAAAAAACATAAAAAAAGCACTTTTTGGGCCTAAAATTGTCCCACCCAAAAAAATCCCAAAGTTTTGGGTTTCTCATTTGAAATTCTCAATGTTCATGCCTTTATTTTGAAAAAAGAATTATGGAAATCAATAAATGGAAACATTTTTAATGAATTTTTTTGAAGAATAGGCCATTTTTCAAAATTGGTCAAATTGGAGAAATTTGGGGATCTTTACATCCCTTTTTGGAAAAAAAATGAAAAATTCCTCAAAACAAGCCTGAGTAATTTTCGAAAAAAAGGCCACTTGGATGTTTTAGCCATAAACTGTTAAAAACAAGGAAGGGCTTACATGTGTTTACCAACACCCTAAAAATATCCCAAAAAACCTTGAATATTTTTGAATAACTTAATGAATAAAAACTTTCCACATTGACCTTTGATCATTCAAGATAAATTCTTAATAGTATTGCTTCTACTTTTAAGAAACTTATATTGACTCTTGAAAATTGTATATTAAAAATAAATATAAAAAATACACTATAATAATTAAGATTTGATCATCAAAATTCAATAATAAATGGAAATGCTCAAATCCTTTAATAATATCTTATCAACAAATTGAAACTGTAACAGGGCCTTATGGGAAAAGCAGGAGTGTCATGGTACTCAGGAATCAATAGCTCACTTGGAGAGCTCCAAAGGAAAAAGAAACAAAATAAGGATATATTTCTTTAAAATAAAATAAGAGAAAGTACAAGATATCCCAAAGATAGCAAGGAATCCAAGGGCTAAGGATAATAAAGAAATCCAAAGGCCAAAGAGCCAACCAAACAAATCCTCAAATCACTGTTTTAACCTTCCAGAAAGAACAATGGAAGTAGTAAAGGATATGACCCCAAATATCCACTAACAGGCACAGAGAAAGGTTTAAATTTCTAACTTAAGAATATCAGTATTTAATTTTCAGAATGAAAAGAAAATCATAATAAGAAAATAAAGCCAAGATATTAATTAGATGGGGAAAAACTCCCCAGGGATGGAAAGGTGACCAGTATATGTGAAACACTGAAGACTGATCCTGGAGGGTTGATCACCCAGATCTATTAACTCTTTTGGTTCAATAGAGATCTGGAGATCTTGAGAATTGAGCTGTGTCTCTTCGATTCCCAAAGTGGAATATAAATTGGCCCAAATGGCCCAATGCCATACAGGTTGCCTGAATACTGTCTGTATGTACCAATTGTGCTGTACAAGGAGTTCTGGAGTTCTTGATGCCTTGAAAGCTGATTCTATTATTGAAAACCTCTTGAAATTTCCCTTGACAAATCCTGGGCCATTATTCCCTTGGGGGAATACTGTTGAAATGAAATAGCCAACACCTGAAGGGCCAGGTGATTGGTGTCCTCAAACTGTCTTCTGGTAGCCACCATGGATTGCAAGACTGAATGACTTATGTATTCCTTCAAAATGGGTTGATGAGCTTGGGGACTTGATCTGAAATGACATAATTGAGTCCTGAAGCAATCACCATTGGATTGCTGAGAAAAATGGTGCATAATGGTATCTAATACCATATATTCACCAGTCCTGGTTCCTAAAGACTGAGTTCCATTGAGCAGGGTCAAGATTTTCCCTGATCTTGAGGATAAACCCCTTTTTAAGGTGACCGGTGGCCTCTGGTGGCTTCCAGAGGCCATCACTTGAGTCTTAAGTTCAATGGCCAGTTATGGCCATTTTGAGTCCCTGAGGGAGTGATGGGCCAGATCATAGCTTGGGCGTTTGAGGTATAGCCCCCTTGACATGATTGGGTTTAGGCCAAAAAAGGGGCCTAGAGGTGTCCCACGGACCTTAGAGGCCATAGAGGGCCTGAATAGCCCAAAACACCCCCAATCAAAGGGGGTGGGCCAAAGGCACCCCCCAAGCCCAAAATCAGAGTTATTGGCCTGGGGGTTGGTGAGGTGGAGAATTGGCCAGAGGGGCCAATGAAGAAGGATATGGCCTGAGGGCCATGAATGTCCAGGGAGATTAAGTGGGGCCCAAAGGCCATTAAAACTCCATAAGAGGCCAATTGGCCATATATTGGCGGAGGATTGACTTGCCATAAAACACCAATTGGGTGGGGTCTTTCCTATGGTTTTGAGAGTACCCCCACCTTAAATGGTGAGCTCCTGAGCACCAAGACAAGGTAAAACCCATTTGAGGCTGCTGAGATGTATTGGATGTAGCAATTCCAGATGTTTTGAATCTCAAAAACAGAAATTGATAATTGATAACAGGTTGGCATATGATGTGAGGATTATTTGGTCTTCTGTTGACAATAGGCTTTGGATTAGAAGAATTGAGTTTAAGTAGGAACTTTGGCATTAAGATTATAAAGAAATAAAAATCTGTAAAGATTATAGCAAAAGAAAATGAAACAAAGGAAATGAAGTTCTGAGGAGGTTCCAATCTTGATCCCTGAATTCAAGGAATGAATTGTATTGGCAAGGGCCTGGAAAAGAAGATTGGTGTCGGGTGCTCGCAGAGTGGCAAAGGTGAGTTTTTGACAGATTGTAGACCCCTCAGGGAAGTGCACACCAGGAGAGGAACTTAATTTTTGAAGTTACCAATACCACTAGTTTCATAGAAAGAAAATAAATTTTCTGAAGGACTGACTTCAAATTGAATCTAAGAATGAATGTTCCATTTTCTCAAGTGAAAATGGCCATAAAGGTTGGAATTGATGTTGAACGCTTGTCCAGAGATTTGTGTCCAAAAAAAATTACAAGTGCTCACAGAGTGGCCATGGTGATGATCACAACAAAAAAGGGTAGAATACCTCTAAAGGTGAATACCAGGAGTGGGACTGACTATTGGTAATTCCTCTCCCCACCAAGCACCGTATAAAATCAAGCTCTTGAAGAATTGGATCCCAGATTTTCAGGTTACAAATAATGAAAATCCTTGACAATTTCAGGACAATTCCCAAGGTTTTCAGTTGGTTCCCAAGTGGATCTTCCTGGGTCTTTACTAAAACCTTTCCACTCCACCAGATACCATAAATTTCCTATCTTGAGCTTGGAATCCATGATTCAAGAGACTTCCCATTCTTTTTCTTATTCAACAAGGATTGTAGGAGGAGGCTCTTGATGTGTATTGGAACTTTTTAATGTCTTAACTGTTTCAAGGAGGGAAATATGGAATAATGGGTGGATATATCTCCATTGAGATGGAAGCTTGAGGTGGTAAGCATTGGTACTGACTTTCTTCAAGATTGGAAAGGGACCCAACCATCTTTCTGAAAGTTTTTTGGTGGGTCTTGTTGGTTTGATGTTCTTGGAGGAAAGCCATACCATGTCACCAGTACTGAAAACAGGTGGACTTGCCCTACTTTTATCTGCATACCTCTTAAACCTGTTGATGTAAACTTCAAGTTATCTCTTGACATATTTCTGAACTGATTGTATTTCTGTTGATACCTTTCCAGAAGGAGTGTCTTGAGTAATGTAAGCTAAGTCAAATTGAGGATTTCTTCCATAAACAGTAAAAAACAGGTCATTTTTTATTGAAGAGTGGTCAGAATTATTGTAGGAAAATGCAGCCAGAGGATGCCAGGTGTTCCAATACTCTTTATGATAGCTAACATACATTCAAAGCTACTGTTCTAGTATCCAATTTACCCTATCTGTCTGTCCATCAGCTTCAGAATGGTAAGCAGTTGACAGATCTCGTGAAATCTTTAGCTGCTGACATAAACTGGTCCATAAAGAAGAAACAGAAAGGGACCTCATATCACTAAAGATGCTTGAAGGAAGGCCATTCTTTGAAAGGATATTTTTGATGAATAAATGGGCCAAATCCAATGAAGTAATTGTGTCACTGGGGCTCTTCTAAGTGAAGAGGGCCTGAAGCTCAGTAAACTGGGACTTACTTATGGAGGGGTCAATATATGGTAAAAGGTAATACACTTAAGACTGTAATTAGATAAGATTACTAATAAAATAAATGTAAGAAAAAGAAGAAACAAAAAATAAGAGCAAGAAATAAAAGAGCCAACCACAAAAAATTCTAAGTTCACTGTTTCAACCTGTCAGAAGGAAATGGAAGGGTTAATAAGGATATAGCCACCACAACTCATACTGTGCAGGAAAAGAAGAAATGCAAAGACTAACTTAAAACCAATAAAAATGATACCCAAAAACAAGGGTAATAGTATTCATAAGATAATAAATCAACTAAATTAATTAACTTGGGAAAAGTCACCAGGGGGAGAAAGGGGGCTGGTATATGTGAGAATCATCACCCCTGATCCAGAAATATAATTTTCATTAGAGGAATTGATTATTGAATTGAGTTTGAACAATATAGGTCCTGTACCAATGTACAGAATTTGTACAAGAGGGGTGGTGGTATTGTGTGCTCATACAGTTTCAGACTTGTGACTCCAACGTGTACAAGAGTTTACAGGCTGTATTGGGAAACCAAGCTATATGCATGTTTCAGCAAGGAAGATTTCTGGAACTGATTATTGATAAACACAATTGATTCGCTGGTTTGAGGTGTTTGAGTGGGTGTAAGATTGAATGCCCTTACCCTTGAATAGTGATTGTTACAGTATCCCCCTCTTGAAACTGGTGGGCTCCTGAACACCATAATACCCTGCCACTGTTGAGTGGAATCTCAATATCCTCACATTTTTCCTTTTGATCATTCTCCTGAAATTCCTCTCTTATTCTTTATTGTCATCTTTGATTAAATTTTACTTCTGCTTTTCCTTAAGTAAGTACATTCCAGCCTTTGAATTTATTCAACAGTATTTCTTTCATTCCTTGGACTTGGGTTTTATCCCAAAAAGAAGGCCATCAAGATCTTCTGCTTGAAAAACTATGAATAATGAGTATATGAACATATACCCCATTAAGATTTGTCCAAAATGTCCTTTTGTGCCCCTTCTTGCCTTCAGCGTTGATTATTTGTTTGATAATTTAAAGGAGGGTTCTTGTCCCCATTTTCCTTGAAGATATGGCCCCAAAAATGGATTTTGTGATCATTTCAGGCCATATGGGTGCTTTGGGTCAATGCCACATCCGTGGCCATTTTTGAAATTCTTGGGTCTAAGCCCATTTTGGGCCATTTTAAGGCCTTAGTGATTTTTTTGGTATCCATGGTCCGTGGGGGCTATTGAAGTCCCCCTGGGCCCAAATCAGCTGTGGCTTCAGGGGGTCCATGGGACCAAAAAAGATTCCCAATTCCCAATATTACCTATATGGCCTGGGCCCATTTAGGGTGGTCCAGGACCATCAAAAAAGGTGACCTCGCCAGATCTGAAGGGGAGATCCTGGATTGTTGATTGAGGCTGAACAGGGCCTTGGAGCCCCACATTGAGGACCTTGAGAGGGCCATAAAATGAGTTATGGCCCCATACCCTTGATGATTTCTTCAGGATTGATGTGCATGATCTTACTGCTTGCACTATTCTGCTTCCATAATCTCTAGTCATGAGATCTAAGCTTGCTAAAATCACTTAATATTCCCCTTCTGTGCCACCACTGTCTGTTCTTTGCGGTTCTGGAATCCTCAGTCAATTGGGTTTGCCTTGGTCAATGGCTTCTTCTGGCCACTTTGATCCCTCTCAAACATATGATGGCTACAAAGCAGTTGAAGATCTTGATCCTGCTTGTACTGAGTTTTTGATGAAAGGGAAGGAGTGCTTTCAACATTTCAAGTTAAAGTCTTCAAAGTTCCCCTTTTGTTTTGTTGGGAAGACACCATGTTATTTCCCTGGAATTCCAGCTTCTAACATCAGAAGTTACTTGTGGAGCAAGAAAGATGGGCCTTTCAGGAAAGAGTTCCCAGCTTCTGAGGCCCCTATCCCTGATGATACTTCAGGGTATTTCAGCTGTGAGTATGGTGATTTTCTTGATTGATTGTGATACTGATATCTTTTATTAATGACTGGCTCCAAACAGAGGGAGGTGGCTAGGGGTAAAATGTGGGAGAGCCCATTTCAATTGTTGGTAGGCCAATTTATTCCATCTCAGAGGTCCCCATCTCAAGGATCAACACTGAAGTTATGGTGAAAAGAATAAGACAAATTGCCAAGTCCCCCAACAATCCTGATGCTGAATGTAGTGATGAACTGGATGGTGAAGAGGTTGAGGTGGTACTTACCTCTGCTGGATACCAATTTAGTACTTCATCTTCCTAAGCTCCTTCCAAAATATTCCAAAGGAAAATAATACCCAGTACCCCCAGAAATTTCCAACCATTTGTTTCCACCATTCCATCCTCTATTTCTCCTCCTCCACAAAGTCCTTCCACTGATAGGCCTGCCTTGTTTTCAACAGTGAGATCATCTCCCATTCCTCAGCCCAGAAATTCCCACATGTCACTTCCCAACAGCTCCAACCTGTGGCCAGTTACAGTAAAAGAAGAAAAGACTGATCTCCTTTGCCATTACCTGCCACCCAAGTATTTCAGAAAAGGGAACATTGGAATTTCTGCGTTACCAGAGAGGTTCCAAATATGGCAAGTGAAGTTGAAGATGCTGTGGCCAGGTTGTTTAGAAGGTTTGATAGAAATAGTAGGGAGGTATTATGTATGCTAATGATAGGACTAGTCCTGGTACTGCTTCTGAGGAGATGGCTGCCAAGTTTTCCTGGTATGAGGATGAACTTATTAATGACTTCCAGAGAAGGCTTGATGACCTGGGTGGAGATAGCTGTTTTCCTTTTTCTTGTTTGTGTTTGGTTTGGCTTTTATCTCCACTCTTATAGCTACTAAAAATAAATAGAACCTCCCAATACATGATATGGGAGGGGGTGCTTCTGATTTATAAAGAAATAAAAGAAAAAAAATATACAAGTAAAGAAAGAAAGGAACTTAAGTTAAAAAGAGAGTGAAGAATAGAAATAAAGAAAGTTCTGGGGTTTGTCCTTCTTGTGGTGAGTTTCTTGATTTTGGCCATGAACTTCTGAAAGATAAAAGCCAAGAATTTGATACTCACAGAGTGGACAAGGAAATTTTTTACAAGAATTAGAACCCTCAGAGATTCATACCAGGAGATAGAGCTTACTTTCATAACTTCCACTCCCCACCAAGCACCATAAAACAGATAAACATCTACATAATTGACTTTGAATTAATGAATGTCTTGAATAATGATAAATGGCATAATTTGGAAAAGGAAAAAATAAAAGAAAAGAAGGAATTTGGCCATGTATTGACAAAGTGTCTGAATTTGAGGGTATTGATGTATCAAGGCCTTCTGAATCTGTCCAAAGAATTGACAAGTGCTCACAAATTGGTCAATGTGATACTTACAAAAATATTTGGGTAGAATACCCCCTCAATGGTGCATGCCAGGAGAGGAATGTACTTTCATAAAATCCAATCCCCACCAAGAACCATAAATTCAAACTCTTGAGGTATTTTGGCCATGCTTTTCAGGATAAAATGAATGGAAGTCCTTGACAAGTTTTTGTGAGTTGATAAGGTTGGAATCTGGTTCCCAAGCTGTTCTTTCTGGGTCTTCACTGAATCCTTTCCACTTTACAAGATACCATAATTTACCTCTTTTGAGTTTTGAGTCCAGAACCTGAGCCACTTTCCATTCTTCTTGCTCCTCCACTAGAACTGTTGGGGGTAGAAATTGATTCCAATTTGGGATAATCGTCTGCTTGACTGGTTCTAGTCATGACACATGGAATACAGGGTGAACTGGCTTCCATTTCAAAGGCAAATAGAGGTAATGTGAATGGCTTCCAATCCTCTTCAAGACTTCAAAGGGTCCCAACCATCTTTCTGAAAGTGTATTTGTGGGTCTTGTAGTCTTGATACTCTTTGAGTCTAGCCAGAGCTTGTCCCCAGGCTAGAACTCAGGTGGAATTGTCTTATTTCTATCCTATGAATTCTTAAATTGCCTTCTTTCTGACTCTAATTCTTCTTTGACTACTTTCTGCACTGATTGGAGTTCTGTTGACAACTTTCCAGAAGGTGAGTCTTGATAGATATGGATTGAGCCAAAGCTGGTATCTCTTCCATAAATGGTAAAAAGGTGATTTCTTTGTTGATGAATGTTCTGCATTATTGTAGGGAAATTCAGCCAGAGAGAGCCAGGTGTGCCAGTCATCTTGATGGTAACTGAAATACATCCAAAGATACTGTTGCAGAATCTTATTCACCCTCTCTGTCTGTCTGTCTGTTTCAGGGTGAAAAGAAGTTGAAAGATCTCTTCATATCTTGAGCTTCTGAAACAAATCGGTCCATAATGCTGAAACAAATAAAGATTCCCTATCACAAAGAATACTGACTGGAAGGCAATGTTCGGAAAAGACATGGCTAAGGAAAATTTGACCTAAGTCCATGGCAGTGATTGGCCCATAAATTGGAAATAAGATTACCATTTTTGAGAATCTGTCCACAACTACTAAAATTGAATCAAAGTTGTCTTACAGAGGCAATTGAGTGATAGAATACATTGATAATTAATTCCAAGTACCAGATGGAATTTGAAGAGGCTTGAGTAATCCAAGCTTCTTATAGTGAATGTTCTTGTTTCTTGAACATTTCTGACATGAGGACACATAACCCTTAATGAATTGATTCATTCCAGCCCAATTGGAATCCCTCTTTATCAGCTTGAGGATCTCCTCCTGGCCAGGATGGCCAGAAACTGGTGAGTCATGATGCTTTTGAGGGATATTAAGTTGGATTTCTTTATTCCTTAGGATTAACACCCTATCTTTGTATAACAATAGCTTGGCTTGAGGTTTAAGAGCATAATATGAGGCTTATTCACCTCTTACTAGTTGTTTGAGTATTTCCTTGTTGTCTTTGTCTTTCCATGCTTCTTTTTGAATCCAGTCATCTAAGTCTGAGAATATTTCAACCTTAATTGAGACAAATCTTGAATCTTGAACTTCATGTTTCTTGATTAATTGATGGAAGGTTTGAGGACTCTTGATGATGCAGTCCACCCCCATCTCTGTGTGCATGTTTTCCAAATTTTACAAGGCATCTGGTAAAGTGGCCAGCCTTCCTGGGCCATAAGTGATAGTGAAATGAAACTCAGAAAGAAATTCAGCACAACGGGCCTGACACCAAGTAAGAACTTTGGAAGACATGAAATAATGAAGAGAATGATGGTCTGTAAAGACCTCAAAATAATTTGAAAGAGAAAGCAGAAAAGCTCTCCAGTGCTTCAGAGCCCAAACTATGCCAAGGAGTTCCTTGTCATGAATTACATAGTTAATCTCAGCTTGGAGGAGCTTGCAACTATCAAATAAAATGGAATGTTTTACTGAGTCATTCACCCAACTCAGAACAGCATCAAAGGCATAATCATAAGCATCAGTATCTATAATAGTTGGTAGAGAAGGATTGAAATTGGGAATGATAGGAGCAGTGGTGAAGGCTTCTTTGTGTATCTGAAACTGACTAAGAGCTTCCTCATTTAATAAAAAAGAAAGTCTTTTTTGAGAAGGGAAGTGAGAGGAGTGATTTCTTTAGCGTAATTTTAATGAAACAATGATAGAAATAGGGAAGGCCAAGAAATGATTGAAGGACTTTGATGTTCTTGAGCTGAGGCCAGTTGAGAATTTGCTGAATGTTTGGAGAATCCATCTTGAGGCAGTCACTTGAAACAACATAAACCAAGTATTCCACACTTGAGGCATGGAATACATACTTTGAGGCTTTAGAAAACAGATTATTGTCCCCCAGTCTTTGGAGAATGGAGGCCACATGTTTGATATGTTACTCCTCAGAGCTAGAAAATACCATAATATAATCTAGATAAACTGCAACATAAATATCCAAAAAATCTGGAAATATATCATTTACAAGATTTTAGAATGAAGCAGGAGCATTGGTAAGGCCAAATGGCATAACCAAATACTCATAACTACCATATTTGGTTCTTAAAGCAGTTACGTTCTCATCCTCCTCTTTGATTCTCATAATATTATATGCACAGCGCAGGTCTATCTTGGATAAGATAGTGGGACTGTTGAATATGGTGGGAAGCTGGTTCATAGGAGGAACAGCCTACCTATTCTTCCTAGTGAAAGCATTAAGTTTTCAGTAGTCAACACACAAATGAAGGCCACCATTCTTTTTCTTGACGAAAAGGACAGGTGCTCATTTTTAAGAGGAGCTTGGCCTTATTAAGCCTTTCTCTACATTCTCTGAGATGTAGGCCTTGAGTGTTTCTTACTCTTGATTCAATAATGAGTGTCAGCCTGTGACTCAAAACCAGAGCACAAGCATGACAGCCAAAATACCATAAACCAATGGCATAGCCAAGATACCACCAAAACATGGAGCTGAGCCAAATCAGCTCAAAAGGTATCAAAAGAAAGAGGAAACTCACCTCTTTCTGAAAACATAAGTCCCATCACCATAGGACAAGAAATAACAAAGTTATTCCTGCTCAAAGTTATTGCTGAGCATAAACCTTAATTTTCACCTCTCATCTAAAATCTAGAAGAAGAGGCTTAACCCCATCAAATGGGTACTCAAAATGAAGCTCTAAGCCAGGGATATCCAATGGTACCAGCCAAACTGAGCTAGCACCCATATTACTGGAGTTATGGTCAATTTCAGGCCAAATAAGGGTGAACAAAACATTCACCTCTCATCTAGCTTCTACAGTTTTAGTGTGAGATACTTGAAGTGGGGTATTTTTGGAAAGAGCACAATCAGGGCTATCTGATGGTGCCATCAATTTCTCCATAGCTCAACTAGAACAAAAGTTATGGGGCAAACAAGCTCAATACAGCTTTTTGCCTATACCACACAAATGTACAAAACTCTTGTACATGGGATAACTTTTCCATATTTAAAGATACCCATATCAAATGAGGTACCATTGTGTAGAGCAAAAACAGGGCTACACACTGAACCAATTTTGAGGTTGATATCCCAAGAATTGACAAAGGTACGGCTGTTTTAAGGTCAGATTCCCACCTGCTGTCATATACAGCCTTACCATGGGATAATATCCCATAACCATGAATGAGGTGTCAAATAGACAAAGAAGCTTGTTTTTACTTCAATACCTGATATGTCAGTCAATACTGGGGTCCCATACAGGTTCTGTACAGCATTCTATGCGTCATACACGTCAGAATCAGGCTGTGAGGTCCCCAGATGAACATTTTCACCCTGTATTGGTGAAACCTTCCCAGATGTGGTTTCAGAACCACATCTGAGCCCAATACAGGCTATACAGGCTGTTTGCAAGCCACAAGTTAGTATTAGAGAGTGAAAAAATCTTCACTGCTCTACATGAAAAGGTCTAGCACCCTTTCCACCCCATTTCAGGATAAAAAGGAGGCTTTTCACAGCCAGAATTGTTTCCTCATCCTGCTCTTGAATAACCTACGTATTAAACTGTCAAAAACAGTTTGACTCTTGGCTAAAAATCAGGTATAATTATAAAACTTAATTATTGTAACCCAACAGATAAAGCTGCACCCAGGGCTTTCAAAAGCGCTCACCACCACTATATTATATATAGTAAAGCCCTTTTAATATTAAATTGAATTATTTTCAACCCTTATAAATCTTTTTTAAACCATTTTTACCGTGTTACAAACATAGTTAAAGTTGTACTCAGCCTATTTACACCTTTATCATAGTTTCATCCTGACATTTTGGGGGCCTGGCCGTGTTTTAAAATTTTTTGGACCTTATAAGTAAGTTTTTTCTCTTATTTTTTATTTTCTGACAATTGTTTTATATTTTTTAGGCATATTTTCTTTTAAAAATATATATTTTATATATATTTTACTTTATTACTCATATTATAAGACTACTTACCACGTGGTTAATACCCACTGGAACTTTTATTTTTGGCGTGTTTACATATCAAAACACATAAGCGATCAATAAGTCCTGTATTCTTGATTGAATAAGGACACCTCTGACTGAAAAACCATAAGTTGAGGCGTGGTTAAGTGTATTGTTAACTCAATTACACCTATACAGAGCCACTTATTCAGATTACACTTGAAAAACACAAGTGTATCTGTGGGATACTGGCACACAAACAGTGTGACAGGGTACCAAAAGCTGTAATTCTGAAGTGGAATTGTTCATTCAATTACACTGTCATTATACAGGGCATATTGTAGTAACATACAAGCCCAGAGGCCAATCTGAGACGTGCAAAACAAGCATTTTTTGAGAAGTCTTAACTGACATAAGCCCTCTTTTTCCTGCCTTGATTCAGTGGAAGAAAATTACATTTCACTTGAGACCCAGTCACAGGCCAACACACCAGTGACACCCTCAGAACCAGAGGGCAGCAAGGGCAAAGGAAAGAGGCACAGTGAAGGTCTCATAACAGCCAAGAAGTGGACTCCAATAGCCACTCAGAGGAGTAGAAAACCACAAAACTCTGCATCAATACAAGGTAAACCAACCTTCACCACTTGTACAGGAAAAATTACAATTTTTAACCCAGTTGTAACCTCCAAAGGCAAACTGCCCAAATCAGCAGATAACAAATTTGTACAAGGCACATTCAAAGGTAAATACCCTAAGAACATAAAGTTTTTGACCTCTTGCAAACACTGATATGTCCCCTGTATACCTCAGAGACCTTGGCTTCCAAAGGAACCAGCCAGAGGACAGAGAAGGCTTGTCCAGAACCAGAAGACCTGGAAGAGGAAACCTTGGAGACAGTGGTGGATGGCAAAACAATGAGGGAGATAATATCAACCTTGCCATTCACACTCCAATTCAACAGGAACCTCAAACCAGAGGACTGGAAGGATATGGATCAAGTTCTTCAGCTCCACCAACTCCTCAAAGATTTATTCCAATGGAACATGGACAACAAGAGGTTCAACCTGGAAAGTCACTGGGCAGAACTTGGATCAAGTTTCCAGAAGATCTGTATCAAAGAGATAGACTTCAAGGACCTTATGGTAATCACCAAAGGTTGGAATCCTACCAGGAAGTTAAGACTCCTGGAGGCAAGGGCACACAGGATAAGGGAGAATCAAGCCACTATCCAAGCTATAGAAGAACAGTTAACTCAGACAGGGCCTACTCAGATTCCTTCAGGCTCACAAGGAGCAGGCCAAAGCAGCTCTCCAGTGGCTTCACACCATTCAGAAACCAGCAGATCAGTGGCCAAGAGTCACCATTCTTCACAATTCCAGGAAGTTTCCAGGAGAAGACAAGGAAACAAGGGCAAGAACAAAACCTCCTTCAACCAGAGGAGGAAAGAGTCAGACCCTATGATTCAGAAGCTGTTGAATTTGGTAAAAGAAGTGCACATGTCAGGCTGAGTCTAGATTGAAGTGGTAATAAGGGTATTTGCAACTAGAATTATGACTGTGACACGTAGAAAATTGATTTAAAATAACGGTTTTGGATTAAAGATGATTTATAATATAATTAAGGGGTTCTACTATTGGATAATAGTGGTGGTGAGCGCTACTGAGAACCCAGGGTGCAATCTTATCAGTTGAGTTACTATAATAAGAGTTACAATATTAAAATATATAATTATACCTGTTTGTTACCCAAGAGTAAAACTGTTTTTGACAGTTTACTATGTAGGGTATTCAAGAGCAGGATGAGGAGACAATTCTGGCTGTGAAAAGCCTCTTTTGAATCCTGAAATGGGGTGGAAAGGGTGCTAGACCTTTCCACGTAGAGGAAGTGAAGATTTTTCACTTTCTAGTACTGGCTTGTGGTTTGCAAACAGCCTGTATAGCCTGTATTGGGCTCAGATGTGGTTTTGAAACCACATCTGGGCAGTTTTCACCAATACAGGGTGAAACTTTTCATCTGGGGACCTCACAGCCTGATTCTGACGTGTATGACGCGTCGAATGCTGTACAGAAACTGTATGGGACCCCAGTATTGACTGAAATATGAGGTATTGAGGTAAAAACATGCTTCTTCGTCTATTTGACACCTCATATTCATGATTATGGGATATTATCCCATGGTAAGGCTGTATATGACAGCAGGTGGGATTTTAACCTTAAAACAGCTATAACTTTGTCAATTCTTGAGATGTCAACCTCAAAATTTGTTCAGTGTGTAGCCCTGTATATGCTCTACACAATGGTACCTCATTTGATATGGGTATAATTAAATATGGCAAAGTTATCCCATGTACAAGATGTTTGTACATTTGCATGTTTTAGGCAAAAAGCTGTATTGAGCTTGTTTGCCCCATAACTTCTTCAGTAGTTGAGATATGAGAAGATTGATGACACCATCAGGTAGCCCTGATTGTGCTCTTTCCAAAAATACCCCACTTCAGGTATCCCACACTAAAACTGTAGAAGTTAGATGAGAGGTGAATGTTTTGTTCACCCTTATTTGGCCTGAAATTAACCATAACTCCAGTAATATTGGTGCTAGCTCAGCTTGGCTGGAACCATTGGATAGCCCTGGCTGAGAGCTTCATTTTGAGTACCCATTTGATGGGGTTAAGCCTCTCCTTCTAGATTTTAGATGAGAGGTGAAAATTAAGGTTTATGCTCAGCAATAACTTTAAGCAGGAATAACTTTGTTATTTCTCGTCCTATGGTGATGGGACTTATATTTTCAGAAAGAGGTGAGTTTCCTCTTTCCTTTGATACCTTTTGAGCTGATTTGGCTCAGCTCCATGTTTTGGTGGTATCTTGGCTATACCATTGGTTTATGGTATTTTGGCTGTCATGCTTGTGCTCTGGTTTTGAGTCACAGGCTGACATACCCTCCCTCTAAAAAAGGCTCATCATTGATGAGACTGTTCAGTCTTCCTAGAGGCTCTGAATCTTCTTAAATGAAGGTTCCCATCTGGTATGGTATCCTCTGCCAACCATTTGTCTTTATCTGCTGTCTGGTTCTTGAATCTGACTAGGTATTGTCTTTGATCCTTCCCATTGGGTCTGATCTTCCTGGCTCTGATGATCTTACTCACAGGTCCAGGGGAGTCCTCCACTTCCACTTTTTCTTGTGGTGTGGGGTTCTTTCTCCTTGAGGGGAATTTGCTCTCCTCTGTCTGGAAGTATGGTTTGATCAAACTCACTGGAAAAACTGGATGTTTCCTTGAAAACTCCTCAGTGAGTTTGACCTCCACTGCATTTTTCCCTATCAACTTAATGATAGTAAAAGGTCCTACAAATGAGTCCCTCATCTTTTTAGGTCCTTTGAGATTGTTGAAGTTCAGTGTAGACACTAACACCTGGTCCCCTTCTTTGAAGTCAGGTTCCATGTGTGTCTTGTCCCACCTCTGCTTATTATAATCTTCTGCTTCAGCTATGCATTTAGCAGCTGTGTCAAAAGCTTTCTTCCACATATCATGGAAGTCTTTGGCTGTGGGGTGGATGGTCAGAAGATTATTCTTCAAGTGATCCACAGGCAACAGGGGGTTCCACCCTTTCTCCACCAGTGCAGGTGTTTTACCTGTGGTGGAGTGCTGGCTTGTATTATAAGCCAGTTGGACTGCTGGTAAGAGGGTAAACCAATCATGGGTATATCCCTCATGGTCCTTGTATTCCATGCCATAGGCACAGAATCTTCTGAGGATGTCCTCCATTGTTTGGATCATCCTTTCACCTAGGCCATCTGTTTGTGGATGGTAAGCTGTGGAAAGAGCAAGTTTGGTACCAAGCATGTCATATAAGTTGGTCCAAAATTCAGATGTGAATTTTGGGTCCCTATCACTAATGATGATCTTAGGGACTCCACAGGTAGATATGATGTTATTCCAAAACAACAGAGCAGTATCCATGGCTGTGTCTTCTGTGTGAAATGGTAGACACCTCATGCTCTTGCTGAACCTATCAACTATGATCAAACAGGCATTATAGTTTTCCTTGCCTCCTGGGACAAGTCCTGTTACCCAGTCCATGTTGATGGTTTCCCATGGGTGCTTGGGTTCTTCTATGTGTTGAAGTAACCCATACTTCTTCCCATGTTTCCTGTTTGCCATTTGGCATCTTTCACAAGTGTTGATGTATTCTCCCAGCTCTTGTTGCCACTTGGGCCACCAAGATGTGCTTGCTACCCTCTTCTTGGTCCTGTCTTCACTCATGTGTCCCATGTAGGGGCAGTCATGGCATTCCTGCAGGATCAAGGAGATGTGGTCTCTGTCTACCACTGTGAGTGCACTTGTGTGTTTCTCTCTGTGGTAGAGCAGTCCATCTATAAGGAAGAACTTGTTATCCTTATAGGCCCTCAACCAGGGTTCTTCCAGCTGGGTTTCCAGTTCTGGACTCCTGTACTTTTGTTGAAGGAGTTGGAGTAGTATGCTACACTGTTTGTGTTTGTCATAAGAATTCTGTACTGCACTGAAGAATTCATTGTGCAGTTCTGAGGAGCTTATTCCCAGTATGGGAGTTTCTGTCCCTTCTGAGTCAGTGTTTCCACTGTCAAGGGTACCTTTTTCTGGTGCCCATTTAGATAATCTGAAGTTTTTCCTCCTATCTATTTCCATGAAATGGATAGGGATTTTTGCTGCAACTTCTGGGTCATAAGCTGGATTGCTTTTGACATTGTCCAGTGGCCATCTGCTGAGGCCATCTGCATTGGTATGGCTTTTGCCTTCCTTGTATATGATGGTCATGTTCCCTCTATACTCCTGGATGGCTATTTTACATCTCAGCATATGTCTATTTGTAGTCTTCATGTTTAGTAAAGATTTCAAGGCTTTGCAGTCTGTGTAGACTTCAAAGACTGCACCCTCCAAATAATAATGGAGTTTTTCTAGAGCCCAGAATAGACATAGACATTCAGTCTGGGTGGCCCCATACCTGGCTTCTGAATCTTTCAGCTGCCTTGAGATGTAGCAAATTACTCCTTCTCTTGGTTCACCATCCACAATTTGTCTTTGGTGAAGGGCTGCTCCTAGGCCTTGACTGCATGCTGCATCTATATATAACTTGAATGGTAGTTCAAAGTCAGGTAAGATGAGCACAGGTGCATTAGTGAGTTCATATTTGATCCTCTCATATGAATCCCTCCTTTCCTTGGTTATTTCAAAAACTACATCCTTTGAACATAACTTGTATAAGGTACTAGTTATGTGGGCAAAATATTTGATGTGGCTTCTATAGTAGCTAGCAAACCCAAGGAAAGATTGCATCTCTTTGATGTTCTTTGGTACTGGCTTTTGCAGTACTTCTGCTACTTTGTTCTGGTCAATTGCCATACTAAGACCTGAGACTTTATGTCCTAGAGCTAGTAGCTCTTGTTGGCCAAAATTACACTTTTTGAGTGAAATTTTCAGATTAATGGGTATAAATTTACTTAGAACTCTGTCTATGTATTTTACATGGTCTTCCCATGTGTCTGAGTATATAATGATATCATCAATATATACTACCATCCAGCCTTCCATTATTTCTTCTTTAAATATGGTGTCCATCATCCTTTGGAAGTGGGCTGGTGCATTCTTAATGCCAAATGGCATCCTGGTGTACTCATATATACCCATATGGCATATTATCCTGAGTAACTTCATGGAGTTTGGTTTAACTCCATTTTGGTGGAAGCCTTTCATACAATCCATTTTGGTTATGTATTTGGCTTTAGCCAGTTTATCTAAGGCATGGGGTATCCTTGGTATAGGGTACCTGTCTGCTTTTATGTAGTTATTCAGGGCTCTGAAATCTCCACACAATCTAGACTTTCCATCATGCCAGGTGATTAGGACAGGGGTGGTGATTTCCACTATTTCATTATTTCCAATCTTCCTGATGACATCCATATCCAGGAGTTCATTGATATGTTTCTCCATTTTTTTCCTGGTTTCCAGGCTTTCTGGATAAGGAGGTCTCCTCAGCATGGGTGGATAAGGCCTTTCCAACCCAGATATAGGTCTATATCATGGCCTTTGATCTTTTCTAATGGTTCTTCACCAATGGCAAATGCTGGTCTGTTCTTTCTCAGCATCTTCAGTAAACTTAGTTTTTGTTTACTGGTGAGGGTAGTGCTAAACTGTCCCTCTCTGAGTTCCTTCAGAAGTTCTTCTAGTGGATCTTGAGAAGATATCTGGTATATGTCAAGTGAAAATTTCTTTTCCTTGTTAGTACCAATGGTGATGTGCCTATTTTTACTGTTGTAAATGTCTATGCCATACATCCTCTGGTAATCTGTTCCCAGTAAAAACCCTTGGATGTGGGCATCATTAAGAACTACAAACTCTGGATTGAGTCTGATATTACCCTTCCTGTGGGGTATAATTATCTCTTTGACAATTGTCCCAATGGAAGTCATCTTCCCTGATGCACTTTTAAAGTTCTTTGGCTTAGTGGGAAAGAGCTGTTTTTCCCGATTTGGGAAGTGGGTATCCAGATAGTTTCTGGCCACTATGGAGCAGTGTGCTCCACCATCAATGATCAGTGGATGCTGAGCATTGTCAATACAAACAGTCACTTTTGTGGCTGTCCCATGTATATATGCCATTCCTTTGATTGGTGTAACCAGGAATGTTTTTGCATCTTGTTTGTGTTTGCACAAGCTCTTGTTAGCAGTGTCCTGTGGCATGCCTGCTTCCAACTGTATGTCCTGGATTTCCAGTGGGGTTTCCTCTTGGTATTCCACTAGAAATTCCTCTCTTGGGTCTTGATTATCCTCAGATGGTTCTCTGATGGCATCACCCATGGAGTCTGAATCAGAATCCTCTGTTGGAGGTTCTTCCTCAGGGACTTTCTCTATGGCATAGACTTTTTTCTTTGCCTTTGGACAGTTGTTGGCATAGTGGTCTGTTGAACCACAATTTTGGCAAGAATTCTTCTTCTTAGCCACTTCTGCCACTCTTTCTCTGGGTTTGTCTTTGAGCTGTACCCTGAGTGGTTGTTTCTCTTTGAAGCTGCTGCTTCTATATGGGGTGAATTTCCCTATATTAGTACTCTTCCTTATGTCTTGTAAGGTGTTGGCTATGTCATCTAGAGTGCAATTTTGGTTGCATCTGCATTTTACTGCATGCTCTAGTTCTCCTGGCAGTTGTGTCAGGAGTTTGTGATTCCTCATTTGGATGTTCATCTGAGGATCAATGGCTTTGAGTCTTTTAGACTTTCTAAGACACCACTCATATGGATCTTTGTCCACAGAGTATTTGTAATTTTCAAATGACATGGTCTTTTGCCATATCCAAGTTCCATGACTGTACTTTTGGATGATTTGACTCTTCCACCATGGCCAGTTTCTTCTGCCATGGATTTCTTTCATTTCTGTGTACCATATACTTGCATGACCTTTAAATGCAGTATTCAATCTAGCAGTGATCCAGTAGTCTGGTATGCTTGGTACATCAATGAAGAGTCCATCAATATAATCTATGAGTTCTATATGATCATATTCTCCTGATCCAGATAATTTGGGCCAGTTTGAGGCTTCAGGAAGCTGTTTCAAGGCTTCCTTCTCTGAATAAGACATTCCATCTCCATCTTGGTATTGTGATGAGGATCTTGCCTTATTCATCAATATGGCATCTGGTTTGATGTCATCTGGTTGATATGGATTATCCATAGCTTGGCCTTGTGGTTGGGGCTTTAAGCTATGGTAGGCATTAAACAACTTGTTAATGTCTTGATCCAGACACTCCCTGTCCCGTGTGCTGTGGTGTTGTTCTTCAAAGACTATATTCAGTCTTTTGTTGGTTTCTTCAGAGGCTTTGCTCAGTTGAGCATATCCTTCTTGAAGATTCTTAACTATTTGTTCCAAGGAGGCTTGAGTTTGTCTCATCCTCTCTTGGCTAGCTTCAATTTCTGCAAACTGCTTTGCAGATTGTTCAGCATATTGGGACATTTGTAACCACAGTGTATCACTGTTGATGTTACTCTCAGATGTGACAATGTTATTTTCAGTCTGAGTGGGGTTAATGTTTCTATTACTAGGACTACTGATTCTAGAGTGGTTTACAACTACTTCTGGTTCTTGTGTACTTCTTTTACCAAATCTAACAGCTTTTGGATCATGGGGTCTGACTCTTTCCTCCTCTGGTTGAAGGAGGTTTTGTTCTTGCCCTTGTTCCCTTGTCTTCTCCTGGAAACTTCCTGGAATTGTGAAGAATGGTGACTCTTGACCACTGATCTGCTGGTAACATTGTCACATCTGAGAGTAACATCAACAGTGATACACTGTGGTTACAAATGTCCCAATATGCTGAACAATTTGCAAAGCAGTTTGCATAAATTGAAGCTGGCCAAGAGAGGATGAGAAAAACTCAAGCCTCCTTGGAAAAGATAGTTAAGAATCTTCAAGAAGGATATGCTCAATTGAGAAAAGCCTCTGAAGGAACCAAAAAAAGACTGAATATAGTCTTTGAAGAACAACACCAAAGCAAAAGGGACAGGGATTGTCTGGACCAAGACATAAACAAATTGTCTAATGTCTACCATAACTTGAAGCCCCAACCACAAGGCCAAGTTATGGAGAATCCATATCTACCAGATGACATCAAACCAGATGCCATGTTGATGAATAAGGCAAGATCTCCATCACAATACCAGGATGGAGATGGAATTTCTTATTCAGAGAAGGAAGCCTTGAAACAGCTTCCTGAGGCCTCAAGCTGGCCCAAATTCTCTGGATCAGGAGAATATGATCATATGGAACTCATATATTATATTGATGGACTCTTCATTGATGTACCAAGCATACCAGACTACTGGATCACTGCTAGATTGAATACTGCATTTAAAGGTCATGCAAGTATATGGTACACAGAAATGAAAGAAATCCATGGCAGAAGAAACTGGCCATGGTGGAAGAGTCAAATCATCCAAAAGTACAGTAATGGAGCTTGGATATGGCAGAAGACAATGTCATTTGAAAATGACAAATACTCAGTGGATAAAGATCCATATGAGTGGTGTCTTAGACAGTCTAAAAGACTCAAAGCCATTGATCCTCAGATGAACATCCAAATGAGGAATCACAAACTCCTGACACAACTGCCAGGAGAACTAGAGCATGCAGTAAAATGCAGATGCAACCAAAATTGCACTCTAGATGACATAGCCAACACCTTACAAGACATAAGGAAGAGTACTAATATAGGGAAATTCACCCCATATAGAAGCAGCAGCTTCAAAGAGAAACAACCACTCAGGGTACAGCTCAAAGACAAACCCAGAGAAAGAGTGGCAGAAGTGGCTAAGAAGAAGAATTCTTGCCAAAATTGTGGTTCAACAGACCACTATGCCAACAACTGTCCAAAGGCAAAGAAAAAAGTCTATGCCATAGAGAAAGTCCCTGAGGAAGAACCTCCAACAGAGGATTCTGATTCAGACTCCATGGGTGATGCCATCAGAGAACCATCTGAGGATAATCAAGACCCAAGAGAGGAATTTCTAGTGGAATACCAAGAGGAAACCCCACTGGAAATCCAGGACATACAGTTGGAAGCAGGCATGCCACAGGACACTGCTAACAAGAGCTTGTGCAAACACAAACAAGATGCAAAAACATTCCTGGTTACACCAATCAAAGGAATGGCATATATACATGGGACAGCCACAAAAATGACTGTTTGTATTGACAATGCTCAGCATCCACTGATCATTGATGGTGGAGCACACTGCTCCATAGTGGCCAGAAACTATCTGGATACCCACTTCCCAAATCGGGAAAAACAGCTCTTTCCCACTAAGCCAAAGAACTTTAAAAGTGCATCAGGGAAGATGACTTCCATTGGGACAATTATCAAAGAGATAATTATACCCCACAGGAAGGGTAATATCAGACTCAATCCAGAGTTTGTAGTGCTTAATGATGCCCACATCCAAGGGTTTTTACTGGGAACAGATTACCAGAGGATGTATGGCATAGACATTTACAACAGTAAAAATAGGCACATCACCATTGGTACTAACAAGGAAAAGAAATTTTCACTTGACATATACCAGATATCTTCTCAAGATCCACTAGAAGAACTTCTGAAGAAATTCAGAGAGGGACAGTTTAGCACTACCCTCACCAGTAAACAAAATCTTAATTACTGAAGATGCTGAGAAAGAACAGACCAGAATTTGCCATAGGTGAAGAACCATTATGCAAGATCAAAGGCCATGATATAGAACTATATCTGGATGTGGAAAGGCCTTATCCGCCCATGCTTAGGGGACCTCCTTATCCAGCAAGCCTGGAAACCAGAAAAGAAATTGAGAAACATATGAGTGAACTCCTGGATATGGATGTCATCAGGAAGATTGGACATAATGAAATAGTGGAAATCACCACCCCTGTCCTAATCACCTGGCATGATGGCAAGTCCAGACTGTGTGGAGATTTCAGAGCTCTAAATAACTACACAAAAGCAGACAGGTACCCTATACCCAGGATACCTCATGCCTTGGATAAACTGGAAAAAGCCAAATACATAACCAAGATGGATTGTATGAAAGGCTTCCACCAAAATGGAGTTAAACCAAACTCCATGAAATTACTCAGAATAATATGCCATATAGGCATATATGAGTATACCAGGATGCCATTTGGCATCAAAAATGCACCAGCCCATTTCCAAAGGATTATGGACACAATATTTTGAGAAGAAATACTGGAAGGCTGGATGGTGGTATATATTGATGATATCATTATATACTCAGAGACATGGGAAGACCATGTGCAATACATAGACTGAGTACTACATAAATGCACACCCATAAATCTCAAAATTTCACTTAAAAGGTGCAATATTGGCCAACAAGAGTTACTGGCTCTAGGACATAAAGTCTCAGGTCTTAGTCTGGCAATTGACCAGAATAAAGAAGCAGCAGTACTGCAAAAGCCAGTACCAAAAAGCATCAAAGATATGCAATCTTTTCTTGGGTTTGCTAGCTACTATAGAAACCACATCAAAACCTTTGCACACATAACTAGTAGTTTATACAAGTTATGTTCAAAAGATGTAGTTTTTGAAGTAACCAAGGAAAGGAGGAATTCATATGAGAGGATCAAATATGAACTCACCAATTCACCTGTGCTCATCTTACCTGACTTTGAACTACCATTCAAGTTATATATAGATGCAGCATGCAGTGTAGGCCTAGGAGCAGCCCTTCACCAAAGACAAATTGTGGATGGTGAACCAAGAGAAGGAGTAATTTGCTACATCTCAAGGCAGCTGAAAGATTCAGAAGCCAGGTATGGGGCCACCCAGACTGAATGTCTATGTCTAGTCTGGGCTCTAGAAAAACTCCATTATTATCTGGAGGGTGCAGCCGTTGAAGTCTACACAGACTGTGTCAGGCTGAGTCTATGATGAGATTATTAAAAAGTATTTACAAATCTTAACTATGACTGTGACACGGTAAATAAGGATTTAAAAGATTTTTATAAGAGTTAAAGATGGTTTAATTTAATAATAAGAGGGCTTTACTATAAGGAATATAGTGGTGGTGAGCGCTGTTGAAAGCCCTGGGTGCAGCTTTACCTGTTGGGTTACAATAATAAAGACTACAATACTTTAAATTAAGAGTATACCTGGTTATTACCCAAGAGTACAACTGTTTTTGACAGTTTACTACATAGGGTATTCAAGAGCAGGATGAGGAGACAATTCTGGCTGTGAAAAAGCCTCCTTTTTATCCTTAAATGGGGTGGAAAGGGTGCTAGACCCTTCCACGTAGGGGGAGTGAAGATTTTTCACTCTCTAGGACTGGCTTGTGGTTTTCAAACAGCCTTTATAGTCTGTATTGTGCCCAGCTGTGGTTTTGAAACCACATCTGGGCAGTTTTCACCAATACAGGGTGAAAAATTTCATCTGGGGACCTCACAGCCTGATTCTGACGTGTATGACACGTAGAATGCTGTACAGAAACTGTATGGGACCCCAGTATTGACTGACATATGAGTTATTGAAGTATTAAAATGCTTCTTAATCTGTTTGAAACCTCATAATCAGAGTGCAGCTGTATTGGTCATATTGTGGGATTATAGCTTTCCAATGGCCATAACTCTGTCGGTTTTTGAGATATCATGCTCAAAGTTGGTTCAGTGGATAGCCCTGTATGAGCTCTACACAATGATACCCAATATGATATGGCTATCATCAAATATGACCAATTTATCCCATGTACAAGGTTTTTTGTACATAGGCGTGGTTTGGGCAAAAAGCTGTATTGAGCTTGTTTGCCTCATAGCTTCTGTTATAGCTGAGATATGAAGAAGTAGATGGCACCATCAGATAGCCCTGATTGTGCTTTTTCCAAAAAGACCCCACTCCAAGTATCCCACACTAAAACTGTAGAAGTTAGATGAGAGGATGAATGTTTTGTTCACCCTTATTTGGCCTGAAATTGACCATAACTCCAGTAATATTGGTGTTATCTCAGTTTGGCTGGTACCATTGGATATCCCTGGCTTAGAGCTTCATTTTGAGTACCCATTTGATGGGGTTAAGCCTCTTCTTCTAGATTTTAGATGAGAGGTGAAAATTAAGGTTTATGCTCAGCAATAACTTTGAGCAGGAATAACTTTGTTATTTCTGGTCCTATGGTGATGGGACTTATATTTTCAGGAAGAGGTGAGTTTCCTCTTTCTTTTGATACCTTTTGAGCTGATTTGGCTCAGCTCCATGTTTTGGTGGTATCTTGGCTATACCATTGGTTTATGGTATTTTGGCTGTCATGCTTGTGCTCTGGTTTTGAGTCACAGGCTGACAGACTGCACAGCCTTGAAGTCTTTACTAAGCATGAAGACCACAAAGAGACACATGCTGAGATGGCAAATAGCCATCCAGGAGTATAGAGGGAACATGACCATCATATACAAGGAAGGTAAAAGCCATACCAATGCAGATGTCCTTAGCAGATGGCCACTGGACAATGTCAAAAGCAATCCAGCTTGTGACCCTGAAGTTGCAGCTAAAATCCCTATCCATTTCACGGAAGTAGATAGCAGGAAGAACTTTAGATTTTCTGAATGGGCACCAGAAAGTGGTACCCTTGACAGTGGAAACACTGATTCAGAGGGGACAGAAACTCCCATATTGGGAATAAGTTCTTCTGAACTGCAAAATGAATTTTTTAGTGCAGTACTGAAGTCTTATGCCAAACACAAACAGTGTGGCATACTGCTACAACTCCTTCAACAAAGGTACAGGAGTCCAGAACTGGAATCCCACCTGGAAGAACCCTGTTTGAGGGCCTATAAGGATAACAAGTTCTTCCTTATAGATGGCCTGCTCTACCACAGAGAGAAACACACAAGTGCACTCACAGTGGTAGACAGAGACCACAGCTCCTTGATCCTGCAGGAATGCCATGACTGCCCCTATATGGGACACATGAGTGAAGACAGGACCAAGGAGAGGGTAGCAAGCACATCTTGGTGGCCCAAGTGGGAACAAGAGTTGGGAGAATACATCAACGCTTGTGAAAGATGCCAAATGGCAAACAGGAAAAATGGGCAGAAGTATGGGTTACTTCAACACATAGAAGAACCCAAACACCCATGGGAAACCATCAACATGGACTGGAGAACAGGACTTGTCCCAGGAGGCAAAGAAAGCTATAATGCCTGTTTGATCATAGTTGATAGGTTCAGCAAGAGCATGAGGTGTCTACCATGCTACAAAGAAGACACAGCCATGGATACTGCTCTGTTATTTTGGAATAACATCATATCTACCTGTGGAGTCCCTAAAATCATTATTAGTGATAGGGACCCAAAATTCACACCTGGATGTTGGACCAACTTGTATGAAATGCTTGTCACCAAGCTTGCTTTTTGCACAGCTTACCATCCCCAAACAGATGGCCTAGCTGAGAGGATTATTCAGACTATGGAAGACATCCTTAGAAGGCTCTGTGCCTATGGCATGGAATACAAGGACCATGAAGGATACACCCATGACTGGGTTACCCTTCTACCAGCTGTCCAACTGTCTTATAATACAAGTCAGCACTCTACCACAGGAAAAACACCTGCAGTGGTAGAGAAAGGGTGGAATCCCCTGTTGCCTGTGTATCATTTAAAGAAGAATCTTCTGAGCATCCACCCCACAGCCAAAGACTTCCATGATATGTGGAAGATGGCTTGTGACACAGATGCCAAATGCATAGCTGAGGCAAAAGAATATAATAAGAAAAGGTGGGACAAGACACACATGGAACCTGACTTTAAGGAAGGGGACCAGTTGCTAGTGTCTACACTGAACTTTAATAATCTTAAAGGACCCAAGAAGATGAGGGGCTCATTTGTAGGGCCTTTCACTATCATTAGGTTGATAGGAAAGAATGCAGTGGAAGTCAAACTTACAGAGGAATGTTCCAGGAAGCACCCAGTCTTCCCAGTAAGTTTGGTCAAACCATACTTCCAAACAGAGGAGGATAAATTCCCCTCCAGGAAGAAGAACCCCACACCACCTGATATAGTGGAAGTGGAGGCCTCCCTAGGACCTGTGAGTAAGATCATCAGGGCCAGGAAGATCAGACTTAATGGAAAGGATCAAAGACAATACTTAGTCAGATTCAAGCACCAAACAGCTGATAAGGACAAATGGTTGGTAGAAGATGCCATACCAGATGGGAACCTTCATCTAAGGAGATTCAGGGCCTCTAGGAGGACTGAACAGTCTCATCAATGATGAGCCTTTTTTAGAGGGAGGGTATGTCAGCCCGTGACGTAAAACCAGAGCACAAGCATGACAGCCAAAATACCATAAACCAATGGCATAGCCAAGATACCACCAAAACATGGAGCTGAGCCAAATCAGCTCAAAAGGTATCAAAGGAAAGAGGAAACTCACCTCTTTCTGAAAACATAAGTCTCATCACCATAGGACAAGAAATAACAAAGTTATTCCTGCTCAAAGTTATTTCTGAGCATAAACCTTAATTTTCACCTCTCATCTAAAATCTAGAAGTAGAGGCTTAACCCCATCAAATGGGTAATCAAAATAAAGCTCTAAGCCAGGGATATCCAATGGTACCAGCCAAACTGAGCTAGCACCCATATTACTGGAGTTATGGTCAATTTCAGGCCAAATAAGGGTGAACAAAACATTCACCTCCCATCTAACTTCTACAGTTTTAGTGTGAGATACTTGAAGTGGGGTATTTTTGGAAAGAGCACAATCAGGGCTATCTGATGTTGCCATCAATTTCTCCATAGCTCAACTACAACAAAAGTTATGGGGAAAACAAGCTCAATACAGCTTTTTGCCTATACCACGAAAATGTACAAAACTCTTGTACATGGGATACCTTTGCCATATTTAAAGATACCCATATCAAATGAGGTACCACTGTGTAGAGCACAAAAAGGGCTACACACTGAACCAATTTTGAGGTTGATATTCCAAGAATTGAAAAGTTATGCCTGTTTTAAGGTCAGATTCCCACCTGCTGTCATATACAGCCTTACCATGGGATAATATCCCATAACCATGAATGAGGTGTCAAATAGACAAAGAAGCTTGTTTTTACTTCAATACCTGATATGTCAGTCAATACTGGGGTCCTATACAGGTTCTGTACAGCATTCTATGCGTCATACACGTCAGAATCAGGCTGTGAGGTCCCCAGATGAACATTTTCACCCTGTATTGGTGAAAACTTCCCAGATGTGGTTTCAGAGCCACATCTGAGCCCAATACAGGCTATACAGGCTGTTTGCAAGCCACAAGTTAGTATTAGAGAGTGAAAAAATCTTCACTGCTCTACATGGAAAGGTCTAGCACCCTTTCCACCCCATTTCAGGATAAAAAGGAGGCTTTTCACAGCCAGAATTGTTTCCTCATCCTGCTCTTGAATAACCTACGTAGTAAACTGTCAAAAACAGTTTTACTCTTTGTTAATAAACAGGTATAATTATAAAACTTAATTATTGTAGTCTTTTATTATTGTAACCCAACAGATAAAGCTGCACCCAGCGCTTTCAACAGCGCTCACCACCACTATATTATATATATTAAAGCCCTTTTAATATTAAATTGAATTACCTTCAACCATTATAAATCTTTTTTAAACCATTTTTACCATGTCACAAACATAGTTAAAGCTGTAATTAGCCTATTTACACCTTTATCATAGTTTCATCCTGACAATGAGTACATACCACCAACTGGAGGTAAAAGACCCTCCAGTTTGATAGGAGGATCACAGGCGTGGTGTTGAGGAATTTTCTCTGCTTTCATCTTGGATAATACCTCCACTTATTGGACATAAGCAGGAAGGACCACCTTCAGCACAGTTTCACTTTTTTTTGGCTCTCCCTCCTCATCCCATTGCTCCTCCAGGGATGAATTAAAAGATAAAGGAGGAAGGTCCATATCCCCTTGAAAGACATGAAGTGCAGATATAGCAACATCTTCTCCAACATCTTTTATGTCTTGGAATACTTCATCTCTTGATTGAAGTAATGACTGAGAGGGAATGATGGAAGGGATATGGACAGAAGAAGGAAGGGAAGGTGTCTCAAGCTCACCAACCAGAGCAACACTGTTGACAGAAGTGGCCAGGTCATTACTAGTAGAAGAATTAATACCACTAGAA
The DNA here is from genome assembly GCA_023105745.1 of Austropuccinia psidii. Lineage (NCBI taxonomy): Eukaryota > Fungi > Basidiomycota > Pucciniomycetes > Pucciniales > Sphaerophragmiaceae > Austropuccinia > Austropuccinia psidii. The sequence goes on from JALGQZ010000016.1 coordinate 10,810,066, forward strand.
TCCTTATGACTTGAATCATAGGTTATCAATCTATTTTTCCAATCAATAATGGGATTAAAATGGTAGAGGAAATCATAGCCCAATATTGACTCTTCTCCCTTGGGTGAATTTATCATAAGAAAGTCCCATTTAATGCTTGGTAATGAAGGCAAGTCAACTACCCACTTGGTATAATGGGTGATGAACAAGGAAGGGGATTCATTTTGATCCATGATGAAAAGAGGAATCTGTTCAGGAAGCTCTGACATAGTCAATGAGTACTTGAGAACAAAATTCTTTGCAATAAAAGAGTTTTTAGCACCAGAATCAATGAGAATACTATAAACAATATCAGAGACAGAAGAAAAAATGCAAAATTTTGAAGATTTCTTGACACTAGTATTCAGAGTGCACAATTGTGCTCTTGAAGGAAATAAGTGAGAACCATTAAAACTAAATCATGATTCCCACTCAGGTTTTTACTTGTTTTCTAAGGAAGCCTCTTCATGATCCAGGCTTGTTCTGAGGTCTCTTGAAGAATTTGTCAATTGGGTGTTTTACACCACAAAAAGTGCATAAGCTTTCTTTAATCCTCCTCTCCTTTTCAGAACCAATTACTTTACTTTCCTTATTGAGGAGAGCAGCATGGGGCTTATTCTTTGAAACTTGAAATTGCTTTCCCTTCTTATTCTTCTTTTGGTTAGTCCTCTTTGAATATGAGTCTTGAGGAGGTCTATAGAAATTGGATCCAGTGACAGGATACTTTCTCTCTTGATTTCAAACCTTTTCCTTCTTCCTCTCATGGTACCTCGTATCTAATTCCAAGGTGATTTCCATGAGTTCTTGAAGAGTATCAAAAGTACCAACATGAGAAGCCAACTGATACAATAATCTTGATGCAAATTCTGTTCTGTAAACATGAATATATTCCTTTTCTCCCCAATCTCCAGTTCTTGACATTAAACTTCTAAAATAAGCAATGTACACAGAAACATTACCACTTTTCTTCATCCTCAAATTTTCCAACTCTTGTTCATATTTTGTGACTTCATTGGGATTACCAAACAGAGAGAATAATTTGGTTTCAAACAACTGCCATTTTTGAGGAGATAGGAAGGATCTTCATTGAAAATATGTGAGAGGTTGATTTCAATCCATTTGCCAGCTCTACCACTGAGAAAACAAGTTGAGTAATGAACCTTATTCCTGTCAGAGAAGAAATTTGCTGGATTGTTATGGAATATCAATTTACAGGATTGGATAAATCCTATCAATTTATGGGCTTGGGTACCATCAAAATAATCAGGTGCCTTCATTGATGGAGTATTGAATGAAGGGGCTTTGTAATTGTCCCTGGGAGTAACTGCTTGAGTGAGTTGCCCCATTAATTTAGTCATTTGCTCCATGATTTTGATAAACGTTGGTTCTGCCAGAGAGACAAGAGTTTGATTAGAATGGGCTAGATTTTCCACTTCAGAAGCCCCAGAGAAATCTGCCAATGCAACTTCCACTTCAGTCTCCTCAGACTCTGCCTCTTCCTCTTCAGCTTCCCCCAGTCTACTTCTAGTCCCTTGAAAAATGCTTGGATAGCCACCCAATAAGCCAGAGAATGATCTTGATCTTCTTGAATTCACACCTCCTCTTCTGGAGGCTGCTTCTCCTTGCATTGCTGGTCCTCTTTCCTAATTTTCACTCAATTAATGAACTGATGCTGTGCGGCAAGAGGAGCCCTTTCTGTAGGAGTGAGAACAGCTTTATGTCTTTGGGATCTTGTATTCTTGGCTGAAGGGCTATGCTGAACTGGCATTATCAAAGAATAAGAAAACTTACTTGATGATACTTGAAAATAAGAAATCAAAGCTTGGCAAAATCAATAACAATAAATTTCTTGATTAAACTTGAGGAATCAAATAACAGTCTTGGGGCGAAATCAGATTCAATCAATAAATCAATCAATTCAGTAAATGTCAAAAAGCAAATCAAATTGAATATCAATAAAATCTTCAAGAATTCAATAATCAATAAATAAATCAATGTCTTCAATATAAAAGCAAGCTCTTGAGGAATCAATCAGTCAATAAATATCTTCAGGAATAAGCCCAATATATTGATGGGTCAAATCAATCAATATAACAATCAATTATTGAGGATCAATCAGCTATCTTGAGGAATTTGAATCCAGTCAATCAACCCAATCCAAACAGAATCCTGAATTTCTGAATCAATAACCAAAATTAATCCCAATCAATGAAAAATCTTGATAAGACCTGAATAAGCAAACAAAAGTAAATTTGGATTTGGTCCAAAATTGAAAATGAAAGTGATATTGTCAGCAATGATTAAGAGATGAGAAGAATAAATTTTCATTTTAATAAAGTGAATGAGATGAAAATTGATGAGAGAGAAATCCTAATCATGAGAAATCATAGATTCATAGAAGAGTCATAATTGAAGAATGAGAGAGATGAGTAGAAATAACTGAAAATAAAGAAGCAATTATGAGTTATTTAATTTGATGTCACAGGGGCTCTTCTAAGCAAAGAGGGCCTGGAAATCAGTAAACTGGGACTTACGTATGGAGGGCTCAAGATATGGTAAAATGTAGTACACTTAAGAGTGTAATAGGATAAGATTATTAATAAAAGAAATATAACAAAAAGAAGCAACAAACAATAAGATTAAGGCATGAAAGAGCCAACCACAAAAAAGTTCAAGTCGACTGTTTCAACCTGTCAGAAGGAAAGAGAAGGGTTAATAAGGATATGGCCACCACAACTGATACTGTATAGGAAAAGAAAAAATGCAAGGACTAACTTGAAACCAATAAATATAATACCCAAAAATAAGGTTAAGAATACTCATAAAATGATAAGTCAACTAAATTAATTGACCGGGGAAAAGTCACCAGGGGGAGAAAGAGGGGCTGGTAGATGTGAGGATCACCAGCCCTGATTCAGACAGAGGATTTTCATAAAAGGAATTGATTATTGAATTGAGCTTGAGACATACAGGTCTTGTAGTGATCATACGGTTTCAGACTTGTGAATCCAACCTGTACAAGAGCTGACAGGCTGTCTTAGGGAACCAAGCTGTATGCATGTTTCAGCAAGGCATATTTCTGAAACTAATTACCAATACACACAATGGATTTTCTGGCTTGAGGTGCTTGAGTGGGTGTAATATTGATTTCCCTTACCACTTAATAGTGGTTTTTACAAATTGAAGATATTGTTGGAATAAATACTGCCATTTTTGAGTATCTTTCCACTATAACTAGAATTAAATAAAAGGAATTGGAAAGTGGCAGTTGAGTGATAAAGTCCATTGAAAGACAAATTCAAGCATCATTTAGAATTGGAAGAGGTTTGAGAAGTACAAACTTGTTGTGATAAATATTCTTTTTTCTTAAACACTTTTGACAGGATGAAACCTAATTCTTAATGAATTGTGTCATTCCAGACAAGTGGAAGTCACACTCAACAATATTGAGAGTCCTCTCTTGGCCAGGGTGGTCAGCTAGAGGAGAGTCATAGTGATCTCAAAGTGTACTGAGTTGAATTGTGGGGTCATTTGGGACCATCAACCAATCTTTGAAGAGCAGAATTCGGGAAGAAGGAGCAAGAGAATAATCTGTAACATATCTACCTTTTGCCAAATCTTACAGGGTACTTCTATAGTGAGGATCTTTCCTTAATGCCTTCTTAATTGAGCCAATCAAATTTGAAAAATATTCCACCTTGACTGCAAAGAATCTTGAGGGTTGTACTTTATCTTGCTTAATGATTTGTTAACAATTAACTTGATTCTTGCTGACAAAGTCCTCCCCCCTCTCTGGGTAAACATTGTTCTGACATGAAAGTTCATCCAGAATAGTGGCCAGGGGGACAGGGGGGTAAGTGATTGAGAAATGAAATTCAGCGAGGAATTCAGCCCATCAGGCTTGGGGGGGAGTGAGGACCTTTGAGGTCATTAAGTATTGAAGTGAGTAGTGATTGGTGAGAACTTCAAAAGTAAAAGATAAAGAAAGAAGAAAAACCCCTCAGCACTTGAGAGCCCAGACTATTCCAAAGAGTTCCTTGTCATGAATCTCATATTTGAGCTCTACTGGAATATTCTTTCAGCTATCAAATGCAATGGGATGTTCTCCTGACTCAGTACAGAACCCAAGGCATTCATAGTACATAAGTATCTACAGTGGGTAGAGAAGGATTGGAGCAGTGGTGAAAGCCTCTTTGATTTGATGAAGCTGTATAAGAGTTTCCTCATTAAGGGGAAAACATGAATCTATCTTGAGGAGCTTTGTGAGTGAACTAATAGTCTTTGAATAATTCTTGATGAAACGGCTGTAGAAGTTTGCAAAACCAAGGAATTATTAAAGAGCCTTGAGGTTTCTTGGAAGAGGCCAATCAAGAACTTTCTGGAATTTTTCTCGGTCCATCTTGAAGCCTTTATAAGAAACAACATACGCCAAACACTCCACACTTGAGACATGGAAGAGGCACTTGCACATGTTAGAAAAATAATTCTTGGCTCCAATTTTGGCAAAAACAGTGGACACATGAGTGACATGTTCTTCCTCAGAATTGGAAAATACCATGATATCATCAAAATAAGCAACTAAATCAAAATCTAGAAGATCAAAGGAAATATCATTGACAAGATTTTGAAAAGAGGCAGGAGCATTGGTGAGCCCAAAGGGCATAACCAAGAACTCATAACTTCCATATTTAGTTCTAAAATCTGTCAAATGTCCATCATCTTCCTTGATTCTGATCAGGTTATATGCACCACACGGATCAATATTGGATAAGATAGAAGAACCATTGAGAACAGCGAGAAGCTGATTCATAGGATGAACAGGATATTTGTTCTCCCTAGTGACAGCATTGAGTTTGCACTAATCAACACAAAAACAGAGGCCACTATCTTTCTTTTTGACAAAGAGGACAGGTGTTCCAGTTGAAGAGGAGGTTGGCCAGATGAAGCTTTTCTCTAAATTCTCTGAAATGTAGGCCCTGAGCGTATCTGACTCTTGGTTTGATAAAGAGTAGATCACCCCAACTGGAGGTAGAGACCACTCCAGCTCAATATGATGATCACAGGAACAGCTAGGAGGAGGTTTCTCTGCTTTCACCTTGGAGAACACATCCAAATAATGGTGATAAACAGAGGGAACAACCTTCATCACAGTTTCTATTTCTTCTGGCTCTTCCTCTTCATCCCACAACTACTCCAGGGATTCATCATAAGATCAAGGAGGAAGGTACCCATTCCCAAGGAAGAGATGAAGTGAAGATACATAATTATCTTCTCCAACATCTTGAATCTCTTTTAAGACTTCATCTATAGACTTTAGTGATGATTTATGGGGAGGAAGGGAAGGAATATGGACAGAAGACAGGAGGGATGGTGTTTTAGAATCACCAACCAGGGATGCACATCATTTGGAAGAAGAAAGGTCATCACTTTCAGATCTAGAAGGATCATAATAGTCCTTATGATCAGTAATAAAGGTTATCAGCCCTTGCCTTCAATCAATAGATGGATTGAAATTCTTAAAAAAGTCAAAGCCCAATATGAGGTCCTCTCCCTTGGCAGTATCAATGACTACAAAAGTCACATTCAAAGCTTGGGAAGGAAGGTAGCTCACCTATATATTTCATATGGTGAGTCACCCATAAAGAAGGGGACCCAGAGGAATCTTTTCTGGGAGTTCTGACATTGTCGAAGAATACTTTCAAACAAGCTGCTTTGCAATACATGAGTTGGTAGCGCCAGATTCAATGAGAATACTGTAAAAAATATAAGAGAGAGAAGAAAAAACAAAAATGTTTAAAGAATGTTTGACACCAGTATTCAGAATGCACAATTGTTCTCTGGGTGGGAAATATTGAAGACAATTGAACACAACATGATCTTCACTCATGCTTTTCCCTGGCTGGGAAAACTGCCTGATGTTTGGTTAAGCTGGTTCTGAGGCCTTTTGAAACAGGCCTCAAGACTATTCTTCCCACCACAATAGGAGCACAAGCTGTCCTTGATTCTTCTTTCCTTTTCAGAAACCATAGGCCTTTTTTTCCTTATTAAAGAGAGAAGAATGAGGCTTGTCCCTTTTCTGAACCCTTAAATTCTTCTTCTTATGACTTGAGCTTAAAGAATTTTGAGGATGAGAAGAACTTTACTTTAAGGCTTCAGTATTCTTCTCCTTTTCCCCCTTTTGGTACCTGGTATCAACCTCCAGGGTAACTTCCATTAAGTCTTGAAGAGAATCAATTATTAAAGGATGAGAGGCCAAATGATACAGAATTCTGGAAGCTAGTCTTTTCCTGAAATGATGAATAAGAGCCCTTTCACTTCAATCCCCAATTATTGACACTAGACCTCTGAAATCAGCAATCCATAATGATAAATTTCCACCTTATTTCATTCTTAGGCTTTCCAACTCTGCTTCAGCTTTTCTAACTTCATTTGGATCCCCATGAGTAGTTATGCTGGGTCTTGATTGGTGATATTAAAGGGATAAGGCTCAATCAATTTTGCAGCCCTTCAAATGAGAAATGAGGTGGAATAAAGAGTTTTCTTCCTGTCTTCAGAAAAATTTGCCTTGTCATTATGAAAAATGAGCCAGCAGGACTGAATAAAACTTCTGACTTTGAAGGGTTGAGTCCTGTCAAAGAGGTCTGGTGCCATCATAGATGAAGTCTTGAAGGCTGGTGGTCTTGGTGCTTCAGAAGATGAATAAGCTTTAATATTGGCCATAATCTGGGTCATTTGTTGCATAATGGCCAATAAGAGTGGTTCATAATGATGATATACAGGCTGATTAGACTGGGCTAGAGTTAGCCCTACAGTACCTTGAGATTCCCCCACAGGAGTAGTCGTAGCCTCAGTACTGTCAGACTCACCCTCTTCCATGGAATTCTCCTCCTTCTCTGAATCATCTTCCCTAGGACCTTTGAGTGTGGTCCTTGGAATGCCTGAAAAAGTGCCAACTACTCCTGAGAATGAGCTTGATCTTCTAGGCCCTGTTCCTTCCTTCCTGGATGGTCCATCCCCTTCCATGATTGGTCCTCTGTCCAAATGGTCCCTCGGTTGAGGAGCTTCTGGGGTCACATCAAGAGGAGCTCTTAGTGTTGGAGTGAGAAAAGCTTGATATCTGGTCTGTCTTTCAGGAGGTAAATGTTGGACAGGCATGATTTTTAGAGTAAAATAAAAGAAAATCTAAAAACAAATCAACAATTGAGTTTGAAGACTTGAGGCAGTTTGGCAAGAAGGATTGAAGTCAAAATCAATTTTCAATATATTGACAAACTCAACAAATAAAAGTGAAAAAACTTCAGGTCAAGCAATCAATCAAATGTTGGATGAAATCTTGAAGTCAAGAAAGAACAATGAATCTTGAAGGTTAAATGAATCAATGAGTCAATATCTTGATAAATTCAAATCAACAAGTCTGGAGGTCAATAAATAAATGAACAGAAAAAAATCAATTCAAAATTAAAACAACATAATCTTCAGGTCAATAAATCTTGAGGTCAAAATCAAAATTGCTGAATTATATCTCAAAATTAATCTTGATGAATGAATATCTGTGTCAGAAATGAATTTTGAGATCAATTTAAAATCAAAATAAATCTGGGATTTGAATTAAAATTGAGTGGAATGAGAATGATTGGAAAAGAATGGTGTCAACCTGTGACTCAAAACAGAGCACTAGCATGACATCCAACATACCATAAATAATGGTATGACAATTATTGAACAAACATAGTCAATAAAGGTAATAAATAAGAGGAAAAAACTCCTCTTAAATTAAACACCAATCTTATTCAAACAGAATAAGGAAACCTAGAGGAGAATAAACAAGTCAAAACCCTTATTTTCACCTCTCATCTAACTTGTGCATATTTAAGTTATTCTATACCAAAATGGTATTTTTCTTAAATCTCACATAGAGAGCTACACAATGGTATTATCCATGTTGCTGTAACACCAATACAACTGGAGATACCATATGACCTTTATTTTAAAACCAAGACCCCCCTGAAAGTCAAACAGGGCTTGTACAGAACTGTATAAAAGTATAACCAAATCAAAGATCTAAACAAGAGCTTTAATTTGAGACACCTTAGACCTCTGTATCTCTTAAATTGACTGGGGGATCTTGGTTCAAAGGTTTAACAACCAAAATACAGATATTCTGAAAACAACAATGTAAACAAACCCCTGTATCTTTGGCATACACTCATACAAGTGTACAGTGCAATATACCAAGCTGTAGAGCTAATCAAGCCCTAAAAGACTGTATCATCAGAATACAGATATTTTCCAAATTGAAGAAGATATCTGGTATGGAAGTTTTTGAAGCCTCATACTGATGTACAAAAATACATCCAAAAACTTAAAACCGTTATACCTTTTGCTATTTTAAAGAAGGGTAAGCATGAAGCATACCAAATTGAAGAGCTCATTAAGACCTTCAATTCTGTGCTCTTGGTTTCTTGATATCTTAAGAACTGACTGAGATATCTTGATTGGAAGGTTTTTCTAGCAATACATGACTGTATCAAACTTTTATCAAACAGTATTGCTCTCATACTTAAAGTAATATACTTATGAGGACATAACCTCTCTAAAATCATCATTATTGATCATAAAGACACCAGAACAACGTCATCCAAGTGCTGACATGGCAGGTGAAAAGTTTTTTCACCCTGTATTGATCTAGAATGATCATTTGTGGTTCCAAAACCACAATTCTGCCTCTATTGACATCAGAATTGATGATCAAGAGCCACAGACTGATCATTGGAGTGAAAATTTTCACTCCTCTGACGCGTGAAGAGTTAATAACTCTTGGCAGGCTTGAAAGATATAAAAAGAAGGGTTTTTTCCTTGAAAACCCATCATCTTTATCTTATTATCCATATTCTTACATGACAAAACTGTTATCAACCAGTAGTGTCCTTAGAATTATCATTAAAGATATAATTAGAATATAATTATTGTAGTACTTCTTTAAAGTCAAAGATATTAGAGTATTGCAGCCCAGGTCCTCAACAGACTCATCACCACTGTTACCACATAGCAGTAGGACCTGAAGATTGAAATTTATTTGTTTTTTGACATGTCACAGTCATAATACTAGCTTGTAACTACATTTTATAGCTACTATATAGACTCACCCTGACATTTTGGGGGCCTGGCCATTGTTTTTAACCTTATTGGACGTGTTTTGAACTGAATTAGGCGTAAAAATTCAGTTATTTAAAAGGTATTTTACTAACAGTGAGTAAAATTTTGAATTTATCTTATTTTCTATTATTATCATTTTTTTTATATATAATATAGCATCATATATTATATACATAATTTTTTTTCTCCAAAAATATATATTACAAATATTTTTGTTGAGAGTAAGAGTACAAATCCTCTTTATTTCATTATATTGCAATATTTTTCACGAAATTTGATAATAATACAACAGTAATATTTAAGTTTCAATATAAATAATAATATACAAACAGTATATTACTTATTTTTTACTATTATTTTTCACCAAAGTGCATGAAAATTACTAAAGAAACATTTATTAATAAATAATTAATAAATATTAAATAATAAAATAATTTTTTATTATTTATAAGGAATATTTTAATTAAATATTTCCTTTAAAACAAGACATCACTCAAATTGACGTCAAAACTTGTAATTGATTGATATTTTAATCAAAAATCAAGTGTTAAAATAAATATTATTAATAATATTCATAATAACAAATCAGACTTATTATAATTTAATCTGACGTGTTTTTTTAGAAGAAAAACAATAGTATCCAAGTGAATCATTCACAAAACACTTGGATATTAAAGCTTTAATTCATGAAAACTCACATTAAGAAATATTAGTAATAATATTCATAACCAAATTTATTATGATTTAATAAGTTTGACATGTTTATACAAAAACATAATAATATCCAAGTGAATCATTCACAAAACACTTGGATATTACAGTTTTCACTTATAAAACATAAGTGAAAAACTCAAAAACTGTTATTTTTCAATAAAAAACATATTATAATAAGAATACTTAAAAATTTCGAAAATTAACAGGAGAATTGAATAAAATCATTTTGTTTTATCATAAAATACTGATATACAATTTGAAATATCTTTTCTGAATGGTGGAAAAAGACTATATTCCATTAGAATCCCAGTCACAATGAAATCCATCTGTGACAGCCTCAGAAGACAGAGAGGTGCTGCCAAAAACCAAGGGCAAGCAGAAAAGACACAGTGAAGTGACAATCAACTCAAAAGATTGGACACCAATAGCCGTGCCAAGGGCCAAAAAACCCAGAAAAGCTCCAACAAAACCAGTTGGATCACCAAAACAAATTGAAAAACAGAAAATCACTGTTATCAACCCAGTTGTAAGCTCTAAAGGCAAATTTCCAAAGAGTATAGATCATAAATTTGTACAAGGGCCTGCTAAAGGTAAATAAACCTTGAAACGTACAACATTTTTCATTGTCTGTCATTTTTTAACATTGTTAACATGACACCTCCACTTCTTAGAGATCTTGGATTCCCAAGAAATCAACCAAAACACTGGCCGAGAAGACACGGAGGAAGAAGACAGCCAATTACTGGATCAAATGACCAGCAAAGGACTTACCATCAGGGAACTCCTACCCAAGGTCTTATTCCAAATCAAATTCAACCCAGAAGTCCAACCAGGAGATTGGACAGATGCAGAACAGGTCCTTCAAATACACAAACTCCTGAAAGACCTCTTCACATGGAGCATGGACAACAAAATGTTCACTATGACAGCATCATGGGCAGAAGTGGGGATAACAACTCAGAAGATCTTTCTCAAGAAAATGGCTTGGATGGAGCTTATGACAGAAATGCAAGGTTGGAATCCCAACAAGAATTTCCAACTCTTAGAAGAAAGAGCAATCAGAATCAAAGAGAACCAGGCAGCCATACAAGCCATAGAGAGATCTTGGCACAAGGAAGAGCCCAGTCAGATTCAGGTACTCCCAGAAATGGAAGGAGAAGTCCCATCTTCCCCACAACAATCCAGCAGTTCCAGGCTTTACAAGCCAAAGGAAACTTCATTCAACGCTCCCCAACCATTCCAGGTAGTTTCCAACAGGAGAAAAGAAGCCCAAGGGAGAAACAAAACTTCTTTCAACCAGAGGAAGAAGGAAGCAGACCCATTGATGAAAAAGCTGATGGACTTAGTCCAAGAAGTACACAAAAGCAAAAAAGAGTTGTACCTACAAATAGTTTTGATAGTTCTGACTCAATTGATCCAGAATTAATAACTGAGACTACAATCCACACTCATGAGCTTGAAAACAAATTCACATGGACCAAATTGGCCTAATTCATGGATTGAACACATGAAACCTCAGAAAAAATGAGGACAGAAACGGAAACATTGAAAGAAGAAAATGCTTTCCAAGCAACAGTCATAAAAGACTCGAATACAAATCTGGCCAAAATTTGGACAGAATTTGAAAAAACTAACAGACAGTTGAATTCAATTCTAGAAGAACAACAAGCTGTGAGGAGAGATCTGAGGAGTATCCAGCAGCAACAGGATAGCTTTGATAAATAAATTGATTACCTCTATGACAGAGAAGACAATCAATACCCTCCAACACAAGGTCAACCCACTACCTCTAAAAAATTGAAAGAAGAGGATAAAGACTATGACCAGGAACCTGAATATCAGATTCCAAAGTCAAGATCAGAGTAAATGTACCAAGATGGGGAAAATCTCAGCTATTCAGAGAAACAGGCACTAAAACAGTTACCAGAAGTAGCAAACTGGCCAAAGTTCTCAGGAATTGGGCAATATGACCATATGGAAATCATTGACTATATTGATGGACTCTTTGTTGATGTCCCAAAGATACCAGACTAATGGATCACAACAAGACTTAACACAGCATTCAGAGGCCATGCAAAAATATGGTATACTGAGATGAAAGAAATACATGGCAGGAAAAGCTGGCCATGGTGGAGGAACCAGATTATACAAAAGTATAGCAATGGTAGTTGGATCTGGCAAAATACCATGTCCTTTGAAAGTGATAGATACCCCACAGAAAAAGACCCATATGAATGGTGTCTCAAACAAACAAAAAGGCTAAAAGCTATTGATCCCAATATGACAATAGAAATGAAACACCATAAACTCCTAACAAAATTTCCAGGAGATCTAGAACATGCAGTCAAATGCAGATGAAACAACATCAGCAGCATTGATGACATAGAAAATGTCATACAAGATGTGAGGAAAAAAACCTCCATAGGAAGGTACACATCCTATAAACCAAACTTCAAAGACAAGAAGTCTGAAGTTAAAGAAACAAACAAAGAGAAAGGGAAAAAACCCCAAAAAAGAAATATGTGTGCCACAACTGTGGATCACCAGACCACTATGCCAACAATTGCACAAAACCAAAAAAGAAAATATATGCAATTGATGAAGAATCAGAAGAAGAACAAACAGGTGACAAATCTGATTCTGACAGTATGGGAAATGGTATGAGAGCAGAATGACAAAGTGAACCTGATACCATAGAAGAATACATAGTGGAATGCAATGAAGAAAGTTCACTTGACATACAAGACATTGAATTAGATTCAGGAATACCACAAATAACAACAGACAAAGAGCTCTGTAAGCACACACAGAATGCACAAACATTCCTGGTAACCCCAAATAGAGGGATGGGATTCATTCATGGAACACCTACAAAATTGACAGTTTACATTGAGAACTGTAAACATCCAATGATCATTGACACAGGAGCAAGTTGCTCCATAGTGGCAAAAGAATACTTAAAACAACACTTCCCCAAATGGGAAGAGGAGATAATCCCAACAAAAGCTAGAAACTTTAAAAGTGCATCAGGCAAAATGCACTCACTGGGGACAATAATCAAAGAGATAATTATCCCACACCAAAAAGGAAATATCAGACTAGAACCTGAATTTGTAGTTCTAGAGAATGCACATGTACAAGGATTCTTACTAGGTACAGAGTGCCAAAGAATGTATGGTATGGACATTTGCAATAGTAAAAATAGATATCTTACCATGGGTACAAACAAAGACAAAAAATTTTCCTTTGACATAAATCATATAACAAATGATAACACCCTGAAAGAACTAGTGGAAGAATTCAAAGAAGCCCAATATGGCACTCAACTCACCAGTAAAATGAAACTCAGCTTACTGAAAGTATTGAGGAAGCATAGAGGAGCTTTTGCAATAGGAGATGAACCACTAGGAAAAATCAAAGGACATGATATAGAATTATATCTGGATGTAGAAAGACCATATCCACCTATGCTTAGGAGACCACCATACCCAGCCAGCATGGAAACTAGGAAAGAAATTGAGAAACATATCAATGAACTCCTAGAAATGGGGGTCATAAGGAAAATAGGACACAATGAGATAGTAGAAGTCACTACACCAGTCCTTATAACTTGGCATGATGGTAAATCCAGACTATGTGGAGACTTCAGGGCTTTGAATAATTACACCAAAGCAGATAGGTACCCCAACCCAAGGATACCACATGCACTAGATAAGCTAGCAAAAGCCAAGTTTATTACAAAAATGGATTGCATGAAAGGCTTCCGCCAGAATGGAGTGAAACCAGATTCCATGAAATTGCTAAGAATTATATGCCATATAGGCATATATGAATATACTAGAATGCACCAGCCCATTTTCAGAGGATGATGGATACCATATTTCAAGATGAAATAATGGAAGGGTGGATGGTAGTGTACATTGATGATATCATAATATACTCAGAAACATGGGAAGACCATGTGAGGAAAATTGATAAAATATTGGGAAAATGTACACCAATCCACATGAAAATATCTCTTAAAAAATGTAACTTTGGACAGCAAGAACTGCTAGCCCTAGGACACAAAGTTTCAGGTTTAAGTCTAGCCATAGACCAAAATAAAGTTGCTGCAGTACTGAAGAAACCAGTACCAAAGAACATTAAAGAAATTCAATCTTTTTTGGGCTTTGCTAGTTACTACAGGAGCCACATAAAAACCTTTGCACACATCACAAGTAGCCTATACATACTGTGCTCAAAAGATGTAGTCTTTAAAACTACCAAAGAAAGAAGAGATGCATTTGAGAAGATCAAATATGAACTGACCAATGCCCCTGTCCTAATGATGCCTGATTTTGAACTACCATTCAAACTATATATAGATGCAGCATGTAGCCAAGGACTAGGAGCAGCACTACACCAGAGGCAACTAGTGGATGGAATACCCAAAGAAGGAGTAATTTGCTATATATCAAGACAACTGAAAGACTCAGAAGCCAGATATGGAGCTACTCAGACAGAATGTCTCTGTTTGGTATGGGCATTAGAAAAACTCCATTACTACTTAGAAGGAGCAGTATTTGAAGTTTTTACTGATTGCACAGCCCTCAAATCACTGTTGAACATGAAGACAACAAACAGACACATGCTCAGGTGGCAAATAGCCATACAAGAATACAGAGGGAATATGACTATTATCTATAAAGAAGGGAAAAGTCATACTAATGCAAATGGTCTCAGCAGGTGGCCACTGAAGAATGACCAAGAGAATCCAGCATATGACCCAGAAAATGGGGCCAAAATACCCATACAATGTATGGAGATAGATAGGAGAAAGAACTTCAAACTATCAAACTGGGAATTAGGGAATCACCCATCAAACCCAGCACAGAGCTATGGGGAGAGCAAAGAGATACCCATATTGAGAATCAGCTCCTCTAATCTAAATACAGAGTTCTTTAGTATAGTACAATCATCATACCATAAACACAAACAGTGTATTATATTGATACAACTATTAAAACAACAGTACAGGAGTCCTGAACTAGAGAGCCAATTGGAGGATCCATGGCTCAAAAACTTCAAAGAGAATAGATTTTTTCTGATAGATGATCTACTATACCATAGGAAAAAACACACAAGTGCCCTGGTAATAATAAATAGATAACATATTTCCCTGATACTACAGGAATGCCATGACTGCCCATACATGGGACATATGAGTGAAGAAAGAACTACAGAAAGAGTCTTTAGCACAGCTTGGTGGCCAAAGTGGGAACAAAACTTGAGTGAATACATCAACACTTGTACCAGATGCCAAAAAGCCAACAAAGGTCATGGCAAAAGATATGGATTACTCCAGAGTATAGAGGAGCCCAAACACCCCTGGGAAATAATAAACATGGATTGGGTGACAGGACTGGTCCCTGGAGGGAAAGACAGCTTTAATGCATGCCTAGTAGTAGTAGACAGGTACAGCAAGAGTGTCAGATGTCTCCCCTGTCACAAAGAGGACACAGCAATGGACACAGCCATATTGTTCTGGAACAATGTGATAGCAAACTGTGGAGTTCCAAGAATTATAATTAGTGACAGAGACCCTAAATTCACATCAGAATTTTGGACTAATCTATATGAGATGCTGGGAACCAAACTAGCATTCTCCACAGCTTACCATCCACAAACAGATGGTCTAGCAGAAAGAATGATTCAAACATTAGAAGACATCATTAGAAGATTTTGTGCATATGGCATGGAATATAAATACAATGAGGGATATACCCATGACTGGGTAACCCTCCAACCAGCTGTACAATTGGCATACAACACAAGTATACACTCAGTGACAGGAAAAACCCCTGCCACATTAGAGAAAGGATGGAACCCACTACTTCCAGTAGACTACTTTGAGAAGAGCCTCCTCTCAGTACACCCCACAGCTAAAGACTTCCACACAATGTGTAAAACTGCCTGTGAAAAAGCAGAACAATGTGTGGCTGAAGCTAAATTATACAACAAACAGAGATATGATAAAAGTCACCAAGAACCTGATTTCAAAGAAGGAGACCAAGTTCTAATCTCAACTCTTAACTTCAACAATCTAAGAGGACCCAAGAAAATGAGAGACTCATTCATAGGACCATTCACCATTATTAAATTAATAGGAAAGAATGCAGTAGAAGTCAACCTTACCAAAGAGTTTTCTAGGAAACACCCAGTTTTCCCTGTGAGCCTGGTCAAACCTTATAACCAGTCAGATGAGAAGAAATTCCCTGACAGAAAGAAGACAGTCACCCATGAAAGATTGGTAGAGGAAGATGACTCACCTGGACCAGTGAAAAAGATCATTAAAACCAGGAAAAGAAGAATTAATGGGAAAGACAACAGGCAATATCTGGTTAGATTTAAGAATCAACCAGCATATAAAGATAAATGGTTAACTGAGAAAGAAAACCCAGATGGACAAATACACCTCAGAAGATTCAGAGCCTCCAGAAGGGCTGAAGAGTCTCATCAATGATGAGCCTTCTTTTGAGGGAGGGTATGTCAACCTGTGACTCAAAACAGAGCACTAGCATGACATCCAACATACCATAAATAATGGTATGACAATTATTGAACAAACATAGTCAATACAGGTAATAAATAAGAGAAAAAAACTCCTCTTAAATTAAACACCAACCTTATCCAAACAGAATAAGGAAACCTAGAGGAGAATAAACAAGTCAAAACCCTTATTTTCACCTCTCATCTAACTTATGCATATTCAAGTTATTCTATACCAAAATGGTATTTTTCTTAAAGCTCACATAGAGAGCTACACAATGGTATCATCCATGTTGCTGTAGCACCACTACAACTGGAGATACCATATGACCTTTATTTTAAAACCAAGACCCCCCTGAAAGTCAAACAGGGCTTGTACAGAACTGTATAAAAGTATAACCAAATTAAAGATCTAAAAAAGAGCTTTAATTTGAGACACCTTAGACCTCTGTATCTCTTAAATTGACTGAGGGATCTTGGTTCAAAGGTTTAACAACCAAAATACAGATATTCTGAAAACAACAATGTAAACAAACCCCTGTATCTTTGGCATACACTCATACAACTGTACAGTTCAATATAGCAAACTGTAGAGCTAATCAAGCCCTACAAGACTGTATCATCATAATACAGATATCTTCCAAATTGAAGAAGATATCTGGTATGGAAGTTTTTGAAGCCTCATACTGATGTACAAAAATACATCCAGAAACTTAAAACCCTTATAACTTTTGCTATTTTAAAGAAGGGTAAACATGAAGCATACCAAATTGAAGAGCCCATTAAGCCCTTCAATTCTATGCTCTTGGTTTCTTGATATCTCAAGAACTGACTGAGATATCTTGATTGGAAGGTTTTTCTAGCAATACATGACTGTATCAAACTTGTATCAAACAGTATTGCTCTCATACTTAAAATAATATACTTATGAAGACATAACCTCTCTAAAATCATAAGTATTGATCATACAGACACCAGGACAACGTCATCCAAGTGCTGACATGGCATGTGAAAAGTTCTTTCACCCTGTATTGACCTAGAATGATCATTTGTGGTTCCAAAACCACAATTCTGCCTCTATTGACGTCAGAATTGATGATCCAGAACCACAGACTGATCATTGGAGTGAAAATTTTCACTCCTCTGACGCGTGAAGAGTTAATAACTCTTGGCAGTCTTGAAAGATATAAAAAGAAGGGTTTTTTCCTTGAAAACCCATCATCTTTATCTTATTATCCATATTCTTACATGACAAAACTGTTATCAATCAGTAGTGTCCTTAGAATTATCATTAAAGATATAATTAGAATATAATTATTGTAGTACTTCTTTACAGTCAAAGATATTAGAGTATTGCAACCCAGGTCCTCAACAGACTCATCACCACTGTTACCACATAGCAGTAGGACCTGAAGATTGAAATTTATTTGTTTTTTGAGGTGTCACAGTCATAATACTAGCTTGTAACTACATTTTATAGCTACTATATAGACTCACCCTGACAAATGGTCAGCAACACAATTCTGAAAGAAAAGCAAAGCTCATGAGATTGAGAGAAAAATTTCAAAGAGAAAATCAATTTTCATGAGCAAAGGAGTGATTGAAAATTGAGAATTTGAAGACAAATCATTAAATTCATAAAGGAGTCATAATTGATCAATGAATGATTTGAAGATAAAAAATAAAGAATGAAGAATGAAAAGAATAAATTTTGATTTAATTAATAGAATGTCACAGGGGCTCTTGGGAAAAATAAGAGTGGCCTGGCACTCATGAATCAAGAACTGAATTTGAGGGCACCAAAGGATAAATAAACAAAAGAAGAATATATTTCTTCAAATTAAAATAAAGCCAAGTACAATATATGCCAAAGATAAGAAGGAAGCCAAGTGCAAGGATAATAAAGAAATTCAAAGGCCAAAGAGCCAACCAAATTAATCCTCAATTCACTTTTTTAACCTTCCAGAAAGAAAAATGGAATTAGTAAAGGATATGACCACCAATATCCACTGACAGGCAGAGAGAAAGGTGAAAATGACTTACTCAAGAATATCAGGATTTACTTTCAAAAATCAAAAAAAATTCAATATATTAATCAACTTGGGAAAAGCTTCCCAGGGATTGAAAGGTGGCCAGTATATGTGAAAAGTTGAATACTGATCCTGGAGGGTTGATCACCCAGCTGTATTGAATGTTTTGGGTCATGTCACATGGTGGAATATGATCTTCAACTTTCCAGTATCAATTGGTCTTCCAACCAGTTTTTTAGCCTTTTTGGCAAGATTTCCCTTTGTTGAGGTCTGGCAGACGGCATTTTGACAATAAAACAGTTACCAATGTCATGAGTTTGATTCTGGTTTGAGACAAGGAGAGGTCTCAATCAAACAACCAGGAATTGCTGGGTTTTCCACTCAATTGGCGTACAAGGGTTATGCCCCTTGGGGATTCCTTGTAGGCTCCCGTTGTGACTAACGTAGCTCCATGAGGTTGAAATGGGTAATACCATCAGCTACATGCACTTTGGGACACAGTGCTCCAAACCCAGGGGTACTGTCACATGATGGAATTTTATCTACAACTTTCCAGTATTAATTGGTCTTTCAAATGATTTGATATCCTTTTTGGAAAGAGTTCCCTTTAGTGAGGTCTGGCAGATAGCATTGTGACAGGTCAATACAGATCAGGATAGCTTGAGAATTGAACTGTGTGTCTTTAATTCCCACAGTCAAATATCAATTGGGCCAATTCCATACAGATCTCCTGAATACCACCTGCATGGACCAATTGAGTTGTCCAAGGATTGCTGGAGTTCTTGATTATTTGATGATTGACAACCTCTTGAACTTTCCCTTGACAAATCCTGTAAAAAATAACCAACACCTGAAGGGCCAGGTTATTGGTGTCCTTGAATGGTCTCCTGGTAGCCACCATGGAGTGCAAGACTTAATGACTGATGTCTTCCTTCAAAATGGGTTTATTGACTTGTGTACTTTATCTGAAATGATGTAATGGAGTCCTGAAGCCATCCCCATTGGATTGCTGAGGAAAAATGGTGCATAATGGTATATAATACCATATACACACTGTTGGAACTCCTCTGTGTGTGGGATTAAATGAGGCAGTACTTGGGAGGGGAAATTACAAGTAACCAGTTTTGAATTTCTGTTCAAGCTTATAACCCTTGCTCTTCTTGTGTGCTAGAATAATCTAGACTTCCCTTCCTAATATTCTAAGTTATCTTTACTGAGTTCTCCAAGTCAATTTTGTTATTTATAGTGGCTTGATCGTAAAATATTGGACTCAACCATTTTTAATCAGACTTTGCTCTACTTAAAACAATAGTTATTTAAAGCCTTAAAAAAAGAATACTTTCTAAAACTTGTAGAAAAGCTGGTTTGATTACACCAAAATAATTTTACAAAAGATAATAAATCAAAGAAAAAGAAGAAGAAAAAACCAAGAAAGAAGAACACACTTCTTACTATTCAACAATACAAACAAAACTCTTATATATCAATATATTTTATGTTTTTTGAGTGAAATAGTACAGACAATTATGATATGGGAGATAAATCAATAGGACTTGATATCCCTTATAGAAGTATATAATTTTTAAGGGAAAATAACTTGAAATATATTCAAGTAAAACAAATTTTATTTACTGGCTGTTGATCTATACTTATAGCTCAAAAGTTCTACTACTATGGTGTACTATGTGAGGTATGTTGTAAAAGTATAAAAATAACAATAAATTTATAGCTTATTATTTCAACAGATTTGTTGATCTATATAATGGTATGCTTTTGGTTTTGAATATTGATGGTAGAATACGAGAAGTATGAATTTAATGTAAAGTCATTAATTTGGTGATATTTTATGACTGAAGGAAATATATTTCTAGTATAATATGAAGATTCTTTCTTATAAATAATGAATTGGTAGTTAATTAATGTGAAAATGTTGTTTATTATGTTACCTAACTTGGTTGAGGTTGTTGATGGGTTTTATTTTAGTTTTATATGTATCTTGATGAAATTGAATTGCTTTGAGGGGTTCTACTTCTTCTTAAAAGTAGTAAAAGTACTTTGAAATATTCATGATTTATTTTAAAATCTGGGGAAATTACTTTAAGATGATGGTTTTATTTTAAAACTATCTAAAATTACTTTTAATGTTTAATCACTAAGCTCCAGAGATGCCTTACTCTTGAGCTTCAACTATCAAGATCCTAATTATTATGATTACTAGTCTTCCTGCTAGTGAGAGCTGAATTGAAGTCTTTTCACACTATTGGTGCTCTTTACCTATGTCAACAAAGAACCTCAATTACTAAGCTTAATTTATCAAAAAAAATTCTAATTTAACCTCTTAGATCAGGGATTTGGAAAAAATAAGTAGAAGTTACAATTTCAAGATGGACAAAAGTCTGGAGAGGAAAAGAGTTTCACTATTTATATTCTTGAGGGAGGTTAGGGTTAGGTTTAGGTCTTTAACAAACTGTTTCATGCATATGAATATGAATAATAGCTTATTTTTGATCTTTCTTGGATTACTAAGCATTTTATAAACCCATATCTAATTTACTACCACCAAGATAAGGCTTTATACATTCACTCCCCTCATCACTCTTGTTATCCTTTACACTATACTTAATGAATTATATTTGCTTAATAATAAACCCTTCTATTCAACTCAATCATTAACATCCTGAAAATTTAAACCAATGCCCTTCCACTTTCCTCATCTCAATGGAATACTCAAAATAATCTAGACTACTACTATTCTATATCAAAAGGTAAAATAAAATAAATATAAAATAACTATAAAATCAATATAAAATCAATATAAAATCAATGTAAAAGAAATATAAAATAAATATAAAACAAATATAAAATAAATATAAAATAAATATAACATAAATATAAAATAAATATAAAGTAAATATAAAATAAATATAAAATACATAGAAAATAAATATAAAATAAATATAAAATAGATATAAAATAAATATAAAATAAATATAAAATAAATATGAAATAAATATAAAATAAATATAAAATCAATATAAAATAAATATAAGATCAAAATGAAATAAATATAAAGTAAATATAAAGTAAATATAAAATAAATATAAAATAAGTATAAAATAAATAGAAAATAAATAGAAAATAAATATAAAATAAATATAAAATAAATATAAAATAAATATAAAATAAATATAAAATAAATATAAAATAAATATAAAATAAATATAAAATAAATATAAAATAAATATAAAATAAATATAAAATAAATATAAAATAAATATAAAATAAATATAAAATAAATATAAAATAAATATAAAATGAATATAAAATGAATATAAAATAAATATAACATAAATATAACATAAATATAACATAAATATAAAATAAATATAAAATAAATATAAAATAAATATAAAATAAATATAAAATAAATATAAAATAAATATAAAATAAATATAAAATAAATATAAAATAAATATAAAATAAATATGAAATAAATATAAAATAAATATAAAATAAATATAAAATCAATATGAAATAAATATAAAGTAAATATAAAGTAAATATAAAATAAATATAAAATAAGTATAAAAAAATATAAAATAAATATAAAATGAATATAAAATGAATATAAAATAAATATAACATAAATATAACATAAATATAAGATAAATATAAAATAAATATAAAATAAATATAAAATAAATATAAAATAAATATAAAATAAATATAAAATAAATATAAAATAAATATAAAATAAATATAAAATAAATATAAAATAAATATAAAATAAATATAAAATACATAGAAAATAAATAGAAAATAAATATAAAATAAATATAAAATAAATATAAAATAAATATAAAATAAATATAAAATAAATATAAAATAAATATAAAATAAATATAAAATAAATATAAAATAAATATAAAATAAATAGAAAATAAATAGAAAATAAATAGAAAAGAAATAGAAAAGAAATAGAAAAGAAATGGAAAATAAATAGAAACTAAATAGAAAGGAAATAGAAAAGAAATAGAAAAGAAATAGAAAAGAAATAGAAAAGAAATAGAAAAGAAATAGAAAATAAATAGAAAATAAATAGAAAATAAATAGAGAATAAATAGAAAATAAATAGAGAATAAATAGAAAATAAATAGAAAATAAATAGAAAATAAATAGAAAATAAATATAAAATAAATATAACATAAATATAAGATAAGTATATAGTAAATATAAAATAAATATAAAATGAATACAAAATAGATATAAAACAGATATAAAATAAATATAAGATAAAAATACATTCACTAACTAAAAATGATAATAATTTATTTTTTTAATTCAAATAGAGCACATCTCAATCTCCTTCTTAATAAGAGAAACTAAATAAGGCTTCCACAAAATATTTTTAATTAAACTACCCACAGCTCATCAAATACTATTTAAAAAAAATAAGCTCCTAGATAACACTACAAAAATACAACTCTTGCAGTTTATATTGTTTTTTATTTGATTTCCACACACAATGAGCACCAAAAATCAAAATAAAAGGTTTCATCTTAAATTCGATAATTCTCAAATGTGAATATTCCTTAAATCATTAGAATACTGACTTGTTTTGTTTTTGTTACTATTATTTTCTATATAGAATATGAATATTTAAGGTTACACAATGAGGTTATTTTAATTATGATATTTATTTCTCTTTTTTATTTGTCCATTAAGAAAAAACTGGGATAGGTATACCACAGAAACATTCCTGGTTCCTACAGACTTGGGTCCATTGAGCTGGGTCAAGGTTTTCCCTTATCTTGAGGGGAAACCCTTTTTGAAGGTGACTGGTGGCCTCAGGTGGTTTCCAGAGGCCATGACTTGATTCTTGAGGTCAATGAACATTTTGAGTCCCTTGAGCTTTCCAGCCCTAAGTGTGAGCCTTGAGGTATATTTTATATACCCAAATAAGCCACAATTATCCTTAAAATAAATTCTGAACTATTAATAACCCATAAGGCATACATATATTCAAAATTCATCATTTTTTATTTCAGAAAAGATGAATAAATTTCTATTGATTAAGTAAATCCATGGATGTAGGGCCAAATTTGGCTTCTACACAAAAATTCACCTGAGTTAGCTCCATAGAGTGAATAAGCTCAAATCAACTCCTTGAGGTGTTAATATGGAAGATAATTCAATACCACATCATCAATACCACACAAAAGATCTGTGAGAATTTTTGTTTTTCTCGATTTCATGCCAAAATAATGGGAATGTGAGAAATCCCATGTTACATATACACTAAGAATAGTGTTATGCATATTTGTGGCACTTAATATTATGCTATTTGTACATACACCTTTGGTACACCCATAGTGGATATCTTACTTGAAGCCTGAATTTCTATTTTGATGTAAAAAATAGTCAAGGATGACAAAAGACATCAAAGAGAGCCAGGGTGCCCAACTTCTGAGGCGTGGACAGCTCTAAAGCTTGGATACATGGCTGATCTTGGCCGAATTAGTATACTAAAACCTTTTGGGAACTTGTTTACCAAGGCAAAACTTCATTATATCATAAGAAAATAGCAAATAGGCTGCTATTTTGACGTGCCAAGGAGGTAAAAAGCAACTCAGACTCCTGTAAACATGTCAATTCTTAATAAATCTTCATGGATAAGCCCCAAAAGAGTAATTAAAGCCCTTTTTTGACTAGTATCCATTGAATTACCTCATAGCAACCAGCCATATAGTGCTATTTGCAGTTCTACGTTGAAATGAGGTAAAAACTTTAGAAATTCATTAAAAATATAATTCTTAATGAATATTTCTGAAACTTTCAGGACCAATTAAGAGCTGTATAATTCATATAAGGACCAAAAAGAGTTATACCTTTTTAAGTAAAATATTAATTTTTACTTACAGTCCATTTTTGATGATTCCACACAAAACACTGAATCTTTAAAAATTCACAGAAAATACACTCTGTGATGAAATTTCCAATAAAATTGATAATTTTGAGAAATAAATGACTACTTTGGAATAACAGAATATTAACAGTTGTTAATCCTTATATTCCTAACCATATTTGGGTTGGTAGTCACATAATGGCTTTAATTAAGTAATTATGATAATCTTACGTGACAACAGATGATGCAATAAATAATCAAAAAAGGTTTATTGTTTTCTTACTCACTGGTGTGGTATTCCATACCATTTTTTTCACCAGGCTCAAGCTCATAGTAACCCATAACAGCAGTAAATCCAGCCTACAGGCAGACTTACACTCAAATTTTACACCAAAAGGTCAATTTTACAGCAAGAAGCTGGATTTAACTCATAAAACCATGGCACAGGCACCAAAGGGCAGTGTATGTGTTTAAATAAATCATTCAATTTCATTATGCATATGTAAAAAATCAAGTTACATATAGTACACTAGTTACAACAAATAAGGTACCACCCTTTAAATTACACACCCCACCCAGCTTTACACCCCCTTACAGCCACAGGACTCATGCAGCAAGAAAATTACACATGCATTAGCTACACAGCCAACTTGCATTCAAAATCACATGATGCAAAGCTCAACTCCATGGAATTCCTGCAAGTCATTTATAACACAGCCACAGGAGTACCTTATCTTATATCCTCAGTAACCCCACTTAAAACCTTAAAACAGAATCATAATTATTTACACCACTCATCACCTCATGCAAACCAAAGCTAGTTACAACAGGCTGCATGCAGTACACAATTCTAATCAAATCTCAACCATATGACTATGCACAGCATGTGTCAAACTCAAAAATCACATCATCTCATACATCACAGTAAATTCATCAGTGCAAGAAATTATCACCTGACCTCATTTTAAAGTTCAAAAAGAAGAAAAACAACCATGACACCTGCATAAATTACACAGCCACTTCTACCAAAACTAAAATAGGACATATGCAAAGGAATTACAAGGTAATCATGTGATACTGAATCCACCAACAGAATATCATGTGACAGAAAAAAGGCTGTGCACAAGAAAACTCCTCAGGCAAAAATTAATCACCTCATATATGCAAGGAAAATTCAAGAATATCACATCATAATTAGTTCACCAAAAGACAATCATGTGAGAAATGGAGGCTGTGCAGAAGAAAATTATCACCAAACCTTAAATCACCTGACCCATGCAAGAAAGGTCATCACCAAAAAAAATGGAGTCACATGATGAAATCAAGAGGAATTAAAGTGGAAAAAGACAGCTCCCATGGAGGGCCCTCTGGGCTCCCAAAAGGTATAAATAGAGGGGCTCTCTCCCCCAAATTTCAAAATCCCCCCCATGAAAATTATATCCATGCAAATTATATCCCATGCACAATATATCCTCTGCATATTACAAGCACAGGAATAAGTCATCCCTCACCTGGGAGGTAGTCCAGAAAATTATAGTGAATTTTACTTGCCCAGTAGCTAAGCTCAGTGGAAGTATAGTGTTAAAGATTGCCCAGTAGCTAAGCTCAGTGGAATCTTATTATTATTAAAATAAAAATAAAAATTATCCAGTACCCAAAATTAGGGTTACTACTCTATTAAAATATTTTATCCAGTAAAATTAACACCATTTATCAAGATTTAAAATTAACTTACCCCTTTAAAAAATCCAATAACAAAGAATCTTACCTCTTAAATTTAACAAATACAATATTATTTTATTATTAACCACTCTTAAAAAAAATAACAAACCTTTCAAAAGGTTATTTTACTCTATTATAACTATACCTTGACAAAATTACCTTTATCAACACCAATCAAATTTTCCAGAAAACCTTAAATAACCCATCCTACCAAGGAATTATCACCAAGAAGAAACAACTCACCTCAATTTCACTAAAAAAAAAGATATTAAAATTAAACAGACAAGTATTTCATTAAAATCTCAAATTTAACCAAAAATAACTGACATTATTTTTTATATTATTTATTGAATAGGTCTGATCTGAGACTGCTGAATTTTGTCTTCTGCAGTTGTAAAGCCACTTACTAATTTTATTTTGGTTTGTGACCTCCAAGGAAGATTTTGTTCAGTATTTTAGGAGGGGCAGGCAATACACCCTTGCCACCCTTGGTTACAGGAGTTATTAGCAATTCAAAACTAGTTGCCTGTGATTTCCCCCTCCAGGTACTGCCTCATTTTAATCCCACACAAGAGGAGTTCCCACATCTGGTGTCCCAACAGTGGCAGACAACCTCAACTTCAATAAAAAATCAATTAAAATACAAAAAATTCTTAACAACTCCAAGAATACTATTTTTTTTATCACAAAAACTGGATTCAAATAATCAAAATCAGCCAAAACCATCATCTCAAGAATCTGAATCATCAACTCACTCTGACCATTACTATTATCCACCAAAGCAAGAAGCAGAACTAGGAGTGGAATCAGAGAAATATTCTAATTTTCCTATTGCAACACCAAGAACCAATAAAAGGGACTTGAAGGTTGTGGAGAAATTCTTCCTTGATCTCCTTGAAAGAAATAAAATCAATAACTCAACACCAAAATCAAAGGAAGAAATAAATAAATCAAAAATGGATAAACCTTCATCATCAAAATTACCTGGTAGTGTTGAAGAAATCCAGGAAGAAAACTTTAATGAAGAAACTGTTGAAGGACAGGAAGAAATGTCTTCAACAGAGAGACTTCAGCAGAAGATGCTAGAAATGCAAGCAGAATTACTAGCACTAATCAAAAAAGAAGGAAAAAATAAATCATCAAGTTATACTCCACAAAATAGTCCACTTGAAGAACAAACCACCCTTCCAAGATCATTCAGGCAGCATGGATCACCTTCACCTTATCCAAGACCCATGGCCACATCAACACCTTATACAGAACAAAGACAAAGTACCTTACCAAGAAGAGTCAACATTTCTTCCCAAATGCCAACTCCATTACATCAAGAAATTCCAAGAAATACTACTCCAATAGTGAAAATCAGAGCCAAGGACTATAATCTGTGGTTTGATGGAAAGGATGTGGAAAGATTCATCAAGAAAGTTGAAAATATTGCAGAAATTGAAGGAGCAAGTGGAAGAGACATTGCAAGACAAATAGCATTTTGGACAAAAGATGAAGAAATCAGTTATCATATTGAAGGAATGCCAGGATATGAAACAGCTGATTGGGATCAATTTAAAGTGGGTATGAAAAGAAGATGGGGAACAGTCTCACCTGAAAGAAGATACAGATTATCCTCAATCACTGAATTATTCACAAAAACTCAACAAGAAGGTGGAATAAGAAACATGACTCAATACAGAAAATTCATTGGGGAATATGAAGCAATCATCACTTACCTCAAAAGATACCAATATATCCAAGGTGATATCAATCATAACAAGGAAATATTGGCCAGCCTTTCCACTAGTGTTCAAGAATCAATTTACAAAGAAATGATTAAAGACAGAGCTATGGTTCAAGCCTTGGATGGAGGTTACATCATTCCAAGATTGGATATTTTGAAATTATACATTGAACAAGACTTGGAGGCCAAGGTACTTATTCAACAAAAGGAATTTTTTAAACCAAAACCTCCAGAAAAGAAAACAGGATTTGAGGATGAAAGCTGGGATGAAGTTTTGAAACAAGTAAAAGAACTCACCCAAAAGATCAGAAATCCTCCACAACCAGAACCTCAACCAAGAAATGAGGGAAAAGAATCAGTTAAAGAAGTTTTAAATCAACTCAAAACCCTTTCAGAAGCAGTTAATCCAGCAAGAAGGAATTGGAACAATAATCAAGAGAAAAGATTCCCTCAAAATAACCAGCCATACAGGCCAAGGAATCCTTTACCACCATTTTCATCCAGTTACCAACCATACATACCAGCCCAAATGGCTCCAAGACCACCATTGAAGTGTGCTTACTGCAAGGAAGAAGGTCATACAGAAACTAGATGCACTCACCTTGCTGAAGATCTAGACAGAAGAATTGTCAGAACCCAAGGAGCATCTTACCTCTTCCCCAATTATCAGAGAGTACCTATGGAAGGAAATGAAAGTGCCAAAAACATAGTCAGGGCTTTTGCAAAAGAACAATCAGAGCTCAACAAGAAATTTATGGAAAAACCTACAGTCAAACCAAAACCAGAAGAAGAGGTTAAGCCCACTGAAAAGAAATCAGAGGATAAATCAACCTCAATTGCACATGTTGAAGATTGGTCAAATTGGAAACCACCTACCATTTCCTCAGCCAATGACCCATTTGAATCACACATTGGATTAAGGCAGACCAAGCAAAGAATGGAAAGACAATCCCAAAATCAAGAGCTAAAAAAGAAAGAAGCTATTCCAGGAACTTACATTGAAGAAGAAAAAGAAGAGGAAAGAGTAATAATTCCCACCAAATTCCAAAATTCAAATATTCCAAAACCAGACCAACCTGAGGAGGAAATTGAAAATATTGCCAATAAGGATGAAGAAGAAGAAATTACCAAAGAAGAAAAAAGTTCAGAAAACCTTAAAAGAAACAAGTTGAAACTAAATTGGAATTTGACAAAATTATTAAGAAAATTATGCAACAAAAGATCAACCTCACCATTGAAGAAATTTTGAGGATGTCACCCAATTTTGTCCATAAATTACAAGAATTATCAGAAAAAGACAAGGAAAAAATTAAATCACTCAACTCAATGGATCTTCAAGAAAGACTATTATCATTTGGATTCAAATAAATACCAAAGCCCAAGATTCATTATGCTTGTCCTTTGGGATTTATGGAAATCTTCATTGGAAAGGAAGAATATCCTATCAGAGCATTAGTGGACACTGGGGCAGAACTCAACATCATACCAGAAGAAATAGCAATCAAAGCCTCACTCACCACAAGAAATCTTAACATGAACCTTAGGGGAATTGGAGGCCATACCACTTCATTGGTTGCACTTTCAGAATTTACTCCAATCATTTTGGCTTCAGGTGAAGAAACTCTAATTCACTTCTTCATTGCAAAAGGATCTGTCCATACAGTACTTGGAAGACCTTTCTTGGCAGACAACAATATCAGACTAGAATTTTCCCATAAACAAGGTGAGATACTCAGTTATCAAGAGCCTGATGGAAGAAGATTATGCATGCCAATATGCAAACCTCAAGCACTTGGATGGCAAACTGGTCCACCTAGAGGAATGGATTTATGTAATATGGCAAAATTAGTCAGAAATAACCCAGGAAAGAAGGATAAAAATGCAAAAAGAAACAATACAATAATCAATTTGACCCAGAAGACCCAAGAGTTATCCATATCTCCAAAAAGTGATTAATTTGGTCTAGATTTACAAAATAACCAATGGCCAAACAACCTGAAAAGACAACTTAAAGACTCAACCTCTGAGGCTGAATTACCCAATATAAGTTACAAGCCAATTAACAAGAAGGAAGAAACATTCCAGATTTTAGTAGATGGAAATGAGAAAATAAATGGAAACCCTTTCAAAACTAAACCCAAAAGAAAGAAAGTCAGATTTAGTGAACATCATGAGCTTTCAGATGAAGAAATTATAAATGAAATTGAAAAGGACCTCAAAATTATGGAAGAAAGAGACAAAAATATAAAAGACACATACCATATCAACTTCTTGGACAGACCATTGAACAACCAAGAAGAACCTTATGAGTGGCAACTGGAAAACCCTGAGTTTATCCAGCAACCTCCCAATGATGGGGATGAAACAGAATCCATCTTAGAAAATGAATACAATTACATTTACCTGCCATACATCACCTTTGAAGATATTTATGGGGATGAAGCTCAAGAAATTTTATGTGAAGATAAATATTTATGTCAACTTCCAGGAGCAAACTTGAACAAAATCCAATTCCTAGAACTGTTAACTGAAGAGGGAATTAAAGGTAACCTTGAAAATCAATTATGGGATGAGATATTTGAAATGGCCACACTACCAAGAAGAGGACTTTACTTCAATAAAATTTGGGCCCAGTGGTACCTTGGATTAAATGGATCAACATACCAAACTGGGAAATTGAAATGGGTTGGAGATGGATATATATTCATTGATGAAGACTTATGGTGGTCAGAATTTCCATCAGAGCCAGAAATTGAGGAAAGAAATAACTTTGTGGAAGCCCTCAAAGACCTTATTTTGGCCAGATTGCTCAACAGACACTCACCTTTCCCACTTGGGGGAGCTCAACTTTAAATAAAATCAACAAAATCAAGACTTATTTCTCTAACAATGTATCAGTAGTTTCTTTTTTCATTTTCTCTCAGGGCAGTGACTTCCTGCCTTAACAAAGAGGAAATTCATCAATAAAAAAAAAAAAAACTTACAAAAAAAATATATCAATTACCTTCACCATGGCCAATTCACCAACTTTTGGATCCTATGGGGAAGAATTAATAAAAGAAGACCCAATCATCAATGAAGAACTTCATTGGTCACCAGAAGATGAAGATTTCAATAAAGAAAACCTTTGGCACTTTAAGAATACTTCATCAATAACAAGAAACCAAGAAATTGAAGAAATCAAGGAATTGCTGAAATTTTTGGAGGTTTCTGACAAAACCAATGATCAAATTACTCAAGAATTAATGGAACAATTAAATTTCAAACCATCAAGGCCCATCTTGAAGACACATAACAGCTCTAAAAATCAAAAATCAAAGAAAAAAGTCAGATTCAAGTTTAATTAATCACTAGGCAGTGACCTCCTGCCTTATCAAAGAGGAATATCAACTCTCACCAGATCAAATCAATAATCCCACTCACAAATAAAAAAACACACAGCAACTAACCATAAGATCATAAGGCAGGGACCTCCTGCCTTATCAAAGAGGAATACCCAAGTTCTTACCCAAAATTACCATCCAAAACCCAATAAGCCTACCCTCAAACTATTTTGATAAATAAATATGATAAAATTCTCAAATATTATTACCCTTTAACACTTCAAAATCCACAAAATACGACAAAATGAATTCATGGCCATTACTTGAAGAAAATCCCTGGTCAATGGACAAAGATATCAGCTGGATAGAAGAGAAAGAAGTCTGGGCCAATTATATTAATCCACAAGAAATAGATGAAAACCCTGACTGGTTCTTGAAAATAAAACCAGAACCCTGTCCAAATATTTCCACCATAGTCCTTCCATACATTGAGTTTGAGGACATCTTTGAAAAAGACAACTCACCATCAGAAATTGTCATTCCTCATCCATGGAAAGAATTACCTGGATTCAACCTTACAAAATATGAATTCCTGGAGTTACTGACCTGGGATGGAATTGATGGAAACCTTGGAAACAATTACTGGAATGAAATATTTTACATGGATGAACACCTCAGGAAATCACTATTTTGGAGGACCTGGGAATTCCAAGACTGGTTCAACCTTCAGGATTTTGAAATTAAAAATGGTAAAATAAGCAAGATCTCAACAGGGTATATTATTAATAATTCCAAATGGGATTACCACTGGGAAGAAACACTTATACCAGCAATATTCAGCATTAGAGATGGTGCAAACAAATGGAATACAGAAGATTTCAACTCTTTCTGTAAAGAATACTTGTTTAAAAGTCTGAAAAGAGAGAAATGTAGGGGAGGAAAGTTCATCAAGAATGAATTAGTAAATAAAATACTTGGTAAAAGGAGCTAATCAAAAGAAATCTCACCTGCTAAGTCCCTATTTCTTTGTTTTTTTCTTGATCCATCTTCATTCCATTAATATCATTATTATTTATTTCTTCTATTAATTATTTTATTCTTATTTCATTTCATTTCTTATTATTTAATTTTTTTAAGAATCAACCAAAAAATAATATATATATATAAGAAAATATATAAAAAAAATATAAAATAAAAATAAAATAAAATAAACAAAAAAAAACAAATCAAAAATAGCTTCAGATTGTATAAGCTTAAGAAGGAAAAGATAAAAACAAAAAAATGATTCCAATTAATTCTAGAATATAAAAAACAGAATCAATAAAATCACAAACAGTTTCAATTCACTTCATCTCTAAAAATTGAAATTCAAAATTAGTCTCCACTTTTATTTACACTCAGTAAATTAGAAATAAAAATATTAAATATAAAATAAAAAAGAAAAAAACTTACATTATATTTAGTTTTTTTGCAAACCATAAAGAAATTAATAAACAGATGATCATCTGGATATTCTCAAAAAATAAAATCACTGATAGAAATATCACAATGAATCAATTACAGAATATAACTTCAG
This sequence comes from Austropuccinia psidii, assembly GCA_023105745.1. Classification (NCBI taxonomy): domain Eukaryota; kingdom Fungi; phylum Basidiomycota; class Pucciniomycetes; order Pucciniales; family Sphaerophragmiaceae; genus Austropuccinia; species Austropuccinia psidii. The sequence goes on from JALGQZ010000016.1 coordinate 10,842,770, forward strand.
CTTTTACATTAGTTCACCAATTGTTTTATTATTCTTTCATCTTATCCTTTTTCACCATTTTATTATTTTATTTTATTTTTCTCTTTACCGAGCTCAACACAACCAAAGTATCAGTTTGACTCAAAGTCATTATCTCGAAACAACTCAGCATCAAAAATGCCTCAGGAAAGCAGTCACGATTGACAAAATAACTTTTAATTGCATCAAGTGTCTCAAAGAAGAGATTTGAACTGTATTGCACAGCTTTGATATAATATTATTCAATGCAATATTTTACATTGAATAAGATTATATCAAAGTACGGGACCTAAACCCTTTAAGAATTACAAACAACTGTACGAACCATAATCCAAAATGATACAACAAATAAGCCAACAATGCCAAAAAACGAAATAAAGGAACAATCAGCTTTATGTTAGCTTAGTCTTTGAGAAACAAAAAAATCAAATGAAAAAAAAAATGGCTTTATTATTGTTTGGAACGAAAGGTTATTGCGCGACCATCTCGGCCATGAGGTCGCAAGGCATATGTATGGCCAACAGGCCGCTCAGAATATTGAGGGTTGGAAATCGGCCCACTCAAAAAAAGCTCGGGATCATTGACGAACAGTTCGGGGAGGTAATCGCCATTTATGAAGGTATAAAAGGCCAAAGCCACAGATGGAGGCTCCTCCTCAGGTGACAAGGCTCTGGTAGAACTGACGGAGTAATTAGCAAGGGCTGGTGTTGAAGGGGGAGTCATCGAGGTGACCCATTCCCACATCGATCGTTTTATAGGTGTCAAAAGAGTACCAAAGACCAGTTCCTCGAACTCTTCAATTGAAAAAGGCTTGATTGCCTTTAAAAAGGTGGAAGAGTAGATGGGGCTATTGGAACTCATCTTAAAAAAAATGTATCTACGAAGAAACGTTTTTCAGATCTCAATGGGGGCTACTTGACTCAAGTAATATCTAACAAGCTATTATGTGAACGTACTTCAAGCGTTGGGTTAATAAGAAAACCAACAAAGTCCAATGGGAGAATTGGCGGAATATGGAAAATAGGAAGTTCGGAGTCCTATTTATATTTTTCCGAAGGAATCTAAACCAGCTCGATATGGAAGGAACTCGGTAGACAGCATCAACACACATAACCATGGTACCTCTTCTACTGCACTCCGATAATACTGGGGTTCGATTTATCAAATGCTCTCAAAAGCCCTACATCAGCTGATACCAGCACAAGCAGTGAAGCTAATATGTCAGCCTGTGACTCAAAACAGAGCACTAGCATGACATCCAACATACCATAAATAATGGTATGACAAGTATTGAACAAACATAGTCAATACAGGTAATAATTAAGAGAAAACAATCCTCTTACATTAAACACCAACCTTATCCAAACAGAATAAGGAAACCTAGAGGAAAATAAATAAGTCAAAACCCTTATTTTCACCTCTCATCTAACTTATGCATATTTAAGTTATCCTATACCAAAATGGTATTTTTCTTAAAGCTCACATAAAGAGCTACACAATGATATCATCCATGTTGTTGTAACACCACTACAACTGGAGATACCATATAACCTCATTTTCAAAACCAAGTCCCCCTGAAAGTCAAAGAGGGCTTGTACAAAACTGTACAAAAGTATAACCAAATTAAAGATCTCAACAAGAGCTTTAATTTGAGATACCTTAGACCTCTGTATCTCTCAAATTGACTGAGGGATCTTGGTTCAAAGGTTTAACAACCAAAATACAGATATTCTGAAAATAAGAAAATAAACAAACCCCTGTATCTTTGGCATACACTCATACAACTGTACAGTGTCATATACCAAACTGTAGGGCTAATCAAGCCCTACAAAACTGTATCATCAGAATACAGATATCTTCCAAACTGAAGAAGATATCTGGTATGGAAGTTTTTGAAGCCTCATACTGATGTACAAAAATACATCCAAAAACTTAAAACCCTTATAACTTTTGCTATTTTAAAGAAGGGTAAACATGAAGCATACCAAATTGAAGAGCTCATTAAGCCCTTCAATTCTGTGCTCTTAGTTTCTTGATATCTCAAAAACTGACCAAGATATCTTGGTTGGAAGTATTTTGGCCAATACTGGCCTGTACCAAACCTGTACCAACCAGTACAGTCTTAATACTCAAAATAATGGTTGTTCAAAGCTTAAACCCGCCCAGAATGACTAGTATTGGTCATACAAACACCAGAACAACATCATCCAAGTGCTGACGTGGCAGGTGAAAAGTTTTTTCATCCTGTATTGATCCAGAATGATCATTTGTGGTCCCAAAACCACAATTCTGCCTCTACTGACGTCAGAATTGAGGATCCAGAACCACAGACTAGCCAATGGAGTGAAAATTTTCACTCCTCTGACGTGTGAAGAGTAAATAACTCTTGACTGTCTTGAAAGATATAAAAAGAAGGGTTTTTGTCTTCAAAAATCCTCATCTTATCTTTTTATTATATATTCTTACGTGACAAGACTGTTATTCATCAGTAGTGTCCTTAGAATACTTAAAAGATATAATTAAATATAATTATTGTAGTGTCTCTTTACAGTCAAAGATATTAGAACATTGCAACCCAGGTCCTCAATAGACTCATCACCACTGTTACCACGTAGCAGTAGGACCTGAAGAATTTTTTTATTACTTATTTTGACGTGTCACAGTCATAGTACTAGCTTGTATTTACTGTTTTTAAGCTTCTACATAGACTCACCCTGACAATTTGGGGGCCTGGCCGTGGTTATTCAGCCTTATTGGACGTATTTTGAACTGAATTAGGCGTAATATTCAGCTATTTCAAAGGTATTTCACTACAAGTGAGTAAAATCTCTATTTTATTATCATTTTTTTTTTATATACAATTTTTTTTTACTCCAAAAATATATATTATAAAATATTTTTGTTGAGAATAAGAGTACATATCCTCTTTATTTTTTTTTTATTATTGCAATAAATTCCACGAAATTTCATAATAATACATCTGTATTATTTAAATTTCAATATAAATAATAATATACAAACAGTATATTATTTATTTTACTATTATTTTTCACCAAAGTGCGTGAAAATTAATATATAAACATTTATTAATTAATAATTAATAAATATAAAATAATAAAATAATTTTTTATTATTTTACAAGGAATATTTTAATTAAATATTTCCTTTAAAACAAGATATCACTCAAATTGACGTGAAAACTTGTAATTACTTGATATTTAACTAATATCAAAGTCTTATAATAAATATTATTTATAATATTTATAATAAAAAATCAAATTTATTATAATTTAATAAATTTGACGTGTTTACACAAAAACACAATAATATCCAAGTGAATCATTCACAAAACACTTGGATATTACAGTTTTTTCACTTATAAAACATAAGTGAAAAACTCAAAACTGTTATTTTTCAAACAAAAACATATAAAAACAATAAAAAACATAAAAACACTTAAAAATTTCGAAAAATAACAGTAGAATTGAATATAATCATTTTGTTTTATCATAAAATACTGATATACAATCTGAAATATCTTTTCTGAATAGTGGAAAAGGACTACATTCCATTAGAAACCCAGTCACAAGGAAACCCATCTGTGACAGCCTCAGAAGACAGAGAGGCGCTGCCAAACACCAAGGGCAAGCAGAAAAGACACAGTGAAGTGACAATCAACTCAAAAGATTGGACACCAATAGCTGTGCCAAGGGCCAAAAAACCCAGAAAAGCTCCAACAAAACCAGTTGGATCACCAAAACAAGTTGAGAAACAGAAAATCACTGTTATCAACCCAGTTGTAAACTCCAAAGGCAAATTGCCAAAGAGTATAGATCATAAATTTGTACAAGGGCCTGCCAAAGGTAAATAAACCTTGAAAAATACAACATTTTTTATTGTCTGTCATTTTTTAACATTGTTAACATGACACCTCCACTTCTTAGAGATCTTGGATTCCCAAGAAATCAACCAGAACACTGGCCAAGAAGACACAGAGGAAGAAGAAATGGAGCAGATGACCAGCAAAGGACTTACCATCAGGGAACTCCTACCCAAAGTCTTGTTCCAAATCAAATTCAACCCAGGAGTCCAACCAGGAGATTGGACAGATGCAGAACAGGTCCTCCAAATACACAAACTCCTGAGAGACCTCTTCACATGGAGCATGGACAACAAAATGTTCACCATGGCAGCATCATGGGCAGAAGTGGGGATAACAACCCAGAAGATCTGTCTCAAGCAAATGGCTTGGATGGAACTTATGACAGAAATGCAAGGTTGGAATCCCAACAAGAATTCCAAACTCTTAGAAGAAAGAGCAACCAGAATCAAAGAGAACCAGGCAGCCATACAAGCCATAGAGAGATCTTGGCACAAGGAAGAGCCCAGTCAGATTCAGGCACCCCCAGAAATGGAAGAAGAAGCCCCATCTTCCCCACAACCATCCAGCAGTTCCAGGCCTTACAAGCCAAAGGAAACTTCATCCAAAGCTCCCCCACCATTCCAGGTAGTTTCCAACAGGAGAAAAGGAGCCCAAGGGAAAAACAAAACTTCTTTCAACCAGAGGAAGAAAGAAGCAGACCCATTGATGAAAAAGCTGATGGACTTAGTCCAAGAAGTACACAAAAACAAGAAATAGTTGTACCTACAAATAGTTTTTCTAGTTCTGACTCAATAGACCCAGAATTAATAACTGAAACTACAATGCACACTCATGAGTTTGAAAACAAATTCACATGGACCAAATTGGCCCAATTCATGGAGTGGACACATGAAACCTCAGAAAAAATGAGGACAGAAGTGGAAACATTGAAAGAAGAAAATGCTTTCCAAGCAACAGTCATAAAAGACTTGAATTCAAATCTGGCCAAAATTTGGACAGCATTTGAAAAAACCAACAGACAGTTGAATTCAATTCTAGAAGAACAACAAACTGTGAGGAGGGATCTGAGGAATATCCAGCAGCAGCAGGATAACCTTGACAAAGAAATTGATTACCTCTATGACAGGGAAGACAATCAATACCCTCCAACACAAGGTCACCCTACTACCTCTACAAAATTAAAAGAAGAGGACAAAGACTATGACCAGGAACCTGAATATCAGATTCCAAAGTTAAGATCAGAGTCAGTGTACCAAGATGGGGAAAATCTCAACTATTCAGAGAAACAGGCACTGAAACAGTTACCAGAAGTAACAAACTGGCCAAAGTTCTCAGGAATAGGGGAATATGACCATATGGAGATCATTGACTATATTGATGGACTCTTTGTTGATGTCCCAAAGATACCAGACTACTGGATCACAACAAGACTCAACACAGCATTCAGAGGCCATGCAAACATATGGTATACTGAAATGAAAGAAATACATGGCAGGAAAAGCTGGCCATGGTGGAGGAACCAGATTATACAAAAGTATAGCAATGGTAGCTGGATCTGGCAAAAAACCATGTCCTTTGAAAGTGATAGATACTCCACAGAAAAAGACCCTTATTAATGGTGCCTCAAACAAACAAAGAGGCTAAAAGCTATTGATCCCAATATGACAATAGAAATGAGAAACCATAAACTCCTGACAAAATTGCCAGGAGATCTAGAACATGCAGTCAAATGCAGATGCAACAACATCAGCAGCATTGATGACATAGCAAATGTCATACAAGATGTGAGAAAAAAGACCTCCATAGGAAGGTACACATCTTTCAAACCAAACTTCAAAGACAAGAGGTCTGAAGTTAAAGAGACAAACAAAGAAAAAGGGAAAGAAACCCCAAAAAAGAAATATGTGTGCCACAACTGTGGTTCACCAGACCATTATGCTAACAATTGCACAAAGCCAAAAAAGAAAATATATGCAATTGATGAAGAATCAGAAGAAGAACAAACAGGTGAAAAATCTGATTCTGACAGCATGGGAAATGGTATGAGAGCAGAATCACAAAGTGAACCTGATACCATAGAAGAATACATAGTGGAATGCAATGAAGAAAGTTCACTTGATATACAAGACATTGAATTGGATTCAGGCATACCACAAATAACAACAGACAAAGAGCTCTGTAAGCACACACAGAATGCACAAACATTCCTGGTAACCCCCAATAGAGGGATGGGATTCATTCATGGAACACCTACAAAATTGACAGTTTATATTGAGAACTGTAAACACCCAATGATCATTGACACAGGAGCAAGTTGCTCCATAGTGGCAAAAGAATACTTGGAACAACATTTCCCCAAATGGGAAGATGATATAATCCCAACAAAAGCCAGAAACTTCAAAAGTGCATCAGGCAAAATGCACTCACTAGGGACAATAATCAAAGAGATAATTATCCCACACCAAAAAGGAAATATCAGACTGGAACCTGAATTTGTAGTTCTAGAAAATGCACATGTACAAGGATTCTTACTAGGTACAGAGTACCAAAGAATGTATGGTATGGATATTTGCAATAGTAAAAACAGATATCTTACCATAGGTACAAACAAAGATAAAAAAATTTCCTTTGACATTAATCATATAACAAATGATAACACCTTGAAAGAACTAGTGGAAGAATTCAAAGAGGCCCAATATGGCACTCAACTCACCAGTAAAATGAAACTCAACTTACTGAAAGTATTGAGAAAGCATAGAGGAGCTTTTGCAATAGGAGATGAACCACTAGGAAAAATCAAAGGACATGATATAGAATTATATCTGGATGTAGAAAGACCATATCCACCTATGCTTAGGAGACCACCATACCCAGCCAGCATGGAAACTAGGAAAGAAATTGAGAAACACATCAATGAACTCCTAGAAATGGGGGTAATAAGAAAGATAGGACATAATGAGATAGTAGAGGTCACTACACCAGTCCTTATAACATGGCATGATGGTAAATCCAGACTATGTGGTGACTTCAGGGCTTTGAATAATTACACCAAAGCAGATAGGTACCCCATCCCAAGGATACCACATGCACTAGATAAACTAGCAAAAGCCAAGTTCATTACAAAAATGGACTGCATGAAAGGTTTTCACCAGAATGGGGTAAAACCAGATTCCATCAAATTGCTAAGAATTATATGCCATATGGGCATATATGAATATACCAGAATGCCATTTGGCATTAAGAATGCACCAGCCCATTTTCAGAGGATGATGGATACCATATTTCAAGATGAAATAATGGAAGGGTGGATGGTAGTGTACATTGATGATATCATCATATACTCAGAAACATGGGAAGACCATGTGAAGAAAATTGATAAAGTATTGGGAAAATGCACACCAATCAATATGAAGATATCTCTTAAGAAATGTAACTTTGGACAGCAAGAACTGCTAGCCCTAGGACACAAAGTTTCAGGTTTAAGTCTAGCTATAGACCAAAACAAAGTTGCTGCAGTACTAAAGAAACCAGTACCAAAGAACATCAAAGAAATGCAATCTTTTTTGGGCTTTGCTAGCTACTACAGAAGCCACATAAAGAACTTTGCACACATCACTAGTAGCCTATACAAACTGTGCTCAAAAGATGTGGTCTTTGAAATTACCAAGGAAAGAAGGGATGCATTTGAAAAGATCAAACATGAACTGACCAATGCCCCTGTCCTAATGATGCCTGATTTTGAACTACCATTCAAGCTATACATAGATGCAGCATGTAGCCAAGGGCTAGGAGCAGCACTACACCAGAGGCAACTAGTAGATGGCATACCCAAAGAAGGAGTAATTTGCTATATCTCAAGACAACTGAAAGACTCAGAAGCCAGATATGGAGCTACTCAGACAGAATGTCTATGCTTGGTATGGGCATTAGAAAAACTCCATTACTACTTAGAAGGAGCAGTATTTGAAGTTTTTACTGACTGCACAGCCCTCAAGTCACTGTTGAACATGAAAACAACAAACAGACACATGCTTAGGTGGCAAATAGCCATACAAGAATACAGAGGGAATATGACTATCATCTATAAAGAAGGGAAAAGTCATACTAATGCAGATGGTCTCAGCAGGTGGCCACTGAAGAATGACCAAGAAAATCCAGCATATGACCCAGAAAATGGGGCCAAAATACCTATACAATGCATGGAGATAGACAGGAGAAAGAACTTCAAACTATCAAACTGGGCATTAGGGAATGATTCATCAAACCCAGCACAGAGCTATGGGGAGATTAAAGAGATACCCATACTGGGAATCAGCTCCTCTAATCTGAATACAGAATTCTTTAGTATAGTACAATCAGCATACAATAAACACAAACAGTGTAGTATATTGCTACAACTACTAAAACAAAAGTACAGGAGTCCTGAACTAGAGAGTCAATTGGAAGAGCCATGGCTCAAAATCTTTAAAGAAAATAGATTTTTTCTGATAGATGACCTACTGTACCATAGGGAAAAACACACAAGTGCCCTGGTAATAATAAGTAGAGAACACATTTCCCTCATACTACAGGAATGCCATGACTGCCCATACATGGGACATATGAGTGAAGAAAGAACTAAAGAAAGAGTCTTTAGCACAGCTTGGTGGCCAAAGTGGGAACAAGACTTGAGTGAATACATCAACACTTGTAACAGATGCCAAAAAGCCAACAGAAGTCATGGCAAAAGATATGGATTACTCCAGAGTATAGAGGAGCCCAAACACCCCTGGGAAATAATAAACATGGATTGGGTAACAGGCCTGGTCCCTGGAGGGAAAGACAGCTTTAATGCATGCCTAGTAGTAGTAGACAGGTATAGCAAGAGTGTCAGATGTCTCCCCTGTCACAAAGAGGACACAGCAATGGACACAGCCATATTGTTCTGGAACAATGTGATAGCTAACTGTGGAGTCCCAAGAATTATAATTAGTGACAGAGACCCTAAATTCACATCAGAATTTTGGACTAATCTATATGAGATGCTGGGAACCAAACTAGCATTTTCCACAGCTTACCATCCACAAACAGATGGTCTAGCAGAAAGAATGATCCAGACATTGGAAGACATCATTAGAAGGTTTTGTGCATATGGCATGGAATATAAAGACAATGAGGGATATACCCATGACTGGGTAACCCTCCTACCAGCTGTGCAATTGGCATACAACACAAGTATACACTCAGTGACAGGAAAAACCCCTGCCACATTAGAGAAAGGATGGAACCCACTACTTCCAGTAGATTACTTGAAGAAGAACCTCCTCTCAGTACATCCTACAGCCAAAGACTTTCACACAATGTGGAAGACTGCCTGCGAAAAAGCAGAGCAATGTGTGGCTGAAGCCAAATTATACAACAAACAGAGATATGATAAAAGTCACCAAGAACCTGATTTCAAAGAAGGAGACCAAGTTCTAATCTCAACTCTTAACTTCAACAACCTAAAAGGACCCAAGAAGATGAGAGACTCATTCATAGGACCATTCACCATTATTAAATTGATAGGAAAGAATGCAGTAGAGGTCAACCTGACCAAAGAGTTCTCTAGGAAACACCCAGTTTTCCCTGTGAGCCTGGTCAAACCTTATCACCAGACAGATGAGGAGAAATTCCCTGACAGGAAGAAGACAGTCACCCATGAAAGATTGGTAGAGGAAGATGACTCACCTGGACCAGTGAAAAAGATCATTAAAGCCAGGAAGATCAGAATCAATGGGAAAGACAACAGGCAATACCTGGTTAGATTTAAGAATCAACCAGCAGATAAAGACAAATGGTTAACTGAGAAAGAAATCCCAGATGGACAAATACACCTCAGAAGATTCAGAGCCTCCAAGAGGACTGAAGAGTCTCATCAATGATGAGCCTTCTTTTGAGGGAGGGTATGTCAGCCTGTGACTCAAAACAGAGCACTAGCATGACATCCAACATACCATAAATAATGGTATGACAAGTATTGAACAAACATAGTCAATACAGGTAATAATTAAGAGAAAACAATCCTCTTACATTAAACACCAACCTTATCCAAACAGAATAAGGAAACCTAGAGGAAAATAAATAAGTCAAAACCCTTATTTTCACCTCTCATCTAACTTATGCATATTTAAGTTATCCTATACCAAAATGGTATTTTTCTTAAAGCTCACATAAAGAGCTACACAATGATATCATCCATGTTGTTGTAACACCACTACAACTGGAGATACCATATAACCTCATTTTCAAAACCAAGTACCCCTGAAAGTCAAAGAGGGCTTGTACAAAACTGTACAAAAGTATAACCAAATTAAAGATCTCAACAAGAGCTTTAATTTGAGATACCTTAGACCTCTGTATCTCTCAAATTGACTGAGGGATCTTGGTTCAAAGGTTTAACAACCAAAATACAGATATTCTGAAAATAAGAAAATAAACAAACCCCTGTATCTTTGGCATACACTCATACAACTGTACAGTGTCATATACCAAACTGTAGGGCTAATCAAGCCCTACAAAACTGTATCATCAGAATACAGATATCTTCCAAACTGAAGAAGATATCTGGTATGGAAGTTTTTGAAGCCTCATACTGATGTACAAAAATACATCCAAAAACTTAAAACCCTTATAACTTTTGCTATTTTAAAGAAGGGTAAACATGAAGCATACCAAATTGAAGAGCTCATTAAGCCCTTCAATTCTGTGCTCTTAGTTTCTTGATATCTCAAAAACTGACCAAGATATCTTGGTTGGAAGTATTTTGGCCAATACTGGCCTGTACCAAACCTGTACCAACCAGTACAGTCTTAATACTCAAAATAATGGTTGTTCAAAGCTTAAACCCGCCCAGAATGACTAGTATTGGTCATACAAACACCAGAACAACATCATCCAAGTGCTGACGTGGCAGGTGAAAAGTTTTTTCATCCTGTATTGATCCAGAATGATCATTTGTGGTCCCAAAACCACAATTCTGCCTCTACTGACGTCAGAATTGAGGATCCAGAACCACAGACTGGCCAATGGAGTGAAAATTTTCACTCCTCTGACGTGTGAAGAGTAAATAACTCTTGACTGTCTTGAAAGATATAAAAAGAAGGGTTTTTGTCTTCAAAAATCCTCATCTTATCTTTTTATTATATATTCTTACGTGACAAGACTGTTATTCATCAGTAGTGTCCTTAGAATACTTAAAAGATATAATTAAATATAATTATTGTAGTGTCTCTTTACAGTCAAAGATATTAGAACATTGCAACCCAGGTCCTCAATAGACTCATCACCACTGTTACCACGTAGCAGTAGGACCTGAAGAATTTTTTTATTACTTATTTTGACGTGTCACAGTCATAGTACTAGCTTGTATTTACTGTTTTTAAGCTTCTACATAGACTCACCCTGACATAATATATATATAAAAAAAAAAGAGGGTTCAACTTATCAGGTGCATTCAGAGGCAGTGTCACTACCTTGCCAAATCTTTAGCAGCATCGGTTGAGTAAAGCACAGATCCGACGGCCGAGCTAAGCCAAGAATGAGAATTGTTACCTGCAACTCATCCAGAATGATACCAGTAAGCGGGAATAGAACAACTGTCGACCAATAACGAATGCAATTTCACGTCGGAGGGAGGGTGTTAATGCACAAACTCACCTAATTCATAGAAAAAAAAAGAGAGTAAAAAAATAAAAAACAATATTAAATAAATGAATAAAATAGTAAAATAATCGCTAAAGGATTACGATGACAGCGGGTTTAAAAAGTAAACGAAGATATAGCGAGATATAGGAAGTATAAAGGAATAAGAGAAGGGTGGGTTTAGCTTGCTTGGCTCACTATTACCTTGGAAGGACACGGCCACTGGATTTGTAAGAAGTAAGATTTATTAGTATCATGTATTCATAAGTTAAAATAGAAGTAGCCGAGCAAAGGACAACTGTATTATCAGTGAGAACAAGCCACACTCCATGAGCAGAATTAATTAGGGAAACGACTTTATGCTGTTGTCATGAACTGACCTGGCTAGTCAACCACTTCCCGAAATCTATCAAAGGGAATACTACACCGACCGGCGGTGTTTGAGGTTCTCGCGAAGCTAGTAGTCCTCTCCAGGGACCTGTTCTTGAAGGAAACTATGGCTCGAGAAGTAATTGGGAATTGTAAAAGCTTCGTAAAAGTGGTTTAAACCACAAGGAAGTATTTTTTCTTTGAAGAAAAAAATATATATAAAATAAAAATATAATATAATAAAAATTTATATATATATATATATATATATATAAAAAAAATAATAATAATAATAATAATAAATAAATAATAAAATTTTCAAATGTGAAGAAGTTGGAATAAATAAATCGGGGGCAGGAGTAGCAGCGAGGTTATAGACCTCCCACAGCCGGTACCGGGCTGTATGACCCGATTAGCTAGCTAGGACTAAATGGATGGGTCCTGTATAAAATAAATAAAAAATAAAAAAAAGAATCACAGAAATCAACCAATGGTCCTTGGCAAGACCATAAACTGCCCACCATTAAAATTCTCAACAAGGACTGAAAATTACAACACAAGTAACAAATGTCCTCAGCAAGACATAAAACTGCTTGTTTCTAATTTTTTTTTTTTTTGGATATTAAATTAAACTGATATATTTCATTTTTGATAGGCTAAGGGCTATGAACAATGCAATGTCCTCAGCAATACATTAAAATGCTGGAATCTTTTTCATTTTCTCCCTAGTATTGTATGAAACTGACATATTCAATTTTGATGTGCTACAGGGCTGCAAATAACAATACAAGCCTTGGGTATACAACATTAAAAACACTTTCAGGACTTTTTTTTAAGCTTAAGAAAATGCTTTTACAATGAAAATAAGTCCTCAACATGACTTTAAACTGTTGAATTTTTCTTTTGTTTAGGTTTTGGAAAATGATAATAAATTAACAAAAGCCCTCAGCAAGGCTTTAAACTGCTTGTTTTGTCTTTTCTTTTGAGAATCTTGGCTAATTTTATTTATTGGCCGTTGAATTACTAACAATGTCTTTTATTTTCAGTTATTAAATTAATATGAGCCCTCATCAAGGCTTTAAACTGATGTTTCCTTCTATTTGTGTTTATTTTCAATGTTTAGTGATTTTCTCTCTTATGATTGATTTTGCTTGAAAGTTTTAATTGATACAGGTCTTGGAAAGAAAAACAACAAAATTAAAAAAAAAGCCCTCAGCAAGGCTTTAAACTGCTTGTGTTTCTTTTCTAATGATAACTCTGACTTATTGGATTTTATTTCTGTCTAGCTACTAATAATTTGTTTCTTTTTATGCTACAGGGCTATAAATAACAAAAAAAAAGATGTCCTCAGCAAGACATTAAGCTGCTGGTTTCTGATTTTATTTTTTATCTTCTGACTGTTTATTTTACTGATCTGAAAATGATTTTTCATTTTTTACTGGGCTTTACAATAAATTAAAAAAAAGAGCCCTCAGCATGGCTTTAAACTGCTGGGTTTGTTTATTTTAATTAAATTCTTTTTATTAATTTTTTATGCTACAGGGCTATAAATGACAATGCAAAGCCCTAAGCAAGGCTTTAAACTGCTATTTTATCTTTTATGCTTTCTTATTTTGAATAATAACTATACTAACATATTTTATTTGGCTTCTACAGGTATTCAACATTAATAAAATATTTCTCTTATTTTATAGGCTTAAATATGCTTTTAAAGTGAAAATAGTCCTAAATAAGACTATAAACTGTTTAATTCAATTTACAACTTGGCTTTGAAGATAAATCAAAAGAAAAAGTATCAACATTAAATCAAGAAGATAATCAAAAAGAAACCAATGGTCCCTGGCAAGACCATAAACTGCCCACTCAAATTATTAACAATAATCAAAAGGAAACCAATGGTCCTTGGCAAGACCATAAACTGCCCACCACTAAAATTCTCAACAAGGACTCAAAAATAAACAAAAATTGACCAATAGTCCCTGGCAAGACTATAAACTTCCTATTTAACGTATTCAAAAAAGATTGGAAAAGGACTACAAAAAGAGGATAAGTCCTAGGCAAGACTATAAACTACCTAAGGTTTTATTTCCTATTTTTTCTAATTTTATTTCATTATAAACAAGTATTAGAAAGATGTACTGACTTGAACCTTTTGAACATATTCTTTTATTTCTTTTTTGAATTTATTTATTCATTTTCACTAAGAATAAGGGTCATATCCCATTCATGAGCTCAAGAATATTCTATCATACTTTTCCTACTATTACAACAAGAGCCATTAAGTTGGCTTAATTTTCAACTCAATAATAATAATAATTAAAAATAAAAAAATAAAAAAACTCTACATCAAGTATCATTTTTTTAAAAAAAATGATGATCAATTTATTTTAAATATTTCTTCAGTTACAAGAGAGTGATTGGAACTTTTTTGAAAAGAAGAAGTATTTGTGCCATGAAGGCATTAGTTGAGCTCTGAAGGAGTTATTTATATTAAAAACTCATAAATTGATGACATAATTTGGGGAATTTACATATTAATAACACCTCAATGTGCTATTTATTCCAAAAGGAATTTGAAAGCCCCCCAAAAAGCAAAGAAGAGTTTTTTTTAATTGTACAAATTTTCAATTTCACTGTTTATATTTTTGAACAACTCAAATGCATTTATGGGTAACAGAAAATCTGAACCATAAAGGGGATGGACTTGAAATAAAGTCTGAGTCACAATGATGATTCCAAAAGGAAGAGTTGTGGCATCATAAGGGTCATTATATGATTAAAGGACCCAAATTATGATCATTCAACTATGTAATATTAATCATAAATACTCTCAAGAGCACCGATTTTTACTGATTGGCACAAATTACCACCTTCAACCAAACAGTTCCATGATTTTGATTGTGATTCAGGATCATTTCTTTTGAAATTTGATTTTTACTCAGATATCTCAGTTAATGGATATTTTATACTTACAGTAAAAGAATAAAAAAATAAAAAAATAAAAAATTTATTGAATAATCATTAAAATAAAATTATGTATATTTACTGTATCATTATTTATCCTCATCAAAAAAAAAACTATAAAAAATAAGGGGTGGGTAAACTTATTTCTTACACTATCCCTTATAGTGGAAGTTTTGGGGGAATGAGGATATATCCTCTTCAAAATTTGAAAACCAACTCAAGATTTTTAAATGGAGAGGGGGCCCTCATCCAAACAAATATTATTAAACAATATTTATCAATAGATTAATATTAAAATCAATTTTCAAATCACCTTATTATTACAATTTTTTATTTTTTCATTTTTTTATAACAGGTGTAATTCAGGAATACAAAAGAACAAAAGGACATACATTATTTTTAAGAAATAGCAAGAGAATTTGGAAACAATTTATCATAGGGAAATTATTCACAATACTGAAAATGAAGAAGATTATTTATGAAGAAAAACAGGAGTTCCTTATGGATTGACCTCTGGACAACACAAGACCTTGGACACTTCTTTGATTCTGGATTGAAACTCATTTGGAATTCAAGAATAAGTGGTCAGGATTTATGGACTGAAGGTTGACTCACTGGATTAATTATGGACTCAGGACTCACTCAACATGAAGGACCAACAAGATGATGTAAAACACTCAACTCAAATTGCCCTTGGGATTTTAAAGAAGATTGAAGACTCAAGAGGTCCTCAGCATGACACTAAACTGCTTCCCCTGTAGACTTGGGCAGGGAAACTTATAAAAAATAACAGCCAAGAAGCTGGAGGGGATTGTCCTAGTCAGGAGAAGTGCTGAAGGACCATTTTTGTCCTTAGCATGACAATAAACTTCTCCCTTTGTGTAACAGGAACAAGGGGTTTCACAGGTGTTTAGCATTATCAAATTGGCCAAAATGAACAAAGTGAAGTCTCAAGCCATCAATTAAGACAAGAAAACTCCTTATCAAGAAATAAAACAACCAGAAGAATCTTGAATCAAGTGGGAATCATGAAGATTGAAGAATAAAACAAGAGTCAAGTGGAATCCAAAATCAAGCCCAAAGGGGATCAAGAATCAAGATAAGCCCTTGGATTAGGCCAGGAGGTCCTTGCATGACTTAAACTGCAGGACTTGTATACCTAATATACAGGGGTTACACACCTAGTTGTAGGTCCTGTATGACCTTAAACTACATTCTTTTTTATGGAAGAAAGAAGAAAGAATAATTGTGAAGACCTCAAGATTTCAGGACACTAGCAAATTCTTAGAAATCATTAAAAGAAAGAAGAAGAAAAACAAAATAACTAATTGAAGATGGATCACCAAATTTTAGCAGCCAAATACAAATCAGTCCCAAAGAAGGTGAGACCAGTCAATGAGCCAATGCCTCAAGACCTTAACCCACCTTTGGAAAGACCACCTTTGTCAAGGGATCCTTATGAAACACCCTTATCACCAAACCCACCTATATTTCAAGAAACCTTCAAGGTCACCCATGAAAGACTCCAAGCAGTCAATTTTGGCCCACCAGGATGGTTATCAAATGAACAAATCAATTTACTCAAAAATGTTATTACCTTAAGGGAAAAAGCAATAGCTTTCTGTGAAGAAGAAAGAGGATTACTCAAACACTCATATGGAAAACCTTACAAGATACCAGTAATACCTCATGAACCTTGGCAGAAGAAACCAATTCCCATTCCCAAATCAATTTTACCTCAGTTTACTGAATTAATCAGAGAAAGAATCAGGACTGGACTCTATGAGCAATCCACCTCAAGCTACACAAGCCCAATCTTTTGTGTGGCCAAATCAAATGGGAAACTCAGAATTGTCCATGACCTTCAAGAACTCAACAAAGTCACCATCAAGGATGCTGGCTTACCACCTCACATTGAAGAATTTGTAGATGCATTTTCAGGAAGAGCATGCTATGGACTAGGAGACATCATGGGAGGATATGATGAAAGGGAATTAGATGTCACTACAAGACCCCTCACAACTTTTGAAACACCCCTTGATAGGATGCAACTCACAAGACTACCCCAAGGAGCCACCAGCTCAGTAGCAGTATACCAAGCCCAAATGACCTGGATACTCCAAGAAGAAATACCAGAAAGTGTAGGAATCTTTATTGATGATGGAGGAATAAAAGGACCAAGATCACTTTACAATCAAGAAACACTACCAGAAAACCCCTCAATCAGAAGATTTATATGGGAATATGCCATACCTTTGGAAAGAATTTTATTCAGGATTGAAGAAGCAGGACTTACTATCTCAGGATCCAAGTTTTCATGCTGTGTTCCAGCTTTGGACATAGTTGGGCATGTTGTATCATTCAAAGGAAGAACAATTTCAAAACAAAAGATCAACAAAATTCAAAATTGGCCAACACCTCTTAACAAGAAGGAAATAAGGGGATTTCTTGGACTTTGTGCCTATGTAAGGATGTTCATTGAAAACTTCTCACAGGTTGCATCACCACTCAGAAGGCTCACCAGAGAAGATGTTGACTGGGACTGGGATCAAAAATGTGAAGAAGCTTTCCATAAGCTCAGAAGAATAGTTGGAGAAGAAATAACTTTCAAGAAATTAGATTATGATAAAGAATCAGGAAAAATTAAGCTAGATGTAGATTCAAGCTACATTGCTGCAGGAGCAGTACTCACTCAAGAAGATAAAGAAGGAAAAGACAGACCAGTATTATATGAATCAATAACTTTTTCAAAATTAGAATCAAAATACTCACAACCCAAATTGGAACTCTGTGGAGTTGAAAGAATTCTCAAGAAGCTTCAAACAATACTTCGGGGACAACATTTTGAATTACAGGTTGATGCCAAGGCCTTAATTGAAATGATAAACACCCCTTGCTTACCCAATGCCCCCATGACAAGGTGGGTGGCTTTCATTCAACTATTTTCCTTTGATTTGGTACACAAACCAGGGAGGACTTTCACTATGCCAGATGGGCTATCCAGAAGACCAAAAAACTCAGAAGAAGAAGATTAAGATGCACCAGAATTTGATGAAGAAGAAAATTGGATCAAGCCACACCCTGGATTTGGGGCTAAGACTATAAATTCACTCAATTTTTCAGGAATACAGGTACCAACCAAACAAGAAGGATTTTGGAAGAGAATGCAAGAATACTTAAGTACAATGAAAAAACCACAATCAAGCAAAGATGAAGAGTTTAGAAGGATAAAAAGAAGGTCATCCAACTTTTTCTTGGAAGATGGCCAACTCAAAAGAAGAAATAACCCAAACCCTCAATTGGTGATATCAAGTCAAGAAGTTCAAAGCTACATCTTAAAGTCACTTCATGAAGACATGGGCCATAGAGGGGAAAATGAAACTTACAGAAGAATTAAAGCAAGATTTTGGTGGGAAGGAATGAAGAAATCAGTAAAGAAATGGGTTCAATCTTGCCTAGCCTGCCAAAAGAGAAGTCAAAACTTACAAAGAGAACAAGGAAAATCTACAGCAACATCAACAATCTTTGAAAGGGTAAGCATGGATGCAGTCCATATAAAATCTGGAAGATGGAAATATATGGTTGTGGCCAGAGATGATTTTTTCAGGATGGCCAGAAACAGTTGGACTAGTCAAATTAACAACAAAAGCAGTTTCAGAATGGTTCACCTCAGAATGGATATGCAGGTATGGCTCACCAAAAGAAGTAACTGTTGATGGGGGGCCAGAGTTTGGAAAAGATTTAAAAGATGCAGTAAAGAAAGCAGGATCAAGGATCAGAATCACCACACCCTATTACCCAGAGTCTCAAGGAATGGTTGAAAGAGGCCATAAACAACTTAAAGATGCATTAGTCAAGATGTGTGGAGAAAATGGAGGAAAATGGAGAAAATATCTACCTTTGGTTACCTTGGCTGACAGAATCTCCACTAAAAGGACAGCTGGTTTCTCATCATATGAACTCCAATTTGGACAATTACCAGTATTACCAATTGACATTGAAACAAAAACCTTTTTAGCAGTAGAATGGCACAAAATATCCACAACTGAGGAATTATTGGAAGCCAGAGACAAGCAGTTGGAAGGAAAAGAAGAGATGAGAAGAAAAGCAGCAGAAAAACTCAAAAAATCAAGGGAAGACTCAATGAAATATTGGGATAGAAGAATGGCACACCAACTAAGATCACCACTCAATCCAGGAGATTTGGTCCTGGTTTACAACAAGGCAATAGAAACTAATTGGGGACTACTTTTCAAAAACAAATGGAGTGGACCCTACAGAGTAATCAGACAGATAAACAATGGACCATATGAACTTGAGGAGCTTGATGGAACAGAATTAGCAAGAAGATTTGCTGCCTCTCAAGTCAAAAGGTTTTACCCAAGAGGAAAGTTGATAGACACAAAAGAAGACACAGAAGAAGAGGAAAGTGAAGAAGATGAATCAATAAATGAGGAAAAGGTATTGGAGGAAACCACAGAATCAGATGAAGAATAGAGAGCTCTCACCTGGAATGCTGGGGACAGCATTAAATGGAGAGGGGGATGTGGTATTCCATACCATTTTTTTCACCAGGCTCAAGCTCATAGTAACCCATAACAGCAGTAAATCCAGCCTACAGGCAGACTTACACTCAAATTTTACACCAAAAGGTCAATTTTACAGCAAGAAGCTGGATTTAACTCATAAAACCATGGCACAGGCACCAAAGGGCAGTGTATGTGTTTAAATAAATTATTCAATTTCATTATGCATATGTAAAAAATCAAGTTACATATAGTACACTAGTTACAACAAATAAGGTACCACCCTTTAAATTACACACCCCACCCAGCTTTACACCCCCTTACAGCCACAGGACTCATGCAGAAAGAAAATTACACATGCATTAGCTACACAGCCAACTTGAATTCAAAATCACATGATGCAAAGCTCAACTCCATGGAATTCCTGCAGGTCATTTATAACACAGCCACAGGAGTACCTTATCTTATATCCTCAGTAACCCCACTTAAAACCTTAGAACAGAATCATAATTATTCACACCACTCATCACCTCATGCAAACCAAAGCTAGTTACAACAGGCTGCATGCAGTACACAATTCTAATCAAATCTCAACCATATGACTATGCACAGCATGTGTCAAACTCAAAAATCACATCATCTCATACATCACAGTAAGTTCATCAGTGCAAGAAATTATCACCTGACCTCATTTTAAAGTTCAAAAAGAAGAAAAACAACCATGACACCTGCATGAATTACACAGCCACTTCTACCAAAACTAAAATAGGACATATGCAAATGAATTACAAGATAATCATGTGATACTGAATCCACCAACAGAATATCATGTGACAGAAAAAAGGCTGTGCACAAGAAAACTCCTCAGCCAAAAATTAATCACCTCATATATGCAAGGAAAATTCAAGAATATCACATCATAATTAGTTCACCAAAAGACAATCATGTGATAAATGGAGGCTGTGCAGAAGAAAATTATCACCAAACCTTAAATCACCTGACCCATGTAAGAAAGGTCTTCACCAAAAAAAATGGAGTCACATGATGAAATCAAGAGGAATTAAAGTGGAAAAAGACAGCTCCCATGGAGGGCCCTCTGGGCTCCCAAAAGGTATAAATAGAGGGGCTCTCTCCCCCAAATTTCAAAATCCCCCCCCATGAAAATTATATCCATGCAAATTATATCCCATGCACAATATATCCTCTGCAGATTACAAGCACAGGAATAAGTCATCCCTCACCTGGGAGGTAGTCCAGAAAATTATAGTGAATTTTACTTGCCCAGTAGCTAAGCTCAGTGGAAGTATAGTGTTAAAGATTGCCCAGTAGCTAAGCTCAGTGGAATCTTATTATTATTAAAATAAAAATAAAAATTATCCAGTACCCAAAATTAGGGTTACTACTCTATTAAAATATTTTATCCAGTAAAATCAACACCATTTATCAAGATTTAGAATTAACTTACCCCTTTAAAAAATCCAATAACAAAGAATCTTACCTCTTAAATTTAACAAATACAATATTATTTTATTATTAACCACTCTTAAAAAAAATAACAAACCTTTCAAAAAATTATTTTACTCTATCATAACTATACCTTGACAAAATTACCTTTATCAACACCAATCAAATTTTCCAGAAAACCTTAAATAACCCATCCTACCAAGGAATTATCACCAAGAAGAAACAACTCACCTCAATTTCACTAAAAAAAAAAGATATTAAAATTAAACAGACAAGTATTTCATTAAAATCTCAAATTTAACCAAAAATAACTGACATTATTTTTTATATTATTTATTGAATAGGTCTGATCTGAGACTGCTGAATTTTTTCTTCTGCAGTTGTAAAGCCACTTACTAATTTTATTTTGGTTTGTGACCTCCAAGGAAGATTTTGTTCAGTATTTTAGGAGGGGAAGGCAATACACCCTTGCCACCCTTTGTTAGAGGAGTTATTAGCAATTCAAAACTAGTTTCCTGTGATTTCCCCCTCCAGGTACTGCCTCATTTTAATCCCACACAAGGGGAGTTCCCACACTGGTTTTTTCAGTTTTTTCCATGGAACGCCTCTGTGAGCTGTTGTTGTCTTAAAAGAGGCCTCCTCTTGCTGTTTTTTCAAAATCATCACATTATTCAAATATACCTTTATTACCAACAAGTAAGTATTAGTTAAAACTTTTCTTAAGTGTTTTATTCTTTCAGAATCAATCAGAAGAATTTGAAGTTATAGAAATCAACTATATATTGCTGTAATACTGTTATAAATCCATTTTGATCCATTAAATTCACAATTATCTGTCAAATTTCTCTGCTGTTATCTTTAATGAGTTCTTTGGAGCATTAGTGAGTGATTTATCTTAATTTTTGAAGTTTTTCTCTAGTAATTGTTTTCTTCAAGGATTATATTTATAATAATTCTTGCAAAAGATAATTATATATTAAAATAGTTTTATTATTAAATACTTCTTGTAATTGATTCTAGTAGACAATTACTGCTTACTGTTATAATCACTAGTAGTGTATAACAAATAAAAGAAATAATTAATTAATTAATTAATTAATTGTGGTAATAATAGTTTTATTATTATATTTCATAAGAACAGTCATAGTACTGTTGATTAATAGTAATATTATCAACAGTTTTATAGACACATCTTGCACTGAGGGATTGATGGGACAGATTATGGTTTGGGGGCTTGATGTATAGCCCCTTGGCCACCTTTGGCCTCATTGGGTTCATGCCAAAAAGGGGCCTAGAGGTGTCCCATGGACCATAGAGGCTGTGGGGGCCTTAATGGCTGAAAAGCCCCCCTAATCAAAGGGGGTAGGCCAGGGGCCAAAAGTTCCTGTATGGAAAAGGGTCCCCAGGCCCAAAATCAGAGGTATTGGCCTGTGGGTTGGTGAGGTGGATAATTTCCCAAAAGGGATAATGGAGAAGGACATGGAAAGGTAAACTGAGTGTGGCCCAAAGTCCATTAAAACACCATAAGAGGCAAATTGGCCTATAATTGAGAATATGGCCAATTGGCCATATATCAGTGGAGGCTTGACTTGCTGTAAAACACCAATTGGGAGTGGTCTTTCCTGTTGTTTTGACAGAAACTAGGAATAAAATTTCAAAGAAATGTTAAAAAAATTGACTATAAATTTATTCAAAATTCTTATTTCAAATATTGCTTTTAAGCTCCCTGCTAATTTGAAAAAAATTTCAAGTTGTGTTTTTTCAACTGATTCCAAAAAAAAATATTACATCAAAAACATTTTTTTAAAAGTTTCAGTATTTAATTAATCAAATCACTCCATGCCAATTTTAAATGTTTTAGCTTCTTCTGCATCTTAAAGACTTTTTATTTCACAAAGTCAGGTAAATTTTGAAGGGTTGGTGTATTAAGAAAGCTTGTCCCATTAATCTCCAATATTTTCCAAAAGGTTGTGAAGAATTACACAGCTAGCAAACTGATAAATCAATAATTAAACTGCCTTTCTATTTTCAATTTCCCTGAGGGATGACCATCAAACTGGAATTATTCTAATTACATGTTCAATTTTTACTTGGGAGTTTGTGCAGAGGAATGTCAGGTTGAGTCTATGATAAAGGGGTATGATATTATTTACAGACTTCAACTATGACTTTGAAATGATAAAAATAGTCTAAAAAGAATTTGATTTATGATAATAAGGGGTTATAATGATGATAAAAGGGCTTTACTATTGTATAATAGTGGTGGTGAGTGCTGCTGAAAGCCCTGGGTGCAGTCTTACCAGTTGGGTTACTATGATAAGAACTACAATACTTAAATTTTAAGTATAACCTGCTTACTTTCCAAGGGTATAGCTGTTTTTTACAGTTGTACTATGTAGTAATTCAAGAGCAGGATGGGTATTCCTTTTCTGGCAGTGAAAAGGCCTCCTTTTATCCTGAAATGGGGTGAAAAAGCGGCTAGACCTTTTCACGTAGAGGAAGTGAAGATTTTTCACTCTCAAGGACAGGCTTGTGGCTTGAAAAAGGCGTGTATAGCCTGTATTGGGCTCAGATGTGGCCTTGAAACCACATCTGGGCAGTTTTTACCAATACAGGGTGAAAACTTTTATCTGGGGACCACACAGCCTGATTCTGATGTGTATGATGCGTAGAAGGCTGTACAGAACCTGTATGGGACCCCAATTTTTGATGAAATATGAGGTATTAAAGTAAAAACAAGCTTCTTTGTCTTTTTTGACACCTTATAATCATGGTTATGGGATATTATCCCATGGTAAGGCTGTATTAGTCAAACTGTGGTATTTCGAACTTGAAACAGCCATACCTTTGTCAGTTTCTGAGATATAAAGCTCAAAGTTGGTTCAGTGTGTAGCCCTGTATGTGTTCTAAAAAATGTTACCTCATTTGATATGGTTATCATTAAATATGGCAAAGTTATCCCATGTACAGCATTTTTGTACATATGCGTGTTTTAGGCAAAAAGCTGTATTGGCCTTGTTTGCCTTATACCTTCTTTTCTAGGTGAGATATGTGGACATTAATGGCACCATCAGATATCCCTGATTGTGCTCTTTCCAAAAAGACCCCACTTTAGTAATCTCACACTAAAACTGTAAAAGTTAGATGAGAGGTGAATATTTTATTCACCCTTATTTGGCCTGAATTTGGCCATAACCTCTGCAATACTGGTGCTAGCTCAGTTTGGCTGGTACTATTGGATAGCCCTGACTTAGAGCTTTATTTTGAATACCGATTTGATTGGGTTAAGCATCTTACTATGTATTTCAGATGAAAGGTGAAAATTAAGGTTTATGCTCAGCAACAACTTTGAGCAGGAATAACTTTGTTATCCTTTGTCCTATGGTGATGGGACTAATATTTTTGGAAAGGGGTAATATTCTTCTTTCTTTTGATACATTTTGAGCTTATTTGGCTCAGCTCCATGTTTTGGTGGTATCTTGGCTATACCATTGATTTATGGTATTTGGCTGTCATGCTTGTGCTCTGGTTTTAAGTCACAGGCTGACACAGAAGATGAAAGTACTATTAGCTGTATAATTTTCTGAATCTACTTTTTATTCTGGAAAAATTGTCATTGAGCTTCCATAAGCTCAGTCAGCTAAAAGATATTTCTTTTCCAAAAAATAATTTTCAGGCCTTAAATGAATCCTCACATTTTGATATACACTTGAGCAACTTGATTAGCCTGGAAATTCAACATGAAATGAAGTGAAAAAACAATTTACATGGAATACTAATTGGACTGACATGGAATCACTAAATAGAAAACCATTATCAGCTTCACTAATAGCCTCTATCCAAATCAATGTGATATTATATAGGGTGTTGGTAAACACACGTAAGCGTTTAGTAAAAACACGTAAGTGACCTTAATTTTCAAAAAAAATTCCTCAGGCTAAGTTTTGAGGATTTTTTTAATTTTTTTTTTCCATATTTGTCCTGACTTGGCATGTCAATAAGCACAAATTTTTTCAAAAATTTTTTTTTGCCAAATTTCACCAATTTGGCCAATATGCCAAAATGGCATATTTTTTTCAAAAATTCATTTAAAATCTTCCCACTTATGAATTTCCTTAATTTTTTTTTAAAAATGAAGGGTTCAATTTGAAGAAGAAAGCACCAGAATCCCATAATTTTGGGAATTTTTTTGGGTGGGACAAGTGAAGGCGCAAAAAGGGTTTTTTTTTCAAATGTTTTTTCCCGTCATTGTAATATGCTTATTTTTAAAAAGTGAATTTAATAACTTCCCGCTTATGAATTTCCTTAATTTTTTCTTAAATTAAAGGGTTCAATCTGGAAAATAAAGAACCAGAAGCTCATGAATTGGGAACATTTTTTGGGTGGGACAACAAGTGAAGGCGCAATGAGTGTTTTTTTTCAACTATTTTTTCTTGTGTGTAATATGACTATTTTCAAGTACAAAGGTTCCACATGTTTGATGAAAAAGGAGACTGAGGTGGGATTTAAGCAATAAATATGACTGAGGAGGGGGATAATTGGCATAAATTGTATATACAAAAATCATTCAATCAGAATCAACCTCCAAAATAGTGGGTTTTTTCTGAAAGGGGGGAGGAAGATTGGACAAATACAACATTCTGTGTTTCTTAAATTTATCAGCCCACCCCAGGGCTTTTTTTGGGAATGAATCTCCCAGTTCACAGTAATGGGGGGGACTGGATAAACTTCAGAAATGATGATGTCCAAAGGAACAAAATGAGCACAACTATTCAAGAAGCAGATGAAAATGGGGGGATTATCATTTGGAGGACAGAAATAAGGGAAAAAAGAAAAGATTGGGCTGTGGAATAAAAGAAAACTGGTCTTTTATACTTATTTGCAATTGGATCCCCCATGTCAGGCATGGACATCCACTTGCTTTTTGGAGCCTGGTCAACATCTTCATACCATTCAATTCTTTCCAAATATAAGGATACTGAGGGAATTAAGGTGTTCATGGCTTCATAAAGGTCTTGATTTTGGTTAATTTCTTCAGCCAAGTCACCTCTGACATCAGCCCATTGATCTTGAGTCTTGTAAATGAAGTGGGATACTGTTCTGTAGCCACAGTTCCCATCACCCTGGACATTGATGGCCTTGAAGGTGTATTTCAATATAAACTTGGGCAAGTCTTCTGAGCCAGTTATCTGATAAAATAAGGTCAAAGAATAAATAAATATCAAAAGAAACAAGATAAATATATATCAAAAATAATAAGAAACTCACAAACAGCTTGGAGAATTCATCACTTGTGTAATAATTGCTTTGACAATGCTCACAGGTCAAGTCAATTGCATCATAGATATTCAGACTGGTGGCAGGCTCGTGTGATTTCCTTTGTGAGGTTTTGCTTCCAATTGCCAATCTTCTGGACCTTCTAAGGGTTACTTCTGATTTATTTAATTCAGTTGCTGAGGGTAGTGAATCTGATGAACTGATGGATTGGGATAATGAGTCCTCAGAATCTTCAGAATCTTCAGATGAGTCCACTTCCATAATTGGAGAGGGGACATTTGACTGGGATCTTGATATTGTTGTGCTGGTCACTTTTGATGGGGGTCTTCCTCTTCTCTTGGATTGACTTTCAATAATTTCAAATCTTGAAGGTTCTCCTTTTTTTGATTTTTGTTTTTATTCTTGGCTCCTTGGGGTCTTCCATGGATATTCTTGCATTCTAGAGGGTCTTCATAATATTGATCATCCTCTTGACTCTTGGGAATTTGATCAAATGGGACTTTTCCAGTCAAAACATCTTGAAAATGCTGAAGTATTGGAGTGATTTCTGCCATTGGTCTTTGAAACAGGTCTTCCCCAATGTCTTCAAATATTTTCTTGGCTTCATTCTTTCTTTCTTTTTCAACACTTTGATCATCACCTTGAAAACCAGCCTGAGAAGAATATGACAAATAAAATCAGTTAAGAAGAAAAAAAATAATAAGAATAAATTACAAAACCCTCACAGGCAAATTCAAATGCCATTGAGGATGGAAGTCTGATAATTCAAGCCTTTGGCGCTTGGCGAATGCCTTTTGGGTCTTATGCTTTCAAGGAATGCCTTTATAATTGTTGTATTTGTTGGTGCATTTTTCATTTGGAGGAAATTTTGTTTTGAAATTTTCAAAGGCAGTCTGAAGAGCATAATGAGACACCTTGCCATTGAGGGCACAGATGTGTGGAGGAAAATTCTTGACATGGACAATCATTTCTTTGGAGATTCTGTTGATAATTTCAATAAATTGTTTTCTGAATGCCATGTGGAGAGCCCTGACTACCTCCAGGAGCGTACCAGTGGACTTTTGGAGCCAAAGCTTAACCCTGGCATGGGCACCTTCAACTCTGGAGGTGGAGCCCACACCCAGGTGGCAATGGTGGTTGGTACAGGCTGGCACATAATACTCCTTTAGAGGAAGCCAGGTATTTTCCAAATACTGCAAGACCTCAGGATTTTTAACTTGCTTTTGAAGCTTCTTCCAGTTGTCTTTCAAATACTTTTCAGTGGGTGAATACATAAGCTGAGAAAAGAATGCCAAAGTCATTAATAAAGACAATAATAAGAAAAAAAGTGAAATAAAATGAAATAAAGTGAAGAAGTATATTACTTGATTCCAAAGTCCCATAAAATTTTCAAAATAAGTTCCATGACCAATTTTCTTCATGCAATGTGCAGATAAATCCTTGTGGATGTGCCAAATGCATAGCATGACTTTGGAGTCTGGGAAGAGCTTCTTAATAGAGTTTTTCAAGGCCAGATCCCTGTCAATAACAATAACTGGAGGGGGAACAAAATTGGTGTTGTTGAGGACCTTTTCAATGTATTGATTTAATGCCCAAGTATATGAAGTTTCATTTTCATTCTTCATCAAACAAAAAGCCCCAGAAAAGGTCTTATTTGTTGAGCTGAATCCAAAAAGATGCAAAAGGGGCATTTTGTACTTATTGGTTTTATAACTACAATCCATAA
The DNA here is from genome assembly GCA_023105745.1 of Austropuccinia psidii. NCBI lineage: Eukaryota > Fungi > Basidiomycota > Pucciniomycetes > Pucciniales > Sphaerophragmiaceae > Austropuccinia > Austropuccinia psidii. The sequence continues at coordinate 10,870,659 of JALGQZ010000016.1, forward strand.
GAATGACATGAGGAAAGCCATGAAGAGGTAATGTGTCCCTCAGAATCCCTTGCAGAGGACCAAACAAAATTTTCTTCTTTGAGAGTGTCAATAAGAGCATCAATGGGCCTTCTTCCTTGCAGTTTGTCTTTCTTGATTTTCTTGACTTGGTTGTAAATGTCTTGAAGTATTACAGGCCTGTCAGACTCCCTCTGGCTGCATAATTGGGCCTGAATTTGCCTTGGCATGAGCAGTGATTCAGACATTTGAGCAATTTGGGATGTTTCTTGCTCATTGAATTTTCTGAAAGCAGTATGTGCCATGATAATTTCAGTGGCATAATGGCTATGTTCAGGATTTTTGACTTTAAGAGTCCAAGTGGTACTCTTGGCATATTTCCTGGCATAAAGTCTAAAAGGACATTCAAGCTTTCTTGAGGTGACTGTTTTGGAGGGGCTTTTGTTGGGATTTGGGGTGCCAGACCTGTCACAACATATTTCAATTTGGTTGTGGGTCATATTGGACCTCAAGGTGGACACAGCATACCCCTGAGACCTGGCAACATTATGCACATGTTGCCAAATAAGCTCAAGGGTCTGAAATTCACCTTCAGTGGGGGGTTGAAGCATTTTTTAATGATAAATATGTATAAAAGTGAAAAAAGGGGGATTTGGGGGATTTGGAATGGGGTAAGAACCTTTCGAAATGTGAAAAAGAGGTGAAAAAAGGTGTGAAAAATGAACAGAAGTGGTTAAGAGTGAAATAAAGTGGTTTAAATGTGGGATTAATAGATGAGGGAAGGTAAAAAATTGAAAATTGAGAGGCTTGAAAGCAGGTTGTTGTGGTGGAAAATGCAGTCTTTGGGGGAAAAAAAGAAAAAAAAGTGTGAAAAGCTTTGCAAAATGGCTTTGGTAATGCTTTTTTTCCAAAAAAAAAAACAATGGTTTGGGGTGGGGATAATGTGGATTATTGGGGTGTTTGGGCTTGTTTTATTTTTTGCGGGGGGCTGGGCAAAAAAATCTGAAACAATTTTGAGTTAGAGAGGTTTTGTGGGCAAAAAACCTCTTTTGGGAATGTTTTGGCCCAATACAGGCCCAATTGTGTTTCAGTTTTAATTAAAAATGGGCCCAGGGCACCCCTTACATGTTTTTACCAAATTATGGCCAAAACACGTAAGCTATTACATGTTTTTACCAATTTGCTTATGTGTTTTTACCAACACCCATTATATAATATTGATAAGCCAGAGAAAAGGCAAAAACACCTATTTTTACAATAATAATGAAGTTTTCCATTATTAGATAATTGGGAAATTATGGAATACACACATAAGATATGACCTGGAAATTTATTTTAAAATTTTTTTATCAGAATACAAGCAAGTAGATAAATGTTAACAAAACATAAATCTCTTCAATTTTGAGTAAACAATGAATTACAAGCAAGCACTTTGTACACTGATAGGATGATTTTTCCAGGCTAGGGTGCTTATTTATTCAAAGTTCAAAAACACTTTTTTATTTTTACTTTTCAATTTTGTTTCAAAATTTTCACATTAGTTTTCAGATCACAAAAAATACAAAATCATACAAAATCATACAAAGAATACAAAAAAATACAAAAAAATACAAAAAAATACATAAAAATACAAAAAAATACGTAAAAATACAAAATCATACAAAAAATACAAGAAAATACAAAAAAATACAAAAAATACAAAAAAATACAAAAAAATACAAAAAAATACAAGAAAATACGTAAAAATACAAAAAAATACATAAAAATACAAAATCATACAAAAAATACAAGAAAATACAAAAAAATACAAAAAATACAAAAAATACAAAAAATACAAAAAAAATACAAAAAAATACAAAAAAATACAAAAAAATACAAAAAAATACAAAAAAATACAAAAAAATACAAAAAAATACAAAAAAATACAAAAAAATACAAAAAAATACAAAAAATCACAAAAAAATACAAAAAAATACAAAAAAATACAAAAAAATACAAAAAAATACAAAAAAATACAAAAAAATACAAAAAAAATACAAAAAAATACAAAAAAATACAAAAAAATACAAAAAAATACAAAAAAATACAAAAAAATACAAAAAAAATACAAAAAAATACAAAAAAATACAAAAAAATACAAAAAAATACAAAAAAATACAAAAAAATACAAAAAAATACAAAAAAATACAAAAAAATACAAAAAAATACAAAAAAACACAAAAAAATACAAAAAATATGATATAAACATGATTTTTCAACCTTTGATGGATTTTGAATTCCCAAACCTTCAATCATGATTTTATTTAGCATTATGAATTAATTGATAACTGCTGATAAAGGAAACTTAAGATTGGGGCCTTAATGAGAATTTATCTAAAGCCTGGATTGTCCCTAAAAACCAATCATTCTGTACGAAAATGGCCAAGATGAAAAAAAATATTTTACATAAAGAAAATATGTAAATCAAAAATAAATTTTATCAATTTACTTTTTCAAAATTATTTTAAATTTAATTGAACAAGAATTATTCATTTTAAACAAATTTCCCTTCATATTCTTAAATAAAATATTGTAAAAGTAACTTTTTCTAAGAATAAATTTTCTGTTTTTTTTTTCGAAAAACTTAGTCATTCAGATTAGAACTTTTTCTTATTTTTTTGTTTCCTTACAAGCTCTTTGTTCCCAATTTTTAGCATGTTTTAATTCAAAAATCTGGACAGTATCCAAAACCATCAAAAAATTCAGTAGTTTCAGAAAATGGGGTGATTTTTCACAAATCTAGCTTCTTTGAGACATAATTAAATCAAAATTCCTAAAATTCATCAGCCTTATAGAATTCATTCAGTATGCGTAATTACAATGGGAATAGTCACTTTCACTATTTTGTTATTTCTTCTCTTCTCTTATCAAGTCAGTTTTTCATTCATTTGTAACACAATGAAATTTGATTTCAAATTATTTCCCCCTACTTTTGCAAGTACCTACATCTAGAAGTGTGATGGATGCACACATTTAGTATCTTGTCAAGGCGTTTTTAGACATATTCTGAAAGCTTGTAAAAGATGATAAATATGTCTCGAAAGCCACTCTCTAGATACTTTCAAATTTTAATTTCACTTATAGCTTCAGTTTTATGATTCAAAGCAACTTTTGTGGCTAATTTTTAACTCACTGGTACGTATTAAGTGGTTGATCCTCTAGTGTCCCAAACAGCTTTTTTCTTTGTTTATAAAGTTGAGTCCAATCCATAGAGTTAAAAAAACGTTAATCTAATCAGTTTTTCCAGTATTATCTTGTCATTATCAGATTTGGTTTTTAAATTTTAAAACAAATTTGCTTACGCTGACTCTTGAATTGATTCTAATTGATAGCTGACGCTAGTCATACTTAACAAATATAACCCTAAAATTAAAACAAGTAAATAAATGAGTAATTTTTAGCTATATCTCCAAACTTTTACTTCGCTTACAGTATCGTGTCAATTCTGGACTTTTAACCAACTTTAGACCTTCCGGTGAGTCTGCCAGTCTAGATGATAGTACTAATGCATCATGAAAAATTTCAGTGGCATATTTCATCTCTTCTGTTGTTGAATTCAGCTTTTCGGGCAAAGGAAACTATGTCGGGCGTAAGTGATTCATTTAGTTCAACGTGGCATATCTTTGAAGTTAAATCCAGCTTCTGCCTCAAGCCTTGGCTTACCTTGGAATGTAACGTTGATGTACATAGGTAAAGAGAAGTTTTAATCTTTGGCAAAAGTTGAGCCCTGTAGGGTGCCAATTTTTCTACAAATTCTTTCAGAATGACTTCCGGCAAAGGGTTGGTTCCAATTGCTATTCGTGCGTCTCGGTTCCGGTCTGGTAATTTAACATTTTTTGAGTTCTTTTGGAGGTAATGTTGGGACGGGCCTCAAAGAATCTCACCTAAAATCAATTGGTTTGCACTTTGAAAAACACCTTTTGGTTAGTCAACACAGCCGACAGTCACCTTTAAAACACCACTGGAACCAATTTTTGAGAAAAATGACACCGACGTACTTCGCAATTTTGACATATTCTGCCATGTTGAATGGTTGCACAAACGATGGCTCTGCGCGAGCAAATCTATGATGGCACGACTCTAGTCGATTAGCTTTGCGATCTCTAACGCTCAGACAAGCAGTAGCAACTAACTTGATTAAAGGCACCAAAGCCGTAATGTCATTTTGAATTTGCATTTCGCGTTTAATCAAATCTTTCTGGACCCTGCGGATCGCGCTCAACGACGAGCGATGGGTGGGAGAAGTTGGAATAGCTAGTATATCGTTCAACAAGCAAGTCGACAAGGAAAACAAACTAATTAAGTAGCTTTAAAACCCAAAAGTACAACATCGGCTGAGGGAAAGAAACTCAACTAGCCCTGACGTAGGATTGTAGAATTACGGTGTAGGCAGTGTTGGCCTCCATGACCTTCGCCACGGCTTTTCGCAAAGTGCGCCTTCCCGGGTTCCTGAGAACAAATAGTTGAAGAAAGCTCACAAGCCCAATGGCAATCGCAAGTGTGGCCAAACTTTTCCCCATCCGATAAGGCGGAGAATCAAATGATCTTCTCTGGTTCAAAACTTCAGAGTAAACTAATGAGGCAGCTGAGTTCATCGCCAGAAGGGCTAACACAAAGAGTTGAGGGTTGGTGTAAATTATATAGCATAACGGAATGGAAAAAAGACCTAAAGAAGAAACGAGGCCATATGGGTTGTATTTATAACCGCCGACATTGTGAAAAATTTCCAAGACTCTAAGCCCATCGATAGATCGGCCATCAAGCGTAAAAGTGAGTTGGCAACAATTTGTTGTAATGCAATATTAAAACTCTAACATACATCATGGAATAGATCAACCCCAGTCCTTGCCCGCTAACCTGGAACAGAAAGCTGATCCAACTTTGCCCAAGCGTAGGAGTAATGGCTACTGTTATGGTGATGATAGCCGAATTGAGGCTGTATTCAAGAGCAAAGTTTCGCGTTATACTGGACCGAAACATTATGGCAAGCACAATTACACCACAAGAAACTTTAAATGCACAACAGCTCTCGGAGCTCCTGAGAAATTTTTCAATCCGAAGAAATCGTTGTAGCCAATTAACCTTGACGGGGTGATAATCGCGCTTTTCCAATGTGGCTAGAGCTTCTCGTATGGTCAAATTTGTATCAGGCTCAGTAGTATGTAACGAATTAGATTTTCTCCCGTGCTTCTGCAATGACTTGAGAAAACAAATGAGATCTTCAAGAAAATGAAGATGTATCCTCTTTTTCCGGATCCCACCGGCTGGTTGTTCATCGAGAACAAATTTTCTCAGATTGATTAGGTCTTGAAGGAACATATCCATTGAAAAGGAATGAGAATAGACTCTCATTAAAGATCTATGCAAGACAACTTTTTTGATTGATTCCGAAAGCGTGGGAACTGAAGAAGATTCGCTTTTTTCATCTTGTGCGTCCTTAAATGAAAAATTGATAGACGAGATTTTGTTTTCTTCAACGGGCTGGTCGACAATGGGCTCAAGAGGCAATAAACGGCGTCGTTGGAGCTTTTTGCTTCTTTCAGATGTAGTGTGTTCTTCAAGATTGCTATTAGCTGAAATTCGAGCAAGTTCAAAATCAAGCGGATCGCGCAATTCCTCTAGAAGCATTGGCTCTTGCGGATGATAAAGTTTTCCGCATGAGAAGATCTCACCCACTCGATCATATAAAAGATTTTGGTAATTTTTCCAATGCTTTTGTGTCAGATTATTGATTCGAGTACAAAAGGCTGAATCAGGGAATTTTGACGTTTTGAGTTTTTTGGTGAGCTTGCGGCCTCTAACTTTTGCTAACTTAGTACTCTCGACGTTAGTAACAGCGGGCGTGATCTCATCAAAATGGGAGGATTCCAAATGAATTTCGCCATTTTGCATTGCTTCTGAGAGCTCAAAAGCTAGATTATTCTCTACATTTCGCAGCCTCAGTTCAGCCTCTGAGTTGGCTTGAGCTTGCCTTACAGATGCCTCAGTTCCTCTCGGCGTTAAGCGTGGTAAAGACGATTGAGAATCTCCTGGACCCAATTCCAAGTCAATATCTTTGAGTAATTCACTTTCTTTTTTTACAAAAGCTGTCGTAGCTGCACCTGTAGCTAATACCCTTTGTACCTCAGCCAGGCCAACATATGTATACATGCGAAGTAGGCGCAAGTCTTTTCCATCAAGACCGAAATGACGCTTAAATGTCTTTGCATCTACTTTGTCGATGTTTCTCAAGCTTGAGTAAATAGTAATCAATGACTGCTGCATTGATTTGATTAGCTGGACAATATGTTTGTAATCTGCAAGAGACCATCTGGAATAATTGACCCCCATGACTGACTGAGCCAATTTAGTTTGCATGAGGTTAAAGTCAGCTCGAATGGACTGTATCAAAGCATCCCTTACTTGTATTTCTTCTTGATCGATTTCGCACCAGTAAGTCTTACTAATTAACGGTACGGCAGTTCGAATATGGTCTAGAGAGTTCACCAGGGTGCTTCGCAGTTCCTGAAGGTCGAATGGGACCAAAATCACGCAAAAGATTCAGTGTTCGAACCAGTTCACTCTAAAATTAGAAGAGCAAAAATCTTTCACCGTTTCAGCAGAGCAAGGAAATAAAAACACGTTGACGCAGACAACAATCGCAATGCCCCAAGCGTATGCTTCAAGATAGCTCATAAGATAGTCGGCGGAGAAATTCCGGTGGGAAAGTAAGAAGGGTGTGTAAAATCCATTCCAGGTCATCAGGATGCAGAAAAGGGAAAAGATCAGGTACTTTGGCTGTACAGTTTTAATTAGCGCAAAGACTGCGGCACGGCGTTGGGAGAAAAAAGAAGAGTTAAGTCAGTATTGAGAAAGTGCTTGAATGAATAACAGATCTTTAATAAGCTTCTGGAATAGAGCAGTCAACGCAACAAATGGATACCATTTCAACTTACTGTAAAGCATTAGGAAGAAGATCAAACCCTGAGGGACTGGATACGAAGTGAGTTTAGCCAAAATAACGAAATTGATAGCTCCAGTTGCGATTCCCAGAGAAGCCATGGTGATGGACTCAAGACATGCTCCAACAGATGCTCCCGGGAAGCCTGATCAAAAGAGGACATTAAGGAGGGCGTAGGAATTTTCCATCAAAAGTTTGAATGAACAAGCCTTTAAACCAAATACTTTGCACAAGTGAAACGGGAATTACCAGCAATGCAAATCAAAACGGCACTAGTCCCGACGGATGGATATGGAAGAAGGTCTTGAAAGGGTTTGAGCAAAAATAGGACGAAGAAAGCTACATAAGCTACAGCGCCTGGAAGGTTAAGTTAATCAATCAAACAAATCAGTCATCAGAAATTCAGAACACGAGTTAAGAATGAATTTGGAAGTGACCTTTAATCACAGAAATTGAAGTGCGAGATAGGAGGATACGTTTTAAAGAATGAAATTTGATGTTAATTAGTTGATTGAATGACATGATGGAATGAAGTGATCAATACCGAAAATTGATATTAAAACAATTCTTAATCAAGGAATTTCACAAGAATCTAAATGACTAAAAAAGTTTTAATACGGTACCCTAGGAAGCTTTTTTGATGGTAAGACATAATAATTAATCATGAATCATGAATCTAATCTAAAGGGTAGATTAAGGGTAGATTTTACTGTATTCAACTGGTAATTCCTGTAACTTATAATTTAATTAAACTTATTCTTTTGATTTTAAACCCGTTTGGTTTTTTTTTTTCTGAAGGTTTTTTCATCTAATTCTAAAAAGATACTAAAATTAAGACGAGGCCAGTGTAGCTGATTTTAGAGGCTTGTTTTTGTCTCGATTGTTGGCTAATTCTGAATCATGAGCAGAACATTCAAAAGAATTCCAAATTCATCTACTATTAAGGCAAAAATTATGAGGTCGTATCTAATTTGAATACAAAGCAATACGATATGACGAACTACTAAGCACATTATTGACCTCAAACGCAATCTCACACGAGATCCATCACTTTATCCTAACCAACCTCCAAATATCCTTTTACGCACGACATCAATTGCAATTCGTTCATTTGTTTCGTCAAGTCGAGGTATGAAAGTTTTACGTTGTTCTTGTTAATATAACTTGCGCTTTCTCATGGGCGAAAGCATGTTAAAGTGATAACTACAAGGTTTTCGAACATTCAACCTGCGATTTGCTCCCAGTCATTGGATATACCAAACTGAATGGGAAGTGATCAAGATAGAAGAAAGTGGCACATTGCTCATCGTCTTCATACAACAACCTTATTTTTGGGATAAGTTCTTCTTGGTTATATTGATGGCACTCTTCAAATTGGATTCCACATCACATAGTATGAAGCCTATATTGGATGCTAGCAGTCGTGTTCCATCATGAAAACCCCAAGTCAGCTTGAAGTTACTCCCCATTTTCAGGTCGGAGAGGTAAAAGTCAAAGAATTTTTTAGTGGGGCTCAAAAAAAAGGGATAGAAAAATATACAAGCATGGCAGGAACAAAATCAAAGGAAGACCCTGTCATCTCAATAGTAGCTTGAAGGTCCTCATAATTGATAAAATAATCACTGAAGCAAAATAGATTGACTAAGGCATCCATCATTGAAGAATTTGGATGGGACCTGACTACGGTCCCTTACTCATTATCTTAAAAAAACTATCCTATGCAGAAAACCTTAAGCAAGGTCTATGTTAAGCAGGCCTCTCAGTCTTGTAATGAAACTTTCATACAAATCCGCCCCATAATTGTGCTCAATTAATACTTGGTAAAAAACACCAGCCATGGTTTTCTATTACCCAATTTCAATAATGCTTTCAATCCTGCTAAAGTTTTCTCAGTCAATGCATCAAGCTCTCTCAAAACTAACTCAAATAATCTCTAATCTCTTTTCTCCCACTATTTCTCTAGGAGTTACTGTTGTAATAAGAACCGTAGTCTTTGTTGTTTAGGGATATAAACCCTTCTTTTAGTACTCTTTTCTGTCCCCGTCTAAATGGTGCTTTCTTTCTATTTTTTTTATCAAAACTCCTTAGATAGGACTCTTTGTTATCTGCTTTGCTACTGAAATAGACCCACCAAGCTTTTGACAGTGCTTTCTTTCTACTTTGTCATCCAAACTCCTTCTGTTATGGGCCCAGTAGCATTTTTCTCTTAAAAATTAAGAAATAAATTTCTTTGACAGTACTGAAGGATCATACCATATAAATAGTAATACTAAATCCAAAAAATAAAAACGTATTCCTTCATCAATCTACCCAGCTCAAATCACTCTCCTGAAAATGAATCAAATACAGCAATTGATGCTAATGAGAGCGTCATTTCCCCTCAGCAAAGTTCAAACCAAATAAGTATCCTCAATGAAAACTTTCTATGAGAACTAACTCAGCGAGGCCTTTCTCAATCTCTAGAAAGATAGAACGCCATCGATCTTCTCTCTTCCAACAGCTATACCTACTGGAATAACAAGGTAAAAGTTGCTTTCAGAATGAGGGATCTAGACAGCCTGCTAAATCCTGATTGGACTAGATTACTGAAAGCCAAATCTCAAAAACTAGACAAGATAAACTTTCTCTAGAGGTTTCGCAAGCAGGTTTTCTTCTGGACTTTAGACTGTCTATACCAAGAAAACTTTTATGATAAAGAAACCTCATTTTACAATCGTTCTACTCTATGGAGCAGAATCAAAAACAACCATGCTGCGTCAAAAGTCAAGACTTATTCTACAATCGTGAGGAAAATAGTCTCCTTAAAACTTGATGACTCAAAAATTCAATAATTTATCACCAAAATACTTCATCAATTCAACTTTTTAGAAATGATAAGTAAGAAATTTTTTTACATGGGCGCTTTAGCTAGAGTACTGGCTTTCTAAATACTTCAATCTTGTCCCTTGTCTCTGAATGTCATAGTCAACATCTACCAAGCCATAGAGATCTGTGGAATTATTCCAACGATTGACAAAGTACTGTAAGAAGTTGAAATCTCACAGGATTTTCAAAATGACCTTTCTAGAAAAATTTTCAATGTTCTAAAAGCTCAAAAAAACAAGAAAGTCAAATTGAAATGTAAGAAAACAAAATACAATACTTCGGGCCCCCATTCTGCAGATTACTGTTTTGATCTTCATAATGAAAAACTGGAATCCTTGAGATCTAGATTATTGGCTAGAAAATAAAACAGTGAGTTATTAACTCCCATATTCCCTTATTTTTTCAGAAAATAGATAGGGCATTTGTAAACCAATGTAAGCAATTTGGTAAAAACACATAAGGGTTGTTTTTCAATTAAAATGTAGCTAAAAAACAAATGCATTAGGCAAAACGCCATTTATGGAATTGTTAATACCATGCTTGATTCCATATATGGAAAAAATGCCTTTGTTGATGCCATTTATGGCATAAATGCCATGACTTATGCCAACACTGGCACAAATTCCAGTTTTTATGCCATAAATGGCGTAAATTCCATCAAAAATGACCTAGAAGTTCCACTTATGGAATTTTCAATTCCATAAATGACATGATGAATGCCATAGATGCCATTGTTGATGCCATAACTGTCATTTCTATGTAATTTTTGATTCCATTAATGGCGCCTTTGATTCTATAAATGGCACTGTTAATACCATTTATGGCATTTCCATGTCATTTTTGATACCATTTATGGCACTATTAATTCCATAACTTGCATTTTTATGCTGTTTTTGATACCATTTATGGCACTGTTAATGTCATAAATGTAATTTTAAATTATACTATTTCCATAAATTACATTTTTAATCCCATTTATTTCATAAATGGCATTTTAAATTTACTTACACACATGTGAAAAAAGCACTTTTTGGGCCTACAATTGTCCCATCCCAAAAAAATCCCAAAATTTTCATATTTCTTGGTTTTGATTCTCAAGATTCTTTCTTTCATTTTAAAAAAAATTATGGAAATTCATAAGTGGGAAATTTTTCATGAATTTTCTCAAAAAAAGGCTATTTCGCCAAATTGTTCAAATTGGAGAAATTTGGCAAAACAAATTGTGAAAAAAATTGGGGATCTTGACATCCCATGTCACAAAACTATGGAAAAAAATAAGTAAAAAATACCCAAAATTAATCCTGAGGAATTTTTCAAGAAAATAGGCCGCTTACATGTTTTTACCACAAAATTATGTGTTTTGGCCATAAATTGGTAAAAACATGTAAGTTTATGGTCAAAACACGTATGGTATCACATGTGTTTATCAACACCCAAGAAATACTGTGATCTAGCAATTCTAGCTAGAAGATGATCTTATTCTCTTTTTCAACAACAGACACCATGGAAAAACTTTCAGACCCTGGGGGCAGGGACTTCAGTTCAAAAATGGTCTCAAACTGTAGTAACATGAAGTAAAAATGGCCCACAAAATGTAAATGTTTATGAATATCCATGTTTGGAGCTATTTTTAGATCATTGGCATTTGCTGAATTCAAATTGGAAGTCTTGGGAGATCCGGAAAGCCTGTGAAAATAAATTTACAATTTACAATTGAACATTTCAACTCAAAAAATCTGGAATACTAAAAATTTATTCAAGATCACTCGTTGAATATATAGATCTTCAGCTTGATGTTGGGTATAAAAAAGATATTCCTTCTGAACAATCCCAGAATTTCTGCACCTTCAAGCACAATATCCTCAAAAACTCCTCCCTTGCCCATTGGAAGCCATCGAATTCCAGAATTATTTTCTTAAAAAATGATTAATGTTAATTAAGCTATCAAAAGGAATTCATATTGAAATTTGAAAGTGGATTTTCTGGGTAATTTGTACTCTAACATCAAAACTGGGATTCGTGACTCTAATTCCTTTATCTTAAGCTATTATTCTTCAAATTGAACAGAGAATTGAGATAATTCAATAATTATGATAATAAAAGACACAATTTATCAAATATGAGCTACTCTGTTTCATATAATTTGAGAAATAGAAGGATCATCATCCTCATGAGCCAATACAGAATATCCTATATAACGAAAAATTTGAAAAGCATTCTGTCTTCCCATAAAAGCTTAAATTTTGTGAGAAAATAATTTCAATAATGGATTCGGTACTTTACAGAATTGAGCTGTGAGAAATACAGCACAAATCCTCACCTTTGAAAATTATGCTTATGGAAGAAACTCTTTTTCAAAAAACACCTTAGTAAAAATATTGAATGAGGACTAAGGATTCAAAGGATTTTTTATTAAAATCTACCAGAAATCTTTGAGCTAAATGATAGATTATCTTTTTCTGAGGGGTTTCACACATATTTAGTTTTTTTAACCCCTTACTCAGAGATTTAGCAAATGAGTAATTTTTTGATTTATATTTCAAATTATTCTCGCAAGTAATTTCAAAAACTACAAGAAAGTTATCTAGGAATTTTTAATACTAGGAATTATATATTTGAATTACTTTGAAAATGATTTTTGGAGGCTCAATGGAGAAAGAATTGAAAACCTTCTTTTGAGGATATCTAGGATTGAGCTGTTATTCACTGAGCCTCACCAATTATTCTTATCCACATTGACACACGTTTCGGATCAATTTTGATTATGAAACAAATATGTCTGCCACTTTGATATGAAAAATATTCTTTGTTTGTACATTCAAGCTTAAATTCTTTTGGATGAAAACACATCAAAATAACTTTTGTTAAGGATAATTACTGTATAAGGATGTACCCAATACAAGCAAGTAGCTTTATCATTTAGAAAATTTCATAGAGGAATTAGTAAAGGAAAATGAGTGGATCAAAGCTCAATTGAAGATTGAATTCTCAGCTTCTCTGTCAGAACAATACTACTACTCTGTTCAGAATAAGTTAAGAAAACTCAAAAATTTGAAAAGAGTTATCTTGTTTTATGAATTATTTCTTTTTTGGAGTAGATCTCAATGGGCATCTTTCAGACTTCTCAAACAAAGATTCCAGAATTCCTTGAAAAGAAGTTCTGAGTTTTATGAACAATCAATTACCCAAGGATAATTTTTTGAATCTTTGATTTTTCTTACTTGCATAAGTTTTTTATCTGAATTTTGAAAAATTTGTGTGTAGAAATTTTTATAAAAATTTTTGATTAAAAATTTTTAGGATTGAATTTTCTCAGAAAAAAAGTTACTCACTTTTTGGACCGAATAAGAGTTTCCTTTCTGTAATTGGGATTTATTCTCTGAATAAAATGAATGTGAAAAAAGATGTTTTCAATACTTTAAAGAAAAATAAAAATACGCTTTTGAGGGAAGTTTCATGATAAGGAATGTAATGAAATTTTTCAAACAATTTCTTTTTGATACAGGAAGAAATCTACTATGTAAAATACTTTGAAAAGTCTTTAATAAAGATTTATTTTGATTTCTTTTGTTTTATTTTCTACTCCTTTGGTATATTCTTGAAAAAGAATATTTATCTTCTTTCTACTTGCATGAATCCCTAAGACATTCATATAAGTGTAAAATAAATATCCAAATTCATGATTAAACACAATAAACTCTAATATTAAAGCTGTTATATTCCTGATTCTATTCTTATGAAATAGAAATATTAACCTTACATTTTCATTGAATGAATATAAGATGAGTATTTCATATGAGAAAAAATTGTTGAATGGAGTCTATTTATTTTGAAATATTTTCTATTATATTTTCTTTTGAGAATATGTATGATGATGAAGAGGTCACAGTATGGACTTATTTTTTCTTCAAAAGACCAGAAAGCCTTCATTCATGTGCTATGAAATATCTCAAGTGTTTTTAAAATGAAAATAATTAATAGGAAAAAGGTTTTCTTCAATTTATCAAATCACATTTTGACTTCAGATGTATAAAATTTAAGAAAAACAGGAGTATTCCTTCAGAATAGGCTCATTTTGAATTTTTCAAAAAAGAATGTCTTTTGATTTTTTGAAATGAGTCTTCTCTTTTCTATTTGAAAGTTCTAAACTAATGAGAAATCAACAGATAGAACTGTGGTCCATAAAGCTATATGGTCTGGAAAATTATAATATAATTCTAAGAGCATTTATTTAATTAAGATATATCTTTTTGATAGATTGAGGCTAGCTCAAAATCATTCAAGATACTTTCAAAATTTACTATTTATCAAATTATATATTCCAAAGTAAAATACCTGAGACCAATGGATTCCCACTTCAAATTGGAATTTTGTTTCTCACACAATCACAATTTGATCTTTCCTTTTCCAAGCCTTCTATATCATATATTTTGATTATTTTAATATCTTAGGGAAGAATTAATTATCCTCAAAAAGAAGAAATTTTATCTTTGTAGCTCTTATACAAGGGCCAGAAGGAAAGTAAATTTTGATTCTTTATATTGACCTGTTCTCATAATTCATATACAATTAATATTAGACATTTGATTCAACAAAGTGTTCCAATATGTCACTTTAAAAAAGATTCAATGTAAATTTACAATTATTTCAACACAATGATCTACAAATATTTTAGCCAATTTAAAAAAAAATTTATTTATTCTCCAAGAAAAAAGTCTCTTCTTCCTTAAATAACTTCAAAAGAATTATTTAATGGAAAGTTTGAATTTTTTTATGACTATATTCTTGGCGCTTATATGCAAAGAGTTCATAAAACATACATATCAAAACTTTACCTATCTTTATAACATTTGAGGGATGTTTGAAATAACTCAATAGGACAACAGGTTGGATTCCATTTTATTTTTATACATCAGCTCAAAATTAATAATATTTATAATCAGAATTTATTACTTTTTTTCTTTCAAAGGATTATCACTTGATTTGGTAAGGCTTCTGTATATTTTCAAGCACATATATCATTAAAAATTGAATTGTTTCAATGCTCTATTTATATCTAATGCTCTGACATAAAATAGATATATCTATTTTTGAGAATAATTCTGATATTCAATCAAAGAAAATAAAAAAATAGTATTCATCCTTTGAAATGCCCATTTAATTGTGTTGAATCCAAATCGAAAATTGAATAACTCACAATTAAGGATCAAAAATGAAATCTGGTATTTGTAAATATTATATGAAGGTTGGTATTCATTTATTCAGAAGTTTAATATTATGAGCTTCTTTATCATCTTTCAAGCTTCATCTTTCTATATACATTCATAGAAGCTCATAATATGGCCATTCAAAAGTAACAGAAAGAATAACATCACTGAGAAGCAGAAAAAACGTGTATTAATTCTAAAATACCATCCATGCCTTAGATATTCTCCAATAAGTCTCGAAGTCTTCAATTTAATTGGGGAGAAATTTCTTACTGATATTAAATTGAGATTCGGGTATCCAAAAATTATCAAAAAACAACACATCAGATAATTACCAGAAAACGTTTTAACAAATGGCAAAATATCTGTCATGAAGCTTAACTTTGGTATCAAGGATTGTAATTGAGATATTACCAAACAAAACTGAATAATAAGCATTTTTTACATTTTAGTGCCAGAAGGATTCATTGGAAGTGCTTACCCCAAGGTCAATGGTCTTCATAGCCGATTGGTAAAAGTTAATTTCCTCATAATTTCTTGATTACATTTCTGTTACCTCTATTTAAATATCTTTCCTTTTGGGCTTATTTATAGCCACCGAGTGTGTTCCGATTGATTACTAAGGTTTGAATAATTCCGCAATCTTATTAATCCGCTTTTGTGCTTTGCCAATCTGTAGTTATAATTGAGGATCTTATATATTTGTCCTTAAAGCTCATGATATTTTGAGAATATCATAAATGTAACTCTTCTCAGTTTTTTGGTTTGAATCCTAATTTTCCCATAGCTTTTTGAGTAATTGATCTTGATTATTTGACTTGTGTTTCTATTTATGAGAATTAGTATTTATTTTTACATTTTCTTATTGTTGCAGAAACACCCATCCAATTTTTTCGGCACTATTATTTCTTTATGATTTTTTCCTAATATTTTCATTTAATTTGGCTGTGTTTATGACCAAGTTATAAATTATTGTATTTCATTTTTTATTTAATTTCAATAATATCTGTGTTTTTTGCTTTTTGGAGATCTATTTTTCCTTTTATTTTATCCTTGTTAGATTTTTTGATACTTTTATGCCTCATTATTGTTAATATTTGTAAATACTTAAAATATATATCCTTCTTGTTTGGATATTTGATATTTTTTCTTGAATTTTTGAGGTTTTCATTTTCCTTCTTCCTTCTCTCTTGTTATATTTTCTTTTTATCCATCTAATTTCTTTTGAAAAAGTTGTCTTAATATTAGTATCATTATTATTACCTTCATTTTTTTATTCTCATTAATTTCGTTTTTCATTTTTATTTTCATTTTCATGTGTTGTTATTTTCTGTTTAGCTCATACTAATTTTGATTTTACTTTGATTTTGAGTCTATCTTTTTGGTTGTTAATTTTTTTTATTCAAGCATGTATATGAACCAAACAATCAAGCCGCCCATAGCTTGAATGTTTTTCTGTATTAACATTATACAGCTCATACAGAAAAGTAGGAATTACTATATAAGTATCGTAATGTTTGCTAGGAAAAAATTGGGTAAACTTAGCAAGAGTTCTACTGGTAGTGTAATCAGAAATAGCACAGAAGTGCAGCCGTTGTTACTATATCTAGTACTTGAGGCTCCTTGTGCACTCTTGATTACCCCTTTACTCACATCTTTCCACTTGGAGGCAATGAGTATATTCCGAGAGCTGCTGTGAGCATGACTGAAAGCCCATTTCTCTGATCTTACAGGTAATGCATTGAGACCTTTTTCCACTTAGAGGTGATGAGTATATTCCAAGAGCTTCTGAAAGCGAGCCTGAAGACCCATTTCTCTTATCTTACAGGTTCAAAGCCTTGCTATAATGAGCTCCATGCACATCAAGAGGCCTCCAAATACTTGTGGGGCCACCAGACCCGACCTTGGGGAGAAAGACAAACCTCAGTCCTCTTTTTATCAATACTCTTTACTGCTAGCAATGTGCTGAAGTCCTCCCAATCCGCTGAGATTGAGTGTCGCAGGGGTTCCTTTGTCTCTTCCCATCCTTCTCAACCCCCGTCTTCTCCTTTTGATGCTCGCCCGGTACCATCTGCATATAAAAAATTCCTGAAAGATATTCAAAGCTGTGATTTGAGTCCTAACTCTTCACTTCAGGGGTTCCAACTACAGCAAGTGGCTCCTGCATGTGAATAAGGTCCTTTGTTCACAATCAGCTCAGATGTGCTAGTTGAAGGTGACCCCTCTCTGCTGTTGAGATATGTGCAGTGTGTCACTTCCTTGACTCAACCATCACCACCAACAGCAATGGTGTTATCTTACTTTGTCAATGAAATACAAGGTTGCTTTTAGTCGGGTATCCATTTTAAAATATTGATGGAATTAAATAAATTGATGAATCTTGTATTTGGCACTATGAGAAACACTCTGCTATCTGTTGATGAACTGATCTCAAGATGGCGGCAAATTTTCTCAGATTTCCATTGCCTAAACGTAACACCCAATGATCTGGAAGGCCTTTTCCTGCAAGCCATAGCATCCCCTCCACCACAGCTTAGATGCAAAAGCTTTTACCGGCTGGTATTGTTGGCAATTTTCTTGTGTAGATATTCATCCCCCTCAGCTATCTTTGTTGGTCAAGTGTTCACCAACACAATGGGCCTCATCAACCCAGCGCAGCATGAAGAAAGTAACTTTTTCAACTGTCTATTGAGAGATCAGTAAATGAGGTATGAGGAGAAGTCTTCACCTTTGGAAAGTCATCCACATTTCCCAATTTGTCCTTATCCATGCCAATTTCCAGCCATTTTGACCAAGAAATTTGGTGATTTTTGCTTTCACTGTGGTGGGGGTGGACATTGGAAGACTGACTGTCTGGCTTTAACCAGTTTTGCTACCCCAAGGGGTCTCTCTCCCTTGACTGGGGTGGCTGTACATAACAATTGTGTCACAACCAACATGGTATATCAAGTTAAGTTCCTAGAAGGGGAAGATTCCCATAAAAAGGACCACAGGACCCCAAATGGGCAAGAACCACAGATTGGCCACAATCAACCATGAACCCCACTTTCAATGCATAGCCTCTGGAAACCACCAGGGGCCATAAGCTCAGGTACAACAAGGCTCCCCCTCAATTCAGGGGAAGACCTTTCCCTCATTCATGGACCCTGTACTGAAGGATCCAGGCATGGTGCATATGTGGTATAATATACCATTATACATCATTTTTCCTCATAAATCCAATATTGATGTTTTGAGGACACAACTCCAGCCCCCAAATCCATAACCCATTTCTAGGGAAGACTTTTCAGCTATTCAGTCTTGCAATCCATGATGGCTACCAGAAGACCATTTGAGGACCCCAATCACCTGGCCCTGCAGGAGTTGGGTTGTTATTTTATTTCAGGATTATTCACGGATTAATTTCAAGAGGTTCTCAACCATTCAATAAGTTGTTAAGACATCAAGAACTTCAGTACTCCTTGGACAGCTCAATTGGTCCATACAGGCTGTATTCAAGCAACCTGTATGGCCTTGGCGCTTTTGGGCAAATTCATATTCCACTGTGGGAATTCAGTAACACAGTTCTGTTATCAAGATGAAAAGTTTTGTATTGAATCAAATCAGTCAATACATTTGGGTGATCAACCCTCCAGGATCAGTCTTTCAACTTTTCACATATACCGGAAACCATTTCTTCCCTGGGGACTTTTTCCCAGTTAATTAATATATTGAATTTATTTTGATCCTTATTTTCTTTTTCCTTAATAAATTGAATACTGATAATCTCAAGGAAGTCATTTTCACTGTTTCTTTGACTGTCAATGGATATTGGTGGTCATATACTTTACTAATTCCATTCTTCTTTCTGACAGGTTGAAGCTGTGAATTGAGGATTCATTTGGTTGGCTCTTTGGCCTTTGGTTTTCTCTTTCTTATCTTTGGCATATCTTGTATTTCTTTCTTTTTCTCTCAAAGAAATATATTCTTCTTTTATTTCTTTATTCTTTTGGAGCCCTCCAAGTGAGTTCTTGATTCCTGAGTTCCAGGCCACTCTTTCTTTCACCAGGAGCCGCTGTGAGATAATATTAATTAACTCATAATTTCTTTTCATTCTATTCATTCATTCTTTATAGTTTAATTCACTAATTTCATTGAAATTATGACTCTTTAATGCTTATGAATTCTATGATTTATTTTCACCTCTCAAGTTTATCTCATTCATCCTTCATTCTTCAAATTTGAAAGCTGACCCCTCTTTGTTTTTGTTTTTCTCTTTTAATTCTTTATTTCAATAATCAATTCTTTCAAATCATAATTCAGGTCTCATTTTGGTTTTGAATTGATTCTCAAATTGGTCATAAATATTATTCAGATGCTTTCTTCATATCAGAATTGAATTTGATTTATTTTTCAAGAATTTTTATTTAAGGAAGAATTAACTTGATTTTGATTTGGTTGACTCATTTGAAATAAATTTGACATTGACTTCAAGAAATCTGTTTGACCTGAATATTATTGATTTTGCTGAATTTTTCACATCAAGCTTTTAACATAAATTGATTTTCCCTCAAGAATTGATTTTATTTATTGATTTTCTGCAAGATTTTTATTTGATTTAATTGAAATATTGATTGATCGACTTCAAGAATTCATTTGATATTTGATTTATTAACGTACCTGAAGATTATTATTTGGTTCATTGATTTTCCCTCAATATTTGATTTTGATTTTTACTTCAAGATTTATATTTGAATTGCCTCAAGTTTTTCCTCTTCAAATTTTTAAATTTTATTAATTTCATTTCATTTTATTCCTGAAATCATGCCTATCCAACACTCACCTGCTACAAGCCAGAGCTCAAGCCGTTCTCACTCCAACTCCAAGAGCTCCTCTTGACAGAACCCAGAAGTTCCTCAACCGAGTTCCCAGTTTGGAAGGAGAAGAACCATCCATCCAGGAAGGAAGAGGGCCAAGAAAATCAAGTTCCTTTTCAGGGGTAGTTGGTGGTTTTCCAGGACTTTCAAGGACCAATTTCAAATGTCCTGGTGAAAATGGTGAAGAGGAGGAGGAGAATTTTGTGGAATAGGAAGAGTCTGGTGGTATTGAATGTGTTCCTGCTCCTGTGGGGACATCTCAATGTACTAGAGGGCCAACTCTAGCCCAGTCTAATCAGCCTGTCTCTCATCAGTCTGAACCATCCTTATTGGCCATCATGCAGCAAATGACTCAAATTATGGCCAATGTTCAAGAAGCTTCATCTTCTGAAGCATCGAGACCACAAGCCTTCAGAAATTAATCTATGAAGGCACAAGAATGCTTCTATGTGACTCCAACCTTCAAAGGCAGAAGCTTTATTGAGTCTTGTCAAGTGATTTTTCATAATGATATGGCAAATTTCTCTCAAGACAGAAAGGAATTTCTTTATGCCACTTCATTTATCATTGGCAGGTCTGCAAAATGGAATGAGCGTTTTCTTTCCAATCTCACCAATCAAGACCCAAGCTACCTTCTGAATTCTTGGAAGTTATTTGAATCTAAACCCTTTACTTTGTTTGGGGACCCAAATGAAGGTAGAAAAGCTGAAGCAGAGGTGGATTCCTTAATAATGAAAGAAGGTGGACATGTTTCCTTATACATTGCAAATTTAAAATTTTTGGTTTCAATAATTGGAGATTGGGGTGAAAGGGATCTCATCCACCATTTTAGGAAGGGATTGCCCTCCAGGATTCTGGATCAATTTGCCTCCCATCCTTCAATAATTGACTGACTTCAAGACTTAATGGATATCACCCTGGATCGTGATACCAGGTACCATTAGAGGCAAATGGAGAAGGGTCATCATCAAGAGAAGAAGCATGAAGCCTCAAAGTCAAACTCTTCTCATCCTCAAAGTTCTCCAAGTTTGAATCAAAATAAGAAGAATTTTCAGAAGAGGGACAAGCCCCATTCTTCTTTGTTGAATCAAGATTCCAAGCTGCTGAATTCTGAAAAAGAAAGAAGAATCAAGTAGGGCTTATGTACCTATTGCAGTGGGAAGCATAGTCTTGAGTCTTGTTTCAAAAGGCCTCAAAACAATCTTACCCACTGTCAGGCAGATTTCCCAGCCAGGGAAAAGCCTGAGTGAAGATCATGTTGTGTTAAATGGGCTTCACTGTTTTACATCCAGAGCACAATTTTGCATTCTGAATACTGGTATCAAGAATTATCTTAATTTTTTTTTCTTTTCTTCTCTCTCTGATATGTTTTACAGTATTCTTATTGATTCTGGTGCTACCAACTCATTTATTGGAAAGCATTTTGTTTGAAAGTATTCTTTGACCATGTCAGAACTCCCAGAGAAGATTCCTCTTATCATTTTGAACTCTTCTTAGTCCCCTTTCTTATTTGTGACTCACCATACCAAAGATATGGCTAAGCTCCCATCCTTCCCAAGCTATGAATGGGACATTTTAGTCATTGATACTCCAAAGGGAGAAGACCTCATATTGGGCTTTGATTTTCTTAATAATTTTTATCCATCTATTGATTGGAGGCAAGAGCTGATCACCTTAATTGGTGATCATGAGTACTATTTCAATCCTTCTAGCTCTATCAGTAATGACGTTTCTTCTGCCAAATCATGTGCAGCTCTGGTTGGTGATTCTAGAGCACCATCATCCCTGTCTTTTGTCTATATTCCTTACATCAATTCCCCTAAGTCATTACTACCATCTAGAGATGAAGTCTTCAAAGAGATTCAATATGTTGGAGAAGATAATTTTGTATTTTCACTTAATCTCTTCTTTGTGAATATGGACCTTCCTCCTTCATCTTATCATTAATCCCTGGAGGAGTTGTGTGATTAGAAGGAAGAGCCAGAAGAAGTAAAAACTGTGATTAAAGCTTTTCCTTCTGCTTATCTTCAGTATTTGGATACATTATACAAGGTAAAAGCAGAGAAAATTCCTCCTCACTGTGCCTGTGATCATCATTCTGAGCTGGAGGGGTCTCTACCTCCAGTTAGGGTGATCTACTCTTTACCAAACAAAGAGTCAGATACACTCAGGTCCTATATTTCAGAGAATGTAGAGAAAGGTTTCATATATCCAAGCTCCTCTACACCAGGAGCACCTGTCCTCTTTGTCAAAAAGAAGGATGGTGACCCCTTTTTGTGTGTTGATCACCACAAACTCAATGCTGTGACTAGGAAGAACAAGTATCCTGTCCCTCCTATGAATCAGCTTCTTACTGTCTTTAATGGTCATTTTATCTTCTCCAAGATTGATTTGCATGGTGCATATACCCTTCTCAGAATCAAGGAGGGCTATGAACATTTGACATTATTTAAAGCTAATTATGGCAGTTGTGAGTATTTGTGTATGCCATTTGGTCTCACCAATGCTCCTGCCTCTTTTCAAAATATTGTCAATGATATTTTTTATGATCTTCTTGATGTTTATGTTTTGGTTTATTTGGATGAAATTATGGTCTTTTCCAAATCTGAGGAGGAGCATGTCACTCATGTGTCCACTGTTCTTTCCAGACCCAGAGCCAATATCCTTGTTGCTAAGGCCTCCAAGTGCCTATTCTATGTTTTTAGTATAGAGTATTTAGGTTATATTGTTTCTTCTGAAGGCCTCAAGATGGACTAAGCAAACATCCATCAAATTCTCAATTGGCCACCTCTAAGAAACCTAAAGGCTCTTCAATCTTTCCTTGGCTTTTCCAATTTTTACTGCCATTTCATCAAGAATTATTTAAAGAAAATTAGTTCACTCACCAGTTTCCTCAAGAAAGATTCCTGTTTTCCCCTCAATGGAGAATCTCTTAGCCAGTTTCACCAACTCAAAGAGGCCTTCACCACAGCTCCAATCCTTCTCTACCCACCATTGTAGAGACCAATGAACCCAAGTATGCCTTGGGTGCTGTACTGAGTCAGGATTATGACTCAGAAAAACATCCCATTGAATTTGATAGCCACAAACCTATTCCAGAAGAGCTCAACTATGAGATTCATGACAAGGAACTCCTTGGTATAGTCTGGGCTCTCAAGTGCTGGAGTGCCTTTTTTCTTTCCCTTTCTTCCCCTTTTGAAGTTCTCACTAATCAATCTTCCTTGCAATATTTCATTTCATCAAAAGTATTTACTTTCCGTCAAGCCTGCTGGGCTGAGTTCCTTTATGAATTTCACCTCTCAATCACTTACTTCCCTGGCAGCCTAGCTACTCTTCTGGATGCCTCATGACATTGGAACATTCATCCAAAGAGGAGGGAGGATTTCATCAGCAAGATTCCAATGAATTTTCAAAAACTCATTAAGCAAGATGTAGTCCAACCCTCAAGATATTTTGCAGTCAAGGTTGAATGTTTTTCAAATTTCATTGAATCAATTAAGAAGAAATTATTGCAATATTCTTAGTACAGAAGTATTCTTCAAGAATTGGGTAAAGCTAATCTATTTAAGATTATTCAATTGATTTCTCTTCTCAACTCCTTTTATTCAAAAATTTGGTGGTGGTCCCAAATGACTCCAAAATGCAGATCAGTATTCTTCAAAAGCATCATTCTTCTACTCTAGCCGGACACCTTGGCCAAGAGAAGACTCTCAAACTTTTTAAGTGGGATTTCCGCTGGTCCAGAAGGACTCAATTTATCAAGGCTGATGTCTCATACTGTCAACAGTTTTCAAGAAACAAGAATATTCACAATAAGAAGTATGGACTTCTCAAACCTCTTCCAATTCCAAATGGTCCTTGTATTTTCCTTTCAATGGACTTTATCACTCAACTTCCACTGTCCAGATCTTTTAATTCAATTCTTGTCATAGTGGAAAGATTCTCAAAAATGGCAGTTTTTATTCCAATAATGTCTTCAATAACTTCACTGGATTTGGCCCATTTATTCATCAAGAATATTGTTTCAAAGCATGGACTTCCTTCAAGCATTGTCATTGGTAGAGGTTCGCTTTTTGTTTCTTTGTTTTGGACCAATCTTTTTCAGAAGCTCAAGATTTCAAGAGTTCTGTCAACTGCTTACCATCCAGAGAGGGTAAACCATATACTAGAAAAGTACTTTTGGATGTATGTCAGTTATCATCAAGATTATTGGAACACCTGGATCCCTCTGGCTGAATTTTCCTACAATAATTTGGATCACTCTTCAGCAAACCAACCACTGCTTTTCACTGTTTATGGAAGAGATCCACAATTTGACTCAGCTCACATCACTCAAGATACTCTTGCTGTAAAGTTATCAACAAAAATTCAATCAGTACAGCAAGATGTCAAGAGAGAACTTGAAGTTTCCATAAACAGGTTTAAGAGGTATGCAGATGAAAGTAAAGCAAGTCCACCTGTTTTCAATCCTGGTGACATGGTATGGATTTCTTCCAAGAACATCAAATAAACTAGAACCACCGAAAAAAATGTCTGAAAGATGGTTGTGTCCTTTTCCAATCTTTAAAAAAGTCAGTACTCATGATTACCACCTCAAGCTTCCATCCACCCAATCTTCCATATTTCCCTCCTTGAACCAGTCAAGACATAAACAATTACAAATTGGCATCAAGAGCCTCCTCCTCCAATCATCATTGAAGAAGAAGAGGAATGGAAAGTCTCCCAAATACTGGATTCCAAGGTCAAGAGAGGAAAATCATTGTATTTGGTGGAATGGAAAGGTTTCAGTCAAGACCCAGAAAGATCCACTTGGGAACCAACCAAAAACCTCAACAATCGCCCTGAATGTATCAAGGATTTTCATTCTTTTTATGATGAAATGCCAGGACCAAATTCTTCAATAGCTTGAGTTTTTATATTTTGCTTGGTGGGGAGTGGAATCAACAAAAGTAAGTCCCACTAATGGTATGCACCTTTAGAGGTATTCTACCCTTCTTGTTGTAAGCATCACCTTGGCCATTCTGTGAGAACTTGTCAATTTTTTGGACACAGGACTCTGGTCAAGATTTCAATGCCAATTTCAATACTTATGGCCATTTTCACTTGGGCAAATGGACCATTCACTTTGCATTTCACTTCCAATTCATTCCTTCAGAAAAATGTTTTTATTTTTATGGCACTGGAGGGATTGGTAACTACAAAAGTAAGTTCCTCTCCTGGTGTGCACTTCCCTGAGGGGTCTACAATTTTTCAAAAAATTACCTTGGCCACTCTGTGATAACCTTGCATCAAATTATGTTTTCCAGGTCCTTGGCCAATTCAAATCAGCTTTCAACTTCCGTGATCAGGATTGGAACCCCCCTCAAGATGTTCCTTTCATTTTTCTTTCTTTATAATCTTTCAATTTTTTATTTCTTATAATCTTAATGCCAAAATACTTATGTCAACTCAATCCTTCAAAAATTCCAAAACCAAACATCAAGAAAAGACCAAGTCATCCTCACTTCATATGCCGACCTGTAACAACCACTAGCCAGGGGTAATGGTATTCATACTTACACCCACTCAAACACCTCAAAACCAGCAAATCCACTGTGTGTATCAGTATTCAGCTTCAGCAATCTTCCTTGCTGAAACATTTGTACAGTCTGGTTCATAAATACAGCCTTTAAACTCCTGTACAGGTTGGAATTACCCAATACAGTTTGACTACACCATCCTGAAACTGTATGATCACTCAAGACCACCACACCTCTTGTAAAGATCCTGTACAGCTGTTGTGGGATAAATAATAGGAAGTACCTTGAGGGGGAAATTATTGGTGAGTCTTTTTGAATTTCAGAATTGGCCAATAACCAGGGGTGCTAAGGTGAATTAGCTGCCCCTCTGAATATACTGAAAAAGATACCCTTTTTGATGAGATCACAAATCAATTATTTAGCTTTGTGGCTTTTCAATTAGAGAATTTTCTTAAGCAGTCTCTATCAGTCTGTCAATAAAAGATCACTATGATAATAATGGTAAGAGCTAATATTTGTTTAATAATTGAGGTTTGCTTAACTTCTTGTTATTGTTTAAAATTATTTTTAATTAATTCTTCTAGGATTCCTACTTTCAATACCTGAGAGACTTGAAGAATATTTTTTAAGATTACTATAAATATTAAAAATAATCTTGATAGCTAATTAATACTTTTAAAGGTGATTTAATAATACTATCAATATAGCTATAATAATCTAAGGGTAAGACAATTTTATAATGGTGGTTTGGTTTAATATAAGGGTAAGATATGAATAATATAATATCAATATAATACTATCAGAATCAATATAAATATAATCCAATATACCTAAAAGGTTTATGATATAAGGTATAAGGGTAAGTTGATATCCCTTCCATAAGTAAGGGTTATTGATAAATTAGATAAGATCACTAATGAGGATATCTTCAAACACTATTTTAACACTACTACTATAATGGTAAGACTATTAAAAAATATTAAATCCTTTCATTAATATTATAAATGTCTTTCATTAATTAATCATAAATAATACTATAAGATACTTAGCCTTGCTACTGATCTTTTTCAATAAATACTAGATTATCCTACTAGAGAAGGGATGGATTTATCCTCAAGATTATTGTCTGAATCAGAAGCATGGGGGGAAACAGGGAGAGAGCCCCTTTATTTATACCTTTTGGGCCCTTCATAGAGCCTCCCAAAAACCAGGTACTTAGAAAAAATTCCACCTTGAGACATTTTTGCTGGTGGGTAAATTGAAAATGGTGTCATTTGATCAAGATACTGCACCATATGTTTTTTTGATTGCACCATTCTGAACTTTATGATTGTCAGTGCACAGCCTTGAGACCTTTTTGCTAGTGGTTAAATTTGGGATAGTGTAATTTGTTAAGGATATTACACCATATGTTTGGTTGATTGCGCCATACGTTTTGAATTACACTGATATTTTGACTAAAATTTATCCTTATTATGCACAGCCTTGAGATATTTTTGCTAGTGGTTGAATTTAGAATGGTGTTATTTGATACAGATATTGCACCATATGTTTTGTTGGTTGCACCATTTTTTTAACTGTATTTTTATCACTACTAACTTTATTTTTCTTCTGCCCAGCCTTGAGACATTTTTGCTAGTGGTTAAATTTGGAATGGTGTCATTTGATACAGATATTGAACCATATGTTTGGTTGATTGCACCATTTTTTCAAACTGTATTCTTATCTCTACTAACCTTATTTTTCTTCTGTACAGCCTTGATATGTATTCGGTTGAGTATTTTTCTATGTAAAATTTTATTTTTTAAATAATACCTGTAATTTTTGGTTATGGGAGTTTAAGTGGGGATTGAATAATGTAACACTATGTTAACTTATATGTAAGTGTTTTTTTTATGTCAAGAAATGTAACACATGATGTTGTAAGAGTAATGGTATCACCTATTTAATCTTACACATTTTTATTCATATTGAATATTTAAACAAGATGCATTATTTTTAAGCATATTCTTGTACCTAGTATAGAGTGTATAGTATCATTCCTCTTCTTTAATCCATGATATTTAAAGAAATATTCATGTTATGGGGTTGAGGCAATATGTGACTATAGGTAAAATTCGTTGTAGATTCCAGTGAAATACTTTCTTTTTTATTTTGATATAATTCTCTTCCTTTTTCTTTAAAATTTTTACTTTTATCTTTCACTTTTTATCTTTATTTTTCTTCTCTTCTATATATACATTATTATTATTATTATTCTTGATTAAGTTTCTAGCTTTGACATTGTGGATTTGAGCCTTGGCGGAACTGGTATGGGATACCATGCTGCACAGGACCTGTATTTGCCAGACTAAATTCAATCGTCAATAATTCTCATGGACATTCTCTGTCTGGATCAGGGCTGGTGATTCTCACATATACCAGCCCCTCTTTCTCCCCTGTGCGGACTATTTCCCAGTTAATTAATTTGGTTTATTTACTATTTTATAAATATTATTATCCTTGTTTTTGGTGTTATATTTATTTAATTTTAATTTAGTCTTTGAATTTTCTTTCTTTGCCTGTACAGTATGAGTTTGGTGGCCATATCCTTATTAACTCTTCTCTTTCCATTCTGACAGGCTGAAAAAGTGGACTTGGACTTGTTTGTGGTTGGCTCTTCTATTTTTACTGTTGTTTTTTTGTTTCTGCCTTCTTATATTTACTTATTTAGTAATTTCATCATATTAAACTCTTAAGTGTGTTTTCCAATTTACCATATCTTGAGCCCTCCATTAGTAAGTTCCAGGCCCTCTTCACTTAGAAGAGCCTTTGTGACACAACCTCTTATCAGTTTATAAAATTTCTTTTCAAGATTCAATACCTCTGGATTACCTATGTCTAATCCTTCTCAACAGCCTCAAAAGGCTTCTACCTTGTTTTGGTGATCAGAAGCTCACCATTCAAGGTGGGGGGTACTTTCACAACCACATGTGATAACCTTCCCAATGGGTGTTTATGGAAAATCTAGCCTGACCCCAATTTATGGCCAATTGTCAATACCATCATTTTTATACCCAATTGGACCTTGCTGGTTTTTAATGGCCATTGGGCCATATCCACTTTCACTGGCCACTCATGGCCTCAGGCTATATCCTGCAGTCATTGGTCTCCTTGGCAAATTCACCACCTCACCAACCCCCAGGCGAATATCCTTGTTTTGGGGCTGGGGTTATTTCAGCCTTCCAGGGGCCTATAGCTCCTCTAGCCATCTCCAGGGCCTTTAGCTCACCCCCTTTGATTAGGGTGTATATGGCCTCTACAGCCCATGGGCTGTAATACATGGTCCATGGGACCCTTTAGGGCCCTTTTGGCCTGAACCCAATGAGGCCAAAAGGGACCAAGGGGGAATTCCATTATCTCCCAAGGCCAGGTTGGTCCCAAACCATAAGTGGGCCCACCTGAGCCTATTTTGGCCCAAAATGGCCAAAAAGGATCCCAGGAGCCCAAATTGGCCAAAATCAACCATGGGCCCCACTTTCAACCCATAGCCTCTGGCAACCACCAGCTGAGGTCCAGAAAGGCTCCCCCTCAATTCAGGGGAAGACCTTTCCCTCATTCAGGGTCCCTGTACTGAAGGATCCAGGTGTGGTGCATATATGGTATAATATACCATTATGCATCATTTTTCCTCAGCAATCCAATTGTGATCTTTTCAAGACCCAACCACGGCATTACAACTCAAGTCCCCAAATCTACCACCCATTTTTGAGGGAAGACCTTTCAGTGATTCAGTTTTGCAATCCATGACGGCTACCAGAAGACCATTCAAGGACCCCAACCACCTGGCCCTGCTGGAGTTGGGTTGTTATTTCATTTCAGGATTATTCAAGGGGTAATTTCAAGAGGTTATCAATCATTCAATCAGTTTTCAAGGGATAAAGCACTTTGGTACTCCTTGAACAGCTCAATTGGTCCATACAGGCTGTGTTCAAGCAACCTGTATGGCCTTGGCCCTTTTGGGCAAATTCATATTCCACTGTGGGAATTCAGTCACACAGCTTGATTCTCAAGATGGCCAGCTCTGTATTGACCCAAATTGGTCAATACAGTTGGGTGATAAACCCTCCAGGATCATTATTTCAGCTTTTCACATATACTGGCAACCGTTTCTTTCCTGGGGACTTTTTCCCCAGTTAATTGATATATTGGATTCATTTTTGGACTTATTTTCTTTTTCATCAATAAAGTCAATACTAATAATCTTAAGTCAGTCAGTTGCACCTTTTCTTTGCCTGTCAGTGGATATTGGTTGTCATATCCTTTACTAATTCCATCATTCTTTCTGGAAGGTTGAAACAGTGAATTGAGGATTCATTTGGTTGGCTCTTTGGCCTTTGGCTTTCTCTTATTATCTTTGGCCTTTGCCTTCCTTCTTATCTTTGGAATATCTTGTATTGCTTTCTTTTTCTCTCAAAGAAATATATTCTTCTTTTAATTCTTTATTCTTTTGGAGCCCTTGAAGTGGGTTCTTGATTCCTGAGTTACAGGCCACTCTTTCTTTCACCAGGAGCCCCTGTGACATATGGATTCTCTTTAATATGGGAAATTATTGTTTTTGGCTAGGGATGAGAGCCTCAAAGGAGGGCTTTGTTTTCATTTGTGATAAAATCAAAACCTATCCTGCTTTCAAAAATAACAGAGAATTCAAACATCTGCCAATTGCCCACCAGTTGGCCCTGACACTTAAATATTTAGGCTTGAATGGTAATGGAGGATCTTACACAAAGTTTTCCCAAGTTTTCCAAGTTGGATGAGGTACAGTCATATCAAATACAAGATTTGTAATCAAGGAAATAAATTTTTATGAGTAAAATTACATCAAATGACCAGACCAAATGAGATGGAAGGAGATTCCTCAGCTAATTAGGGAGGAAGGGTTTGAAGAGTGCATAGGCTTCATAGATGGAACAATGTTCCCTGAATAGACAGCCTGCATTGAAGGGTGAAGCTTTCTTCAATCAGAAGAAAAATTGGTCACTTAATTCTCAAATCCTTTTTTATTGTGATAAAAACATCACAGCCATCCTCACAGGATGTGTAAGGTTTGACTATGAAACAATAAGTAAATCTTACTAGTACTTTACTTATTGTACTCTGAATGTCCTTATTGAAGTAAAGAATAAGATAAATAATAATTATGATAATAAAGAATTATTATAATTATGGCATAAAATATTTATATTTATTATGTAAATATAATAATATAAATTATATTAAAAAATAATTTAACTAAAAAATCAATATATTAGTATTTATGGCAATTTGAAAAATGTTACAAACAGATGATAAATGTGTAAAAAATTGTTATTTATCACTAAAGAGCAATCTATAACAAAGAAATTACTAATATTAAAGTTAAATATTAATAAAAATACTATTTTTATTAGTAAGGAATTATTAAGAATAATAATAAAGAGCAATTATTATAAAAAGAGAAATATAATCTACTTTTAACACTTGGTATAGTAATTTTGAATTATTTTGCTCCAAAAAATGCAAATAAAGCTTATTCAAATTTTATTTACAAATGAAAAAAACAAAGGAATTAAAAACTTTCTTTATTTTACATGGAGTTAGATATTTAGAAAGAAAATTAACAAAAACTATTTAAATATTGGTTTAATCATGTTGAAATTTGATGATCAATATAAGATGAACTTGATTATTGAATAATATAATAGAATTATATAAAAAGAATAAAGTCATTACCTTCTTTTAATATTTTTAGTGTGTTTGTTACGTCTGAGGGGGAAATAGAGGGAAAAGTGCTCTACTTATAGTAATATTTTCCCTCATTGAGTCCAGAAGGATTCTAGTAGATTTTTAATGATGGTATCCACTGGAATTGATCAAATCTTTAAGGTTTAGTGATTATTACATCATAATTAAACCATCTTATTCCATTATTATCCCATTTCTTAGAGTTATCACTGTAACTCTATGTTTGCTGACATCATAGGCTTTGAAGAAAACTAAGCTTTGTGGATTTTATTATTCTCCATTGTAATAAACCATTTTTCACCACTTTTATCACTTATATGAGTGTTAAGCTTAAATTAAGATTACAGTGAGTGATCATAAATGATCAAATTTAAGCTTAAACTTTGATCAAGAATCAATTTTTCTTTCTGCACCCTACAGCCATTCATAGAGTGAATTCTGATATCTTGGCATGAAATTATATAACTGCAAAGAGAATTTCATTACATCATAAAAACTCTATCATTGATGATTTTTCTTGTAACTCATCTTTTCTGGCAAAATTTACTATTTTAAACTTCAAGCCATGATTTCAAGGGGTTATACATTGAATAACATGATAAAAATTACATACTTATTCACTTATGAGCTATTATTGTGAGCCTTGCAAGTATTTTCATATACCCAAAAGACCACAAACAAAAAATTAATATTCAAACTTAAATAAAATAAATTTATTTGCATTATTAAAATAAAATTAAAATATAAATATGAACTTATATACATAATAAAAAATTTAATTATAATTTAAAAATAAAAATAAATTAAATTCAAAAATTGTAAAAACACATTTTTACTTGAAAAATTAAGTAAAATTGAATTTTTAATAAAATTAACCAAAACAAAATAATTTTAGAAAAAATTTAAATAAATTTTATCATAACTTTTTATCTAAAAAATAAAAATATAAAATTTATTTCACTATTGGATTCCTTATAAAATTAGGTGGGGTCACCTCTGAGTGGAATTTTTGTAACTCAACTCTAAATAAGCTCAAATTAAGTTTTTTGTATTTTATGTATAAAAGTTGAAAACCCTCAAAACATTAATTTAATTCACATTACATGTAGTGTTAATGATCAATTTTTGTTTTAAAATTAAGGTGTTGTGTATATTTTAGAAGCTATGAGGAATTGAGGTATTTTCAATTGGATTCAATTGAATTGTCAACATGTGCGCGTGTATTGCATAAGTGAGCTTTGATTTACATATGAGGTGTCAATTATTACAGTAGTGTACTGTAAAACTCAATTGAATTACATATGTAAACTGTAAGTATAATACATGATGAGGAATTGAAGGAAAAAATAAATTGGAAAGATTAAATTTGGGGGGGAGAAGGAACTCTAGCTCTAAGGGGGAGCCAGACCCCCAAAATCCTTTCTGACAGGCATTAGATGTCAAAATACATGCAAAATTTCATCACTTTTGGCCTGTAATTGAGTCACAGGGTCTGTGACTCAATTGATGATGAGGTTTTGATACCAACCAATGTAGTTTTAACTGTTGCCAAGAGGGTAAAACTACCCTTAAGATAAAAATCTTAGGAAAAGCAGTTTTAGCTTCTTTCTAAATCTCTTACACTCATTCTGATGTGTTTTGAAGGCTCTAGGCCAGGTATTACTATAGTAATGGCTGATTTAAGGGTCTAAAATGGCTAAAACCTGCCCTTTTTTGGTCTAAGCCAAGGTTCAATGATGCCATAATTGGCTTTTCTGTTTTCAGACTGTTTTCCATGACTTAAAAGAGTAAATTTTCCTTTTGGAGTAAGAAAATTGATGGCTATAAAAGAATGTCTTCTTTCCCCCACTTTTCTCTTCATGTTAGAATCTTTTCCTTTTATAATTAGTTTGAACACTGTTAAACCAATTAATAGAATATTCCAACCACCCTATTAATATCATTTTAAACATTTTAACCACGTGAAAAAATCATTATATTCACTGTTTGTAACTCTTATAATCATTTTTACCCCTAAACCACCCCAAAAGTGAATTAAAGCATCTTTCATCACTGTTAACTTAGTCACTTTGTTTCCAAATTCACTCTGGTCAATTTTAGGTGTGTTTTCTCTTTAAATATCTCTTTAAAGACTCTGTTATTTAGTTAATTTCTTGCAGTTCTTTTCTCATTTAATTCCAATTGAAATTGCTCTTGAAGAAATTTCTCTTGTAGCCTTAAATATCTCTTGTAGAGTATTTTTGGATAAATCTTTATTGTTGGTCAAACAATAAATTTGTATTATATTATTTTTTTATACTTACCAAGTTAAGAACAGTAAAATTGGCATGTTTTCTATTTAAAAATAATATTTCTTACTATTTTTATATAATTTTACCTCATACAAATTTTGAGGACAGGAAAAGTACTTGATATTTTATCAAACTTTCATATCCACACCTTACATTTGGGGGCCCAGCCCTGATATTTTACCTGGGACATATTTTTTGAATCTTTATTAATCCTTTTTCTTATAATGAAAAATTTAAAAACCATATAAAAATACTCATAATTCAAAAAATCCATAAAAGAATAATTTGTTTCATATTATAAGTGAGGCTTATATTTTTATTTCTTTTTTTTATAATACCTTTTTTTACTTAATTAATTGGCTTTTTAATTAATTTTAGTGTCTGAAAAAGTGGTAATACAAGAAAACATTGAAACAGCCTCAACAGTTACCAGCATTATTCCTGCCAGTACTGTTAATTCTGACCATAATAGTACTGCTATTTTGACTCAGAATAATCAACCTGAACCAATTTTTTCTGAATCGATTAACTTGGATATAAGTAATACTCTTCAGAAAGCTAAGAATTTGGCCAATAGTAAGTTTTTTGACGTAAAATTACTATTTAAAAGCTTTTTAATCATAAAATATGCCTTCAACAAGATCAGGAGCCAGCTATAACCCCTCAAGCAGCTGCCAGAAAGGTCATAGACGTGATTATGGCAGAAGCCAATCAGTCACAGAAGGACAAGGGTCAGTTTATGACCTCCAAATTAATAAATTGTGTCATTCTGAAGCTGATAAAACTTTTTTCCTTCAAAAAGAGCTGACACCGCCACAAAAAGCCTCAGTGGACATTGACAAAGCCACCCAGAAGGCTTACAACAATGCATTGCAGCACAAAGAGTACCAGATTCTTGCAGATCTGTGGAAAAACTTCATGTATTCTTACCTGACTGTGAGAAAGGTCCTGGGCCATCCCAACACTTGAAATTTACTCAATGGATGGCATCCATTGATGGAAAAGAAAAACATGATGCTCTTAACAGCAGAATGGAGAGAAAAAACCCACCACCACCCAAACAAGTGCCAAAAACAGCCCCAGTGGCCAGCAGCAGCAATTCCAATGTGAAAAAGTAGCCACAAGCCCAGAACAAGGGCAAAGGAAAGGCACCAGCCACAAAACCTTACAGCCAGGGCTACAGGATGCCATGGAAAATGTATTTCAGATGGCCAGAACAATGATGGAACTACAAAAGAAGGAGGAAGCCAGATTAAAATATCAGAAATGATTCCTGATATTTTTTATTCTATCTCAGAATTGTATGAAGCTATAACTGACATAAAAAGTCATATTTCTGATAAAAATTCATCAATTTGTAACAATCTTAAAGTATATAGCTTGAGTCTGAGCCAAATTGATGAAACACTTATGTGTTTTGAAAAAGTTTTAAGAACAATTAAAACATCCAATAATGATAATTCTTTTGACAATAAGATTAATGAACAATCTGCCATTATTAAAGAATTAACAGACAAATATTCTAAATTTAATATTGTGACATAATTGAAACAAAAATTGAGCAATCCATAAATATTATCAAGACACATAACAAGAAAGCCCTTGATGACATTTCAAATTCATTTACTTAAGTAAAGACATATACCATTGCCTTGAAAAAGTGTTTTGATGCTTCACAAGAAGAAGTATGAAAATTATCAATGAAATTGAATCAAGTCACTGCTGATAATACAAGACAGACATAGTTATGGCAAGAACTGACACATGAATAAGACATCTATAAAATTGAAGTAATAAATGTAATACAAGCCTTCCAACATGAATACAGAAATTCCCAAAGGTGTAGCAACAGTAAAATGAATGATATTGAATAAATACTGAACACCTTACCAAGAATGTCTACACCTCTGAATCAAAATGAGGTCACAAGAATTCCAAATCCACAGGTATTGGATTATGATAATTCACAGTTGAAACATGAATTGTCCACTTCTTTTCATAACTTGGAACCATCAATGGGCCAAGCACTTTTGAAAGAAGTACCAAAACTTAAAGAATGGCCTCACTTCAGTGGTGAAGGAGAATATGACCATATGGAATTCATCAGAGGAATTGACATGATTAAAGAAGATTTTGAATTACCAGACATATTGGTAAAATCAAGATTTAACACCTTGTTTACCAGATCAGCTCACAGATGGTATATCAAATTAAGACAAGCACATGGACACCAAAGTTGGACTTGGTGGAAAACCCAAATTATCAACAAATGGGGAAATGATGCTTGGAGATTTAAAGTGGAAAAAGCCATTGAATCTGTCAAATTTAATTCTGATAAAGACAAAGCTTTACCATGGTTTTGCCAACAAAAATACAGATTAACAGCATTGTATCCTGACATGTCAGAATTTATGATCCACAGAAAGATTCTGAGACAATGTGGAGGTGACTTAGAGCATGCTGTCAAAAGCAGGACTACTGAATAATTTTCAGCAGAAGATATCATTAATATATTAGAAGAAGTAACCACCAGAGTCAAGATTGGTTCTAGTAGGGTGAATCTCAAAGCAAGGTTTAATACACCTTGGAAAGATTCTGTCGACAAAAATCCCAAAGCAAAGTCTAATAATGTTAAATATAAAGCTGCAGATATAATCAGAAAGTGCCATATTTGCCAAAGCACCACCCACTTAGCCAATACATGTCCAAAAAGGGGAAAAATCAATAAAATTGACATTGAAAAAGACAATAATGTTGAAGAAAATTCAGATGATAAGTCATCGATATTTTCTGAATCTTCAAAGGATATAGAAAATATCAATGCCACCTTTGACATCATGGAATCTTATTCCCACTTGCCACAATTAAGCAATGGTCAGCTTGATTTGTCAAAAATTCAAGATTCACAACTTATGAAAATCAAACCAAACAGGGGAAAAGGTTATACAGCTGGTAACTCCTGTATAACAGAAGTGGTAATTAATAACAAACCCACTAAACGCTTACTTGACCCAGGAGCCTTCTGCTCTTGTATTGGCAAATATTTTCTTGATACTTGTGTACCAAATTTTGAAGACCACTTGTTACCAATTGATGGCATAAAATTCAATAGTGCAAGTAATCCAATGAAAGCATTGGAAATCTTTGAGACCAATATCATATTCCCACATATTAATGGAAATTTAAGAATCACTGTTGAATTTTTTTTCTGGAAAATTGCTATAGTACCCATTTTATATTGGGAAATGACTATTTGATCATGTATGGAATAGACTTACACAACAACAAAGATAGATACTTTACTATTGGAGACAATAAGCATCAAAAATTTGTCTTTTTACCCTTTAAAAGACAAATTACAGTTAGTAAAGTAGCAGCAGTCAGCTTAGAGTTGGAAAGATTCAAATCTGAACAGTTAAATGAAGCTGAGAGAAGCCTTCATCTGACTGATAATCAGGAAAATGAACTTTCTTCCCTTTTATATGACCACAGACAAGCATTTGAATCAGACAAAGAACCTTTGGGAGAAATGTTTGGTCATAAAGTTGACATCATCCTTAATATTGAGAGACCTTATCCACCACTCTTAAAAAGACCTGCATATCCAGCAAGTCCTAAATCAAGAGAAGCTCTAGGAATTAATATTACAGAACTCTTAGATCTTGGTGTCATAAGAAAGGTTGGACACAATGAAGAAGTAGAAATAACTACACCAGTCATAGTGGCATGGCATAATGGAAAATCTAGAATGGTTGGGGACTTTAGAGGTCTGAACATTTACACTGTTCCAGACAGGTACCCAATACCAAAAATCTAAATTGCCCTCACCCAAATATCTCAAGCAGTGTATATAAGCACTATGGATGCCCTTAAAGGATTTCATAAAAATGTAGTGACACCAAGAGAAAGGAAATACTTAAGAATTATTGTTCATTGTGAGTTTTATGAATATTTGAGGATGCCTTTTGGAATCAAAAATGTTCCTTCACACTTCCAAAGAATGATGAATGAAATTTTCCCTGAAGAGCTTTCAGAACAATGGTTAATCATTTACATTGATGACATTATTGTCTTTTCCAAAACTTGGGAAGAACATATGTACAGATTATCCAGAGCTTTGACAAAAATCCAATCTGTCAACATGAAGAATTCCTTAAAGAAACACCATTTTGGATTTAAAGAGCTTAAAGCACTGGGACATGTATTATCTGGTTTATCCCTTGGAATTGATAAAAGCAAAGTTGCAGCAGTATTGCTGAAACCTATGCCTCAGAATAAGAAAGAAATTCAGTCATTTTTGGAGTTTGCAGGATATTACAGGCAACATATTAAATATTTTGCATACATAGCAAGACCTCCTTAGAAATTATGTGAAAAAGACACAGTATTTGAAATGACTGTTGACAGAGTTAAAGCCTTTGAATCTCTGAGACAAGCCTTGACCACTGCTCCACCCTTACTGATGCCAGACTTTAAGCTGCCTTTTAAGCTTTATATTGATGCATCAGGAGATGGACTTGGTGCTGCACTTCATTAAGTCCAGATTATCAATGATAAACCTGTGGACGGACCCATATGTTTCATATCCAGGCAAATCAAACTGACTGAAGCCAGATGGAGTGTTTATGCCTTGTTTGGGCTTTAGAAAGACTCAATTACTTTCTGGAAGGATGTGTTTTTGAAGTAATAACATATTGTACTGCTGTTAAATCACTTTTAAACATTAAAACACCCAACAGACATATGCTCAGATGGCAAATAGCCATACAGGAGTATAGGGGCAATATGAACATTGTTCATAAAGATGGGAATATTCATAAAAATGCAGATGGACTAAGCAGATGGCCATTACCAAATAATATTGATAATCCTTCTTATGTGCCAGAAGAAGCTTCCTCACAGATCCCAATAGAAGGAATAAGCGTTACAGACTTGAACACCACCTTCTTTGAAGAAGTAAGAAACAGTTACACTAAAGATAAGAATTTTAGCATCTTATGCCAGTTACTTGACAAAGACTGTAAAGAAAACTCTCTGATACATGCCTTGGATGAAGTATGGAAGAAATCTTATGATAAAGGAAGATTTCACCTACTGGATGGTATAATTTACCACAGGACCAAGCACACATGTGTCATGACAGTTGTGGACAGGTCATTAATCAATCTTGTACTGAAAGAATACCATTACAGCCCCTTTTCAG
Source organism: Austropuccinia psidii (assembly GCA_023105745.1). Taxonomy (NCBI): domain Eukaryota; kingdom Fungi; phylum Basidiomycota; class Pucciniomycetes; order Pucciniales; family Sphaerophragmiaceae; genus Austropuccinia; species Austropuccinia psidii. The sequence continues at coordinate 10,909,339 of JALGQZ010000016.1, forward strand.
GACATCTGCCTGAAGACAAAACAAGAGAAAAAGTAAAGACCTGCATATGGTGGCCAATGTGGCAGAAAGATGTTGCAGATTATTGAAAAACCTGTGACAGATGTCAAAAGGCAAATAAATCCACAGGCAAAAGACTTGGAAATATGATCAAAATCCAAGAACCCAGAAGACCTTGGGAAATTGTCCATATGGATTGGGTAACTGGCCTACCACCAGGAGGTGACAGAAGTTATAATGCTTGCCTAGTGATTGTAGACAGATTCAGTAAAACCCCAATGTTTTTACCATGTCACAAAGATGATACAGCCATGGATACAGCTCTTCTACTATGGAATAGAGTAGTATCATGGACTTGCATATTCACAAATATCATTAGTGACAGGGATCCCAAATTCACTTCAGCACTGTGGACAAATCTTCACCAATTATTTTGCACTAAATTGTCTTTCTCCACAGCCTACCACCCACAAACTGATGGTCCTGCTGAAAGGATGATACAAACCTTGGAAGACATGGTGAGAATATTTTGTGCATATGGCCTTGAATTCAAAGATTGTGATGGATTCACTCATGATTGGTGTACTCTTCTACCAGCATTAGAATTGGAATATAAGACATTAATTCATTCCAATACCAATCAAACTCTTGCTATTCTAGAAAAAGGATGGAATCCCAAGTTACCCCAAGATTTTTTAAGAAAAGATTTGGTTGAAATACATCCTACCATCTGCCAGCTTCAAAGGAATGCTAGACAAAGCTAGAAAGCATGCAGTAAGATGCATGGAAGACTCATTTGCATATGCTAAAGATAAATGGGACAAACCATGCCACTCCAGATTTCAAAGTGGGGGATTTAGAACTAGTTTCTACCACCAACCTCAATAAAATCAAAGGATGTAAAAGGCTCAAAGACTCCTTTTTGGGACCTTTTGTTATTAAATCCCTCCATGGATAAAATGCTGTTGAAGTAGAATTATCTGAAGAACTTAGTAATAAGCATCCTACATTTCCAGTGAGCTTGATAAAGCCATATAAATCTAGTGATGCTGAAAAGTTTCCCTTGATGAATAAAGTTCCCAAAGTTATACCTCATATTGAGACATCTGGTATTAAGAAAATTACCAAAGTTCTTAAAGAAACAAAACTAAGAACCAAAAAAATCAGGGAATACCTTGTTAGGTACAGTGATGCAACTTGTGAAGATGAATGTCTAGAGGAAAAGGACATACCTGAAGGTACCAAAATTCTCAGAAGATTCAGAAATACTAGAAATAACAATATTAAAAAGTAATATTCCTTTTTAAGGGGGAGGGAATGTGAGCCTTAGAGGTATTTTCATATACCCAAAAGACCACAAACAAAAAATTAATATACAAACATAAATGAAAGAAATTTATTCACATTATTAAAATAAAAATTAAAATGTAAATATGAATTTATATACATAATCAAAAGTTTTAATTATAATTCAAAAAGAAAAATACATTAAATTTGGCAATTGTAAAAACACATTTTTACTTGAAAAAATTAAGTAAAAATGAATTTTTAATAAAATTAACCAAAATAAAATAATTTTAGAAAAAAGTTAAATAACTTTTATCATAACTTTTTATGTAACAAATAAAAATATAAAATTTATTTCACCATTGGATTCCTTATAAAAAATTAGGTGGGGTCACCGCTGAGTGGAATTTTTGTAACTCAACTCTAAATAAGCTTAAATTAAGTTTTTTGTATTTTCTGTATAAAAGTTAAAGATCCTCAAAGCCTTAATTTAATTCACATCAAATGTAGTGTTAATCATCAATTTGTGTGTTAAAATTGAGGTGTTGTGCATATTTTAGAAGTTATGAGGAATTGAAGTATTTTCAATTGAAATCAATTGAATTGTCAAAATGTGCATGTGTATTACATAAGTGAACTTTGATTTACATATGAGTTGTCAATTATTACAGTAGTGTATTGTAAAACTCAATTTAATTACATATGTAAATTGTAAGTATAATACATGATGAGGAATTTAAGGAAAAAAGAAATTTGGGGGGGAGAAGGAACTCTAGCTCTAAGGGGGAGCCAGACCCCCAAACTCCTTGCTGACAGGTGTGAGATGTCAAAATCTACGCAAAATTGCATCACTTTTGGCCTGGAATTGAGTCACAGGGTCTGTGACTCAATTGATGATGAGGTTTTGATACCAACCAATGTAGTTTTAACTGTTGCCAAGATGGTAAAACTACCCTTAAGATAAAAAAATCTTAGTGAAAACAGTTGTAACTTGATTCTACGTCTCTTACACTCATTCTGACGTGTTTTGAAGGCTCTAGGCCAGGTATTGCTATAGTAATGGCTTGTTTAAGGGTCTAAAATGGCTAAAACCAGCCCTTTTTTGGTCTAAACCAGGGTTCAATGATGCCATAATTGGCTTTTCTGTTTTCAGAGTGTTTTCCACAAATGACAAGAGTAAATTTTACTTTTGGAGTAAGAAGATTGATGGCTATAAAAGAATTTCTTCTTTGCCCCACTTTTCTCTTCATGTTAGAATCTTTTCCTTTTATAATTAGTTTAAACACTGTTAAACCAATCAATAAAATATTCCAACCACCCTTTTCATATCATTTTAAACATTTTAACCACTTGAAAAAATCATTCTAATCATTGTTTGTAACTCTTATAATCATTTTTACCCCTAAACCACCCCAAAAGTGAATTAAAGCATCTTTCATCACTGTTAGCTTAGTCACTTTGTTTCCAAATTCACTCTGGTCACTTTTGGGAAAGTTTTTTCTTTAAATATCTCCTTAAAGACTTTGTGCTTCAATTAATTGCTTTCAGTTTTTTGCTCAATTAATTCCAATTGAAATTGCTCTTGAAGAAATTTCTTTTGTAGCCTTAAATATCCCATAGAGTATTTGTGGATAAATCTTTATTGTTGGTAAAACAATAAATTTTCATTACATTACTGTTTTATACTTACAAAGTTAAAAACAATAAGATTGGCATGTTTTCTCTTAAAAATACTATTTCTTACTATTTTTAAATAATTTTACCTTATACAAATTTTGAGGACAGGAAAAGTACTTGATATTTTATCAAAGTTTCATATCCACACCTTAAAATTATAATCTGAATATTCACTTTTTTTTCTAAGTATGGACAGCTTTCACAACAAAGTGGTCAACAGTCTTTCTAATTTTTCCCAATAAACCATTGTAATTTATAGCTTCCTTTATAATTTTCAAAATAAAGTTTATATCTGTATTATTACAGTAATTATGTGGTAAATTCTTTTTTGGCTCAACTATTTATCATGAATATTTCAATAGATATGAGCTAAAAACTAAAAATATACATGCTTATCAAAAAAGTGCATATATTTAGGTTATCTCAGTAAGTATTGACTTTTCAGATATCAAATAAGAATTTTATATGTATAGTTTCCAATGCAAAGTCAAATTTTCTGATTTATTTCACATTTTTCTTCATTGGTTTATGGTATAATCAAGGTTTTATGCCTTTTTATGTCATTTTTACTTATTTTAAGATAATGATTTCAATTCTTATTATTAAAATAAGTAATTTATCGTTGTGTTGTGAAATATTTGGATATTTGAACAGATACCAAAGGCTCACATTCCCTACCACCAAAAGAAATTATACCACAATCTTATATAGTTAATTACATTATCATCAACTGTCCTACCTCCTAAATAGATGTTTTTAGTGTTGAAGTGCAATAATAATTAACTCTTCTATTCTTTAGGTCTTCTTTCATGTCTAAACCTCCTTAATAGCTTATCTGAATTACTTATATCTTTCTCAATGAGCCATTCATCTTCTTGAGTTGGGTTTCCATACCTTACAAGGTGTTCCCTTTCTTTCTTGTTTCTTGTTCTCCTTTCTTTAAGGAATCTTACAATTTTCTTTTATTCTCCTTCTGCAAGAGGGGGAATTTCAAGTGTTGGCTTATTTCTGAGTGGAAATAACTCCTTATCACTTGAGATGTAAGTTTTTATTAGGCTTACAGGGAAAGCTGGCTGTTTGTTCATTAATTAGCCAATCAGTTCTAGTTGCATAGCATTAAAGCCATGTAGTGCTCGTATGATAAAGGGTCCTGCAAAGGAATATTTCAATTTCTTTGGTCCTTGAATGTTACTAAAGTGTATAGTAGATCCTAAAACCAGGTCTCCTACTTTCAAATTACATTTTTTATGAATTTTGTCCCATCTTTCTTTTGCATATTTTAAAGAACCTTGCATACATCTGTTGGCATGATGTCTTGCTTTTTTCAGAATTATTTTGAAACTAATTGATTTTGGGTGTATATCCACTAAGTCCTTCTTGAGAGTATCATAAGGAAGTCTTGGATTCTAACCTTTTTTTAACATTGATGCTGTTTTTCCAGTTAAAAAATGAATTGATGTCTTATGTTCCAGTCCAAGAGCTGGTATTAAGGTACACCAATCATGGGTAAAACCATCAGAGTATTTAAATTATAGGCCATAAGCACAGAATCTTCTGATCATGTATTCTAAATTTTGTATCATCCTTTCTGCTAAACCATCAGTTTGGGGGTGGTAAGCTGTTGAGAATGATAGCTTTGTCCAAAGAGGGTATGGAGATTTGTCCATAATGCTGAAGTTAATTTTGGATCTCTATCACTTATGATATTTTGGGATAAGCCTGTATTACTAATTACTCTATTCCATATCAGTATGGCTGCATCCATGTCTATGTCATTGTTATGACATGGTAAGAACATTGGGGTTCTCCTGTACCTGTCAATTAGTACTAGGCATGCATTAAAACTCCTTTCTCCTCCTGGAAGTAAGGCTGTTACCCGATGGATGTGAACTATTTCCCATGGGAACTTTGGTCCTTGGATTTGTATCAACCTATCAACTTTCTTTCATGTGGCTCTATTTTATTTTCAACATCTTTCCTACGTTTGGCAATACTCTGCAACATCTTTTCTCAAATTTTTCCCCCAACAGCAGGTTTTCACTCTCTCTAGTATCCTATCTTCTGAGAGATTTCCATATACGACACTATCATTGCATTCATGTAGTATAGTTTTTATCAGAGCTCTATCTGTCAGGGTCATAACACATGTGTGTTTGGTCCTATGATAAAGACTTCCATCAAGGAGGTGGAATCTTCCTTCATACTATGCTTTTTCTATGCTTTATATAGTTTGGAGGATAATGATGGATCTTTTCAATATTTCATTCAAAGTTGTCATAAGATATGACAGTTTTGTCCATATTGTAGCTTTCCTCAACTGGATTAAAGAGTTCTGTGCCAAAATCTGTAACACATATGCCTTCTATATGATGCTCTTCTTTTGGTGGCCATGCTGGATTTTCAGGTTTATTTGCTAAGGGCCATCTTCTAAGACCATCAGTACTTTTATGAATATTTCCATATTTATGAGCGATGGTCATACCTCCTCTATATTCTTGGATATCAATGTTCTATCTCAGAATGTTTCTATTTGGTTTCTTTATGTTTAATCAAGATTTCAAAGCATTAAAGTCTGTTATTACATCAAACACTGTTCCATCCAAATAGTAGTGTAATTTTCTAAAGACCATACTAAGCAAAGACATTCCATTTGGCTTTATGCATACCCTTTTTCTTTTGGCTTACTCTGTCTTGAAATGAAGCAGATTGGTTCTTCAACAGGTTTATAATTGATTATTTGTGTCTGGTGTAGTGCAGCATCTAGCCCTTTTCCACAAGCATCAATGTACAGTTTTGATGGTAGTTTCCAATCTGGAACTATAAGAAATGGGGAATTTCATAGACTGTCTGTTGATCACAGAGTTTGTACAAGGATTTGTAAATTCTCGCAAAGTCTTTTATATGTTTTCTGTAATATCTAGAAAATCTTAGGAATGATTTAATTTCTTCATTTGTTTGAGGCATTGGCTTCAGTAGTATTGCTTCTAATTTGTTTTTATTTATGCCCAAACTTAATTCAAATACAAAATGTCCCAGTGCTTTTGGTTCACTATATTCAAAATGACATTTTTTCAAGAAAATCTTCATATTTACTCAAACTATCTTTTGTAATACTCTTTCCAGTCTCTTTAATTTATTTTTGAAAGCTTCTGAACAAAATGTAATATCATCAATATAAATTATTAGTCATCCTTCTGATAATTCCTCTGGGAATATGGTGTTCATCATTCTTTGATAATGGGAAATGGAATTCTTCATACTGGAAGCCAACCTTAGTTATTCATATATTCCACAATAGACTATTATCCTCAGTAATTTTTTGGCATTGTCTGTTAAGACATTCTGGTGAAAACCCTTTAAAGAATCCATGGCTGTAATGAGCTTAGCCTGCAAAAATTGTGTTAATGTCTCATTGATTCTGGGTATTGGGTACCTTTCAGGGATAGTATAGGTATTTAGAGCTATAAAGTGCCCCACCATCCTTGATTTACCATTATTCTAGGTCATAATAGCAGGTGTAGTTACTTCTACATTTTCATTATTTACTACTTTTCTTAATACCCCTAGATCTATTAATTACTTAATGTCAACCTCTAAGGGTTCTCAAGCTCTTGGGCTATCTGGGTAAGCTGGTCTTCTTAAAAGGGGTGGATAAGGTTCTTCTACATTGAGAACAGTGTATACTTCTTTTCCAATGATAGCACCTAGTAGTTCTGTGTAAGTTGCAAAAGCAATTTTGTATTTGAATAAGGGATAAATCATTTTTCCTATTAATTCTTGATTGAATTGTACTTCAGTGAGTTGTTCACTTATGAATAAGTGTTTTTCTGAGCTTTTCCCTTCATTTTTTATAACAGTAATTTGTTTTTTCTATTTAAAAAACCAAATTTCTGTCTTTTGTTATCTTGTATGGTAAAATATCTGTCCTTTTGGTTAGAGATATCTATACCATATATTGACAAGTAATCATTTCCAAGTATGAAATGGTTACCAGTGCAGTTGTCCATTACTTAAAACTCCAACTTTACTCTCATACATTGGAAAATATGAGGAAAAATTAATATTAAGTCAATTATTTAAAGGGGCTTCATGCTCTCAGTTGCACTACTGAATTTAACCCCTTTTATTGGTATAAGTTTTTCTTTCCAATATGGTATTATTGCTTTCAAACAACTCTTACCCACAAATTTGCAGTGTGCTCCTGTGTCCAGGTTTACTTTTTCCTCTTGATTTTCAACCATGAAAGTACTTATACTTGACTTTCTAGCTGTATATCCCATTCCTTTTGTAGTTTTGGTTTTATTAAGTTTGGCATCTTGTATGCTTGTGAGGCTTGTATCAGATGTTCGAACTTGTGGTAAGTTTGAATTCACATCTAGCACTTCATATATTAAAGAAATATTACTAATTTGTGCATTAATTATATCAATTTCATCACTTTTAGAAGTTTCACTCTTAAATGTCTTTGTCAGAATCAGATTCATATTCCTTATCATTGTGGCTCTCTGTTTCCACAATGTCATTGATTTTTGCCTTTTTTAGGCAATTATTGGCTAAGCGTCCAATACCATCACATTTATGGCATTTCCTTTGCTGCTTAGTGTTGGGTATATTGTGTTTGAAAGGTTCTTTTGGTTTATATTTCTTAATAAATGGTTTATTTGGACTTTCAATGTCCAATTTTTTTCATGTTCTGCCAATTTTGGTTCTTGTCACTATATCCTCTAGTGCATTAATATACTCCTATGTGGAACATGGCTCTATGCACCTTCTTATCATGGTATGTTCCATATCTCCTGAAAATTTCTGAGTCTCTTCATATGCACCATTTTCTGTGACATTTCTGGGTACAGTGCATTTGATATTGTAACTTGTCTTATAAATCAAGTCAAAGCGTTATCCTTCTCTGGGTCAAATAAGGAATTTTCAAATTCATTTTCTATTTTTTACCTCCAGGTATCATTTTCCCATTTGGTTATTATTTCACTTTTCCACCAAGACCAGGTGTTTTTGCCATTTGTTTTTCTTATGTCATAATACCATCATTTTGCATATTTTTCAAATAATGAATGTAATCTTTCAGTGATTGTTTCATCTGGTACAGCATAATCCTCTTGTAACATATCCATTTTTTTAATAAATTAAATATGTTCATATTCACCTTCACCTGTGAATGTTGGCCATCCTTTTAATTGAGGTTCTTCCTCCATTAAGACTTGATTATTGTCTTTATGGCTCAAAGAATTTATCAATTGATTTTTTATTTCCTCTTTTGGTTTAACAGGAATTCTTATGTGAGAAAATGTAGTTCATAACTTTGGCATATTTAAGTTAGCCTCAATTAATTTATCCATTTTCTCAGTAATAAGTCTTATTTCACTCTGAATGTCATCTTTAAGATGCATTCTTGCTTCATCACTCTTTCCTACATGGTCTGGAAGTAGGTCCTGATTTTGTAAGGTGTGGATATGAAAATTTGATTAAAAATCAAGTACTTTTTTGGTCCTCAAAATTTGTATAAGGTAAAATTGATTGAAAATAATATGAAATAATATTTTTGAGAGAAAACGAACCAATTTTATTGTTTTCAAATTTATAAGTATAAAAAATAATATTTTAAATATTTATTGTTTTACCAACAATAAAAATTCATCCAAAAATACTCTACAAAAGATATTTAAGGCTACAAAAGAAATTTCTTCCAGAGAAATTTCAATTGGAACTAATTTAGCAAAGGACTGCAGGAAATTTATATAAGCAAATAGTCTTAAAAAAGAATATCAAAGAGAAAACATACCCAAAAGGGACCAGAGTGAATTTGGAAACAAAGTGACAAAGCTAACAGTGATGAAAGATGCTTTAATTCACTTGTGGGGTGGTTCAAGGGTAAAAATGATTATAATTATTTTTTCACATGGTTTAAAGGTTTAGAATGGTTAAAAAAGGGTGGTTGAAATATTCTATTGATTGTTTTAACAGTGTTTAAACTAATTATAAAAGGAAAAGATTCTAACATGAAGAGAAAAGTGGGGCAAAGAAGATATTCTCTTATAGCCACCAATTGTCTTACTCCAAAAGTAAAATTTATTCTTGTCAGTCGTGGGAAACAATCTGACAATATAAAATCCAATTATGGCATCATTGAAACCTGGTTTAAACCAAAAAAGGGCTGGTTTTAGCCATTTTGAACCCTTAAATCAGCCATTGCTCTAGTAATACCTGGTTTTAAGCCTTAAAAACACATCAGAATTAGTGCAAGAGATGTCAAGACCAGTTAAAACTGTTTTTAACATGATTTTTTTTATCTTAAGGGTAGTTTTACCCTCTTGGCAACAGTTAAAACTGCCCTGGTTGGTATCAAGTCCTCATCATCAATTGAGTCACAGACCCTGTGACTCAGTTCCAGGCCAAAAGAGATGAAGGTTTGCCTGTATTTTGACATATCACTCCTGTAAGCAAGGAATTTGGGGGTCTGGCTCCCTTGAAGCCAAGATTCCTTTTTGCCCTCCAAAATTAATCTTTCCAGTTTATTTTTTCTTTAATTCCTCATCATGTAATATACTTTTAATTTAAATATGCAATTCAATTGAGTTTTACAGTTACACAACTGTAATAATTGATACCTTATATGTAAATTACAGTTCACTTATGTAATACATGCACACATTTTGACATTTCAATTGAAAATACTTCAATTCCTCATAAGTTCTAAACTACACACCATACCTCAGTTTTAACACAAAAATTGATGGTTAACACCACATGTGGTGTGACATAAGTTAAGGTTTTGAGGATTTTTAATTTTTATACAGAAAATACTAAAAACGTAATTTAAGCTTATTTAGAGTTGAGTTACAGAAATTTTACCCAAAGGCGGCCCCGCCTTATTTTTTATGATTAATCCAATGGTGAACCAATCTTCTTATGTGTATTTATTGGATGAAAAGTTATAATAATTTTCATTTAACGTTTTTCCAAAAATATTTTCATTTCAGTAATTTTGTTCAAAATTCATTTTTACCTAATTTTTTCAAGTAAAAATGTGATTTCACAATTTCAAATTTCAATGTAGAAATATAAATTTAATCAACATTAAATTTGTATTTTTGTGTATAAATTTATATTTATATCTTAATTTTTGTTTTGATAATATAAATACATTTATTTTATTTATAATTGTATCTTGTTTTATTATTTGTGGTCTTTTGGGTATATGAAAATACATCTAAGGCTCACAGATATGATGAAGTCTTTTCTTCACATCTTTCAACAGAAATACTTAATTTTCAATTTTTCTGTCAGATTTTAAATACTCATGTCTTGATTTATTGTCAAAGTCTCTTCTTTGATATCTCTTATGTATTTATACAATTCCTGTGATCCTTGTATCAATTTCTGACTATTATCAATTAAGACTTTTGGTTTATTGTTTTTAACAATAAATTCAATTCTGTCTATTAATTTTTTATTTTTTACAGCAATTTGTGTTAGAGATAATAAGCTACTATTTCTTTCTTGTAAATATAATAAGCTGTTTTTTAATTTCCTTTAGAGGTAAAATACTATTCTTGATTTCTGTTAAAGTATTTACAACATCAAGAGACAAAGTTATTTCTTTGGGAGATGAGCTTGTTGCATTCTTTGTTCCTCTTTGTCTTTGAATTCCATCAAGGTTCTGGCCATGTTGAAGACATTGTCCATGGCATCTTTTTTGATTCCTGGAATCATGTAACTTGGGTAATATGGTTTCCTCCAATTCTTTTTCTTGTTCTTCTTCCCTTCTTTGGGTGGTTTGCTGACTTGTGGATTTCTGGTAGAAGGTACTGGGGCTTATTCCTTGCTTTCCCCCCTCTTTTTGCTGTGCCAGTCCATTATCATTTTGACCTAAGTGTTGAATGATAGTGGATTCCATCCATTGGATTATCTCACAATTTCCTCCTCTTTGAGGAGCTTCTTCAGGATATTCCAGGAGCTTATCACTCCTTGGTGAATTTTTGGAAACATTTCCCAATCTTTTTCCTTGTATACCATTCAGTACTTCTTGTACTGGTTCATGTAGATTTCTATCTGAGCCCTCTAACTAAGATTTGTATCTATTGGAGTTACTCATACTGATTTATAACTCTGGTTCAGATATTATGGGCATTTCTGGGACTTTCCTTTGGGATATGGCACTTCCTTGTGTGGATTCTGTTTCACTGGGGATTTTGCCCTTTCCTTCCCCTTTTGAGTGATAAATTTTACTTCTGAGTCCAGCTCCATCTGATTGGATGGAGTATTAGGATCCCCTTCTAGTAGTCATAATTAAGAATTAAGAAATAAGAAAGACTTAAAAACATTAAAAAAGTCTTTTCATGGAAATTTAAGAGAGGTGCTCACCTTCAGATTCCTGAATAGTGGGTCCTGGAAAGACTAATTTCTTGGCCTTTCTTTTCTGATTAAAAGGTGTTGGAGAACTTTGACAAGTTTCTTCCACCAATCTCTCAAAATTGGTCTGATTGTCCTCTTTTTGGTTGTCTTCAAACACTAAAAAAGACAAATAAATATAAGTCTTTTAATAGGTGTTATTTTTGATAATATATGGCAATTTCCATGTAAAAATTGCTTTAATTTGTCTTTAAATATATGGAATTAATAAAAGAAACTAATATCAATGAATACAAAGGATTTTTTATTGTATTTTTTATTTTTTTTATTTTTTTTATTATTTTTATTATTTTTTATATTTTTACTTTTAAAGAATAAAATAAAAATTAACATAATACTTTACAAAACCAAACTATAATATAAATATCTTTTTAATCACAAGATTCACTCAAACAAAGTTCTTGCAAGTCTAAGGATGTGAAAAACCATGTGTAAGACAGTGCAATTGCTTTCCAAATGCCTCAATAGGTTTTAGAATCAATAAATATAAAATTATTATATAAATTCATGATCATAAATCTAATTATTTACTGGTTAGACCCAATTTGAATCTTTTTTAAGGGTCTTTTAAGTAAATATCATGGCCAAGCCCCCAAATGTAAGGTTTGACTATTAAACAAATAGTAAATATAACAAAAACAATTTAAATATTGGTTTAATCATGTCAAAATTTTATTTTTAATATAAGAGGAACTTAAGAGTTTAATAATATGATAGAATTATATAAAAATAATGAAGTTATTACCTTTGTTTTAATAATCTTAGTGTTCTTTGTTCCATCTGAGGGGGAAATAGAGGAAAAAGAGCTCTATTTATAGTAAAATCTTCCCTCCTAGAGTCCAAAAACCTTCTAGTAGATGGGTACTGATGGTGTAAACTGGAATTGATCAGTATATTAAGGTTTAGTGATTATTACATCATAATTGAACCATCTTATCTCATTATTATGGAATTACTTAGAGATATCACTGTAGCTCTATGTTTAATGACCTTATAGGCTTGGAAGAAGACTAAGATTTGTGCATTTTATTATTCTTCATCATAATAAGCTAGTATTCACCACTTTTATCACTTATATGACTGTTAAGCTTCAATTAAGATTACAGTGAGTGATCATAAATGATCAATTTAAACCTTAAACTTTGATCATTAAGAACTTTTGAGTTATACATGCTACAGCCATGCATAGAGTGAATTCTGATAGCTTGGAATTTTATTATTAATATTCCAAGAGAGTTTAATCACATAATTAAAACTCTGTTCATGATTACTGTTCTTGTAGCTCATCTTTTCTGTTGAAATTTACTATTTTGAACTTCAAGACATGATTTCAAGGGGTTATGCCTTGAATAGAATGATAAAAGCTAAATAATTCTTCACATATGTGCAAGTTGAATTGGAAAATCTACTTTTTTTGAGTTTGGACCACTTTTACAACAAAGTGGTTAACAGCTTTTCTTCTTTTGCTCAATAAACCATTGTAATTTACAACCTTGTTTACAATTTTCCAAATAAAGTGTATATCTTTATTGTTACAGTAATCATGTGGTAACCTCTTTTTTTGTTCAACTCTTTATCATGCATATTCCAAGAGATATGAGCTAAAAACCATGAATATATGTGCTGAGCATAAAAGTGAATACATCTAGCTTATCCCAGCAAGTATTGACTTCTCAGATATAACACAAAAATTTAATATGTTTAGATTTTCATGGGTCATCTAATGGTGTAATTTATCTCACATTTTTATTCATTGGTTTCTGAGATAATCAAGTTTTTATGCCTTTTTATGGTATTTTTACTTATTTTAAGATAATAATTTCAATTATTATTATTAGAATAAGTGATTTAAAGTTGTTTTGTTGCCTTTTTGGATATTTTGTAATATTGGAAATTCTGACAGGATGGCCTGGTTCATGTGCAGCCACCATGGTTTATAAGAACATGGGCCTGTTTAATAATCCTGCCAAATTCCTTGACAAAGGTGAATATTATCAGGTCTATGGTTTTTTGTGTTTTTATTCTTTACATCAAAACACCTGAGGTGTAAATTCCTTTTTTAAGGACAATATCTTTTAGAATATTGCACATACCTACTTAATGAACATCTTATTTTGGCAAATTAGGCCCCAGTAGCAAATTCATGCATGAATAAAGAATTCAATCTCTGTTTGGCTAAATTGCATGTACAAAATGAATGTGCAATTGCAATACTCAAATGGCAAGTAGAATCACTTAGGGGGGAAAAATTCCAGCTACATGGAACAAATCATATAGCTTAATATGTCAATTGGATCAAAGTGTGCTGTATTTTGCACATGTTATCTCAACTCAAGGATTCCTGGGACCAATTGAATGAGGAACCTTGTAATTAATTTCTTGGTCAATTTATTAATGAGGAACACCCACTGACCGCAGCTGAGCTTCAATGGGTGGTTAGAGATAGATGTGTCATCCATAATTATTAATTAGGGGATCCACCAATTACATAGGGCCTCCAATTCAACTTTAATACATCTCTCTTCTCTGTAATCTACAAGTCTGAATCATTGATTTTATATTACACTAAAATTTGTAATTTATTTTGTGCACTCTCAATATAAGTGGAATAAAAATGAATTTGGGTTCATAGTTCATTTCTCTCAATGAATTTGAAACTATATAGTTTACTTTACAGTTTATCTCACTCAATTAATGTTTAAAAACATAATTCAAGACAAGAGTGCAGAAAATCACAAACACAAACTCTGATGGGACAAAATAACCATGCCAACCATTAAAAGAGACTTGAAAGTAGGTATTGATTTCCTCTTCTGCAGTCCCCTCTTCACAAAAACTGATACTTGCCTCTACTTGTTGGGAACTTCTTGCTGCACTAATTGCATGGTTTTTTTTCTGTTGGTTCTGTTCCAACTCCTGATTTATCTTCTCCTGCCTTTTCTTGAGCTCATATTCAAATTGGGTTCCCCTTTCAGATGAATCAATCTCCCTATTCTCCTGCCTAACTTATTCATTTAGTTTCTTGACATTGGGAATGGAAGCACTCTTTTTGATATTTCATTCCTCTTCTTGGAATCTCAACTGTACATTATGCACTTCATTTTCCTAGTATTTTTTAGCCTTGAGGTACTGGTTATTCTAATTTTGAAGCTCAAATTATTATTTCATTTTGTATTGTCACACATTTCCAAATGTTTCATCTCCCCTTGAGATTAATCATGTTTATGTAAATATTGAATGTTACATTTCATCTCATTTGCTAATTAATTATCCTTATAATAAATTTTCCTCTCCTAAACAGCTTCCAATTATTTTGATTTCCTGTTTCTCATTTTGTCAGGTAATTTTTGTTGAGCTCCCACATGTATTGCATGTTTCCCTTTTTTCTCACATGCTTAATGGAGGTTGAATTAATGCTTGAATAACTGGTGTGAATCCCTCTCTACCTAGGACTTGAAGGGTCTTTGGATACTTCTGAAGCCAAAGTTGATTTTTTGGTGTCTAAGTGGCCAGAATGTGATTGATTGTCCACATTATTTTCTTCATGATTAGTTGTTACCTGTCCATCAACTGATCTGCCTTCAGATGAAGAGCTGGCTGAATCACTGAAATAATCACAATTTCTCAAATTTGAATTGTTTGGTATCAAAACCTCTTCATCAATTGAGACACAAACCCTGTGACTCAATTCCAGGCCAAAAGTGATGAACTTTTGCATGGGTTTTGACATCTCTAGCCTGTCATTAAGGAATTTGGGGTCTGGCTCCCCCTTGGAGCCAAGATTCCTTTTCCCCCCAGAAATGATGGTACCTTTTTCCTCAAAGTGAGCTATCAAATATAGTACATCCATTAATATTTTTATTTTTCCAAAATATTCCACACATTTGGACAAAGCAAGGGAATTGATCCTCTACCTCCTCATGAATCATTTTATTTGTGGGCTCCATGAGGCCACTACCAGTTTGGAGTCAGAACCAAGATGCATAAATTTTCTTTTGTATGTTCTCTAAAGTTTTTCTGCATTCGACCCACTCAAATTCAATGTTTCCCAATACATGGTTATCACTCAGATATTGAGCAAGCCTTCTGAATGCCAGTGCTCTTGTATGTTTTCCCCCAATTAGTCTGTTTACTATCTTCAAAAAAATCGTTAAATTAAAACAATCAGCTTTCTATACAAGGCATTTGACACAAAAGATAGAAAACAGGCCATTTTAATGATACTGATCCTCCAAATAACTGAAAATATTCTCATAATCCAACAGTACAAATCCAGGATTGCAATCTTTTTCCCCTTCTTGTTCACTTTACCTGCCTTCTTCTTAGATCCACTTTTTTGCTGCATCTGCTAGCTGCTGCTTTGATAGCGGATCCTCTTGGCACTTGCTGATGTTAACTTTGTACTTTTGGATTTTTCTTGAGGCTGTGCAGGAATTGTAATCAACAAATTTATTTCTTGAGACCCTCCAGTGGTGTTTATTGATTGAGCTTAGTCCCCATTTCCAAAAGCTGAAATTTCTGTTGCATGGGACATAGTTGAATTTTCTTGTGTCTTGACTTGAAGAAAACAAAGACATATCCTTAGGTCCCTGCACCCTTGAAGAAAAAAAATAAAAGATAGAAAATTGTTAAATTTATGTGTCATGAGCCAGCACATGAGATGGTTTATGACTGTGCTTTAACAGCAAATTGTTTTCTCACAATGACATAAATTTTGGTTCATGTACCACGTGCTCTGAACCCCCCTATCAAAGTCTCATTGCGAATGGTTTCCAAATAGGATTTTTTGATATGGATATGCAAAGAAAGACAAAGATTTTCTCTAAGTCAGAGGCTCGTGGGTTATTAGTTATGCAAAATCTTTTCTTCATGTTGACACATGGATTTTGATGCAGACCAAAGTTCTTGTGATAATACTTGGTTACTACGCAATAAATTTCTTTCAGAAGGTTGATAGTAATTGAGACTGGAGGAGGAGCTTTGTCTCTGAATAGCTAAACGTGCTGGTGTTATAATCACACTTCAGCTTATATGAATGTATTCAGGATTTTGAATGGACCATTTAGCTAGTGTTTGAAAGAATATTGAGCCCAATAAGGCATTCAACTAATGACAAGGATCATGGTAAAATAGGATTCGTTATTTTAGAACTAAAAATATGAAGGTTAGCGTCCATTCAATTTGTTCTTTGGAACATAAGGAAATGAGAGTTTGGGCCAAAACATTCGGAGGCCCAAGAAATGAGAGTTTCCGTCACAAAAACTGAATTACTTTGGCTTTCTTTAAGACGATAATAAATTTGTAAATCATAATGACGCAATGAAGACTTACCAAGTAGGAGTATATAAAAATATGGACGTAACAGGGAAATGATAGGAGTCAAGAATGTTTCAACGACTGTGATCTTATCATATTATTAGACTAATGACATCATTACTAACACTCTAAGTACTATTAGCGTAACTCTTTTTCTATACGAAAAAAATGCGAGGAAGACTTGCATCCTCAATTTTTACGTAGACATCACTGTGTTGTATCAGCTTTTCTTCAAATGTTTCTCTTGTTCTGTTTCCTTCTAGGTTTATGCCGCCCTACCTCCCGGTCCCGAATGCTTATTGCTTCCGTCCTTTGCGAAATATATGTTTCTCTCATGACTTTTGTCTTTTCTATGGCACTTTCTTTCCTCGAACCATATGTGTATTTTTCTTTTTCTAACAGCTATTGATGGGCTACGTTTTGAGGTTGGTAATTTTTAGTGTACGAAACAGAGGAAGGAATGTGAAGGGACAAGTGGCAAGTTTTGGGGACTCTGTGTTGCACTCAAGGTGCTTACTATGACATGACAATCAAATTTATAGATCAATTCTTAATTTTAGAAGAGGGTTGCAGTGCAGTTGGTGCTCTGCAACCGCTTTGTTCAAACAATATATCCACTGCTGCCGGTGTTACTTGGGCCTCGGTTGCACCTGCGAGACACCTGCTTGAGATAGGGGAGGAAACGTCTTTCAAATAAATATAAAGATGTGCTCTTTTGTTTGCCACTTGGCTGTGGAATGTTGGGAATTCTTTATAGGACGCACGATGTTACCAGTTATTATTAAGCGGTCGGAGTGGTGTTTGGTCCACGGCGCGCTAATCCAAAGGCTGCGATATGGGCTGGTTGTGTTTTAAACATGGATGATAATCAGATCATTGTGGTGTAGATTTCCAACGTCAGGATATTCTTAGAGCTTGCATACATAAAGTTTCAAGGCGTGGAGAAAGCTCCAATCCCATGAACTCCACCACCAGTTCACAAGGCGGCTTTACAAGCACCCAAACCAGGGACCATAGAGCAGGGCTTATCGGTCGGCGAAAAGGGAATTCGTGGGAATTCGAGCAAGGCAAAGCCATCACCTTCACAGGCAGTCACTTACAGTAGGGCCACCATAATCATCATTCGGTCATCGGCTTCCAAGTTTTCGGCACCAATACAGTTCTTTTCTAGCATCTGATTTCAATGTGCTCTCTCTATCATGCATCGCCATTGCTTGGACCTTTTGAAGATTTTTTTATTGGAATCATACTGCAACAAACCACCCAGTTTGGGCCGTATTCATATCAATTCGACGAAAGAATATTCCGCTTTCCTCTTGGGTGACTGTAGTGTATCGTAATGCATTCATTATATTGGGTACAGTAATGTGTACAGTACAGCAGTAGAGTGAAGCATACTGTACAACAAAAAATTAAGCACGTATATACTAAATCACCACAAATGAAATATTTTTAAATCAATTTTCCAAACAAGAGGCTGATTCCACAGTCTTCAAACACTGCAAGTGTCATATAGAAGCAAGTTTTGTAAGTTGGGCTCACCTACTACAACGCTATGTATCATTGGAGCTTGCTTGCCAATCATGCCACAAGGCTAACTAGTTTTTGAGTTAGCGGCTTCCATGCCGCTTTCTTTGGCGTGCGCACTTTTTCCCACTTAACGTGCCGTCCTAGATCCGTTGTCCTTACCCTCATCAATTTTGGATTAGTTCCTTTTTGGTACCTGTGATTTCTCCAAATATCTCGTGTACTGTCTTCAAAGAAATTGGTTACTTGAGGGTCTATCAAACAGAAAATAATTTACATTCTGTGTTTGACGATTTAGAAGTTCTTGGCTGAGATTTTGTTCTCTGCTTTGGACCGATTGCAATCTAATTCATGTAGCTTGCCTTGAGAGTTTTTAGTAAGTAAAATCCAATCTTGTATAGTTGATGCGGAGACTTTCAAGTAGACTGAAAAAGGTACACTTAAGCAAAATTAAAGCTTAGGAATTCGCCTATTATAGCTTTGTCCTGAGGAATTCGAATTATCAAAAAGCATAATTTCTCTCGCTTTTATTTAATGGGCCAGAACTCAACTGCAGCGAGTCATAACTAAATTGTTTCTTCATGAATCAAGTTCGCACAGCAAGTCTGTTCATTAAGACTATCCTATGGTCGCAAACTTCAATTTCAGTTATTAAAGGTTCTTCTTTTCCACTTGCTCCTATTCCCTTTTAATGGATTTCTGAATCAATTGACTTGTTGTTTCAAGGGGTCTCGTCTTATGTATTTTTCTTATCGCTGTTCCTCTTGAGGCCTTTTGAGGAGTTATTTTCGTACCCCTCGGTTGGCGCATGCGCCGTTCTGATTTGTATCGCTGGTAAATCATTTCAATTCCATGAGAAAACGTGTGGCATTCACTCTCTTACTCCCAGCCTGCTTCAAACATGAACTGTTATCCATCCAGCCTCTCCCGGATCATCAGTAGGCGCCTGCTTTCAATCTCTTGGGTGTGCTGTGTGTGGAATCGGGGTTGGGGCTATCAATTTTATCACATTGGACCATCTTAGCCCTTATCCAGCACTTCAAGTATGCGTCTTTTTTGTGATGCTTTATAGTGAGTGAATCAAGCCCTTCCTAAATTCAATCTGACAAAGAACCACTCCCTAAAGAAGAGACACGAGAAAAATGTTTCAATTCTTTTTTAAAGGCTCTTTCTATTCAAGTTCATAAAAATTTGACGTTCCCTTACTTTTTTCAAATTCTATTTTTTCATTCAAATCTACTTTTGCTGTTACTCATTTAAGCTTTAGCTCTGATTAAAACCCTTCGACCGGAATATTTAATTTTCTCGCTTTTCTGCATTTTAATGACATGGGATGGCTTTTATACGCCTTTCCTGACTTCCAAAAGCAATATCTCTAATCAGTATCTTCAAAGCTACGTTCAATCATACGGATGGGGGGTAGCAATTGTTGTTTTTGTTAATATTTTTTTGTTTCCACACTCGGCTGAAACTGTAAAACTACCTTTTTCTACATGTAGAGGAGTATTGTTCTCAAAAAAGAAGGCTCTAATTCTTACATGCTTGATTTACAGGAACTCCGAAGCACTCTTGTAAGCTCTCTTGACCATATAAGAACTTTTGTCCATTTGATAGACAAGACCTACCGCTATGAAATTCATGAAGAGCAGATTCAAGTGCGGGATGACTTGGTACAATCTATTCGAGCTGACTTCAACATCATGGAGACTAAATTGAGTCAGACGGTTTTAGGGGTCAGTTATTCGAGATGGTCGCTTGACGATTACAAAAGGATAGTTCTTCTTATAAAATCGATGCAGCAGTCCTTGATAACGGTTTACTCAAGCTTGAGGCACATTGAAAAAGTTGATGCAAAAACATTTAATGATAATTTTGGCTTTGATGGGAAGGATATACGTGTACTTCGGAAGTACATCTACGTGGGTCTCACCGAAATACAAAAAGAACTAGCCGTGGGTTCAGAAACGGCAACATTTGTAAAGAAAGAGCTGGAATTGCTCAAAGAGATCGACTTAGAACGAGGAGCGGAAAGACCTCAACTTCCGATTTTGGCACCGGCTGCGGGGAAAAGTCCAGAGGGCGCTAGAGGAAAGAGCGGGGTTAACTGTGAAGCCGCAGCGAGGCTAAGGGATGTGGAAACTAAAATCGCTTTGGAGATCTCAGAAGCTTCGCCGCCCACACCAATGAAGAGAGCTTCCACATGTAATGGGACGCTGGTTGTGCCCGATGTTGTCAGCCCAGCTTCATTGGTGGCACAAAGTTTTACTACGCTCACAGAGGAATTCTCCTCCAGAGAATCAACTTTACCTGCCTCAGCTCAGGTGAATGATTTGATTCGAGTGCACTGGAATAATTTTCAAAAGCTGCAATATGATCGAGTGGGTGAAATATTCCTATCTGGGACACTATATCATCCCCAAGAGCCATTGATATTGGAAGAATTGCATGTCTCACTTGACCTTGAGCCCGCGAAAATCTCAGAAAGAAGCATGCTTTCCAGCCAAGAGTTTAGAACACGCCGGCAGCGGTTTTTGCCACTGGAGCCTATCGTTAACCAAACCAAAGAAAAACTCACACCCGATGAATATCTCCGCTCATTAGCCTCGAAAGCTGCGACAGCTTCATCAGAGTCCCTTGCGTCAGAATCAACGAAAAAAGTCGCATTGCATAGGTCTTTGATAAGAGTGTATTCTCATTCCTTTGCGGTTGGTTTATTCATCGAAGACCTCATAAAGCTTAGAGAATTCGTTCTTGCGACAGAACCAAAAGCCGGCCCCCGGAAAAAAAAGTTGCACCTTCACTTCCTCGCCAATC
Source organism: Austropuccinia psidii (assembly GCA_023105745.1). NCBI lineage: Eukaryota > Fungi > Basidiomycota > Pucciniomycetes > Pucciniales > Sphaerophragmiaceae > Austropuccinia > Austropuccinia psidii. Next base: position 10,930,384 of record JALGQZ010000016.1, read on the forward strand.
TAATTAAGCTCTCAAATTTTTTGCAAAGAAGTAAAAACATTTTGGCTCAGAAGCCCCAAGCTGATGATAACAATTTAACCATACGAGAAGCTCTAGACATATTGGAAAAGCGTGACCATTATCCCATGAAGGTCAATTGGCTGCAACAGTGCCTTGGGGTTGAAAAATTTCTGAGAAGCTCAGAAAGCTGTTGCGCATTTAAGGTTGCATGTGGAGTAATTGTGCTGGCCATAATGTTTTGGTCAAAGACGACTCGAAGCTTTGCGCTTGATTACAGTCTCAATTCGGCCGTAATTACCATTACTGTAGCCATTACTCCTACGCTTGGACAGAGTTGGCTCAGTTTTCTGCTGCAGATCAGTGGCCAAGGACTAGGACTGGTCTACTCCATGATGTATGTGATGATTTTGGAAGTTGCATTATACTAGCTCGGCCCTAACTCGCCTTTTTACACTATGGCTTGTCTCTCAATGCGTCTAGAGTCTTGGAGATTTTCCACAATGTCGGCGGTTATAAATACAATCCATATGGAATTGTTTCTGCTTTAGCGGTCTTTTCCATTCCAATGTGTTATATGATTTATACGACTCCGCAACTCTTTGTGTTAGCTGTTCTAGCAATGAACTCAGCAGCGACAACGGTGTACTCTGAATATTTAAGCAACGCCCAAACAGACGACTCGCCGCCTTATCACATGGGCAAAAGTTTGGCAACACTTGCGTTCGCCCTCGCGCTTGCATGCTTCCTTCAACTATTTGTTCTCAGAAATCCAGGCAGAAGAAATTTGAGAAGAGCGATAGCGAAAGTCATGACAGCAAATACCGCCTACACATTGATACTACAATCATATGTAAAAGCTAGTTGAGTCTTTTTGCATACTTTTTTTACTCTAACACTTTGCAGCTTGAGATAAAATGAATTTTGTATTCAAGCTTTTCTTTGTAACCTGGCTTTCATTTCCCATTGAACGCTTCGCTCGATTGTTCCAGCTATCCCAACTTCGCCTAGTCGTCGACCGCCTCTTAAGGTGATTCAGAGAGTAGAGAAAGACTTGATCGATCGGGAAATCCAAATTCAAAATGACATTACTGCCTTGATGCCTTTGATGAAGTCGGTCGAATTCTAGTTGCAAGTATGACGAATTGCTCAGCTGATCCAAACGTCAATTTTCCCAAAAGATTCGCTCGCGCAGAGCCATCATTTGTACAACCATTTAACGCCGCTGAATATGTTAAGATCGCGAGGTATGTGGGGCCAGATTTGTCTTCAAGGAGTTTTACAGGCTCCAATAGGGTGCGGACTAACAAAAATTCGGTTCGCTGCAGAGCAAACCAATTGATTTTAGGTGAGTTTTTGCACAATTTGCTACCAAGAGAAAAGAAGTCGCCTTAGGAAAAATATGAAGTAAACAGATCGCAATCGAGACGCTCGAATAGCTATTGGGACAAGCCCTTTGCCCGACATTATCCTTAAAGAGTTTGTTGAAAAACTAGCTCCATATCGAGCTCAAGCCTTGCCAAGGATCAAAAATTCACTCTATCTTTGCACATCAACCTTGTGCTCCAAAGTAAGTCAAAATAGGGCCCGAACTTGAGGGTTTTTGTGTGCTGCATCAACTCATTGACCTTCCTCTGGATTTATCACCATTATAGTTCCCTTTACCTGAGAACTTGAATAGGACACTGGAGGAAGTGAAATTTGGGACTGAGATTTTTCACGATGCCCTAGTACTATCGTCGAGGCTGGCGCATTCACAAGAGGGGTTAAAACTGGTAAAAAGTTCAGAATTCACAAGATACTGTAAGTGTAGAAAAGCTAGTAATTTTTTAAAAAAATATCCGAAAGTGACTGAGTGGCTTCCTGCTTGGGCGTTTTCCTACTAGGGTTGTACTTGTTAAGCATGACCAGTGTTATTTATCAATTGGAGGCGATCCAAGAGTCTGCGTAAGTAAGATCTTCCCTCAAAAGATGCAAAGCAAAAGACATGGCCAAATTAATCAGTAGTCTTCACATGTGTTTCACTTGGTTCAACCGGACCGTAAAATAAAAGCAAAAACCTGTTTGGAAAGCTAGAGGATCAACCATTTTATTCTCTGTCATAGGCTCCAAAATTCAAGACATTTGAGCTATTTCTAGGTCAGGTTAAAATTTGTTTGAAAAACACAGTCTAATTCCTTCCCATTCAAACACCAAGACAATGAAAACTCTCCCAGAGTAATTATTTTATAACAAAAGAAAAATTCGCCCTGAAGAAACTTGCATTCAATCTTTAGACCAAATTAAGGCCATCCTTGACATTCCTCAATTGGTGTTTCTCTGATAACGATTTTTCTTTATCTTTGACTACTGCCTGGGCCCTAGCAGTTGGTGATCAAAAAGCCACTCTTAATTTTCTCCTTTCCATGAAATACCCCAAAATATTTACTACTTTGTTAGCTCCAGTGGTTTCTGAAGCTAGGGAGCCAAAATACAAAACCTTATACCATAAAAAAGTCCCAATTTCTCGTATGAATATCCTCTAACATTTTATCTTATCCCACCCTTAATGTTAACAAGTGATTCAGAAGTAAGGGATTAAACGGTTATTTATTTAATTTGGATTTAAAGCGAATAGTGTTTCAATTTTAAGTATTACTTAAAATGATAGTCAAGGTCATACATCTTACCTCAAAGCCTCAAGCTATCAGTTGTACGAAAAACGGCTGATCTCTTTAGAGTGAAATGGGTACAGTTAAAACCAGTAGCTTGAACCTGAATTAGGAAATCTGATTGCTAGTCTTATGAATGTTGACTCAATAGATTAGTTATTCTCCTGTTATCTATCATTTACATGAAGAAATATATGGAGGCTAGGGATTCATTGATAGGGTTAGATCTCTAGTGTACTGTCAAACTTAGACTATCTACTTTTATATTCATGACTGATGAAGAAGATATAATGTCTAATTTCCTTTCAGATAAAGATTATTAGCTGTACAGTAGAAGTAAAATTAGTAATTAATTTTTATGAAGTAATTTCAATAACTTTGAATGACAACGTCTAAAAATATCAATCTGAAGCCGTATATGGAAAGATTTCTATCTACATGAGTCACTAAGGATAAAAATATTATTTTAACTTGAAGCTAGTCAATATTAAAGGTATGTTCTACAAAACTTGGAGAAATGTATCAAATTATTCTGTTCAGGGTATTAGGGGCCTGCTAATTTGAAACCTCAACAAGAAATACATGCTCACACTAAACCACAGGAATACGGAATTTCAGACACTATCATGAATTTCATGGGTGGGTAAGCCTATTTTCACTCTATCTTATGGCTACTAAATACTTTCCTCTGTACTGGTGAGACTTATAGCTGAGAATATCCAATTATTATTCTCCTTTTTAAGGCTTTTTCATACATCAACATTATTTTCACATTATTTGGTTGACAAAGAAACTGCTAATTTGGCCTAATTGGAAAGCTCATAGAAAAAAGCCACATAATGAGACTATACTTATTGAGTCTCGGAATTTATTTTTTGAATTAAAGGTCTCCATGTGAAGAATACATGGAAAAGGACTTTGAATTTATCAACACTTTCAAGTACCAATATACATGGCCAAATGTGTATCCTTTTTTGGTCAGATAGCCAAATATTATACATTTTGTGATGAATACTGGTATCAAAAATTTTTACTCAGAGACTAATTCTTCTCTCCTGTATTCACCATAAACAAATTCAGACCCTGGTGGAAAGTTTTGGAACTAGAGCCTGGTCTCAATATGAAAAAAATGACTCAATGTGAACTACAACATAGAGTCATTCACTACTATCCATCTTTGTATCACTTTGTGTATTTCTGAAGCTTAGTGAATAGCAACTACAACTTTCAAAAAGAGCTAGAAGTCCTGTTTATATTAAACTCAGATTAAATAGTTCGAGTTTAAAAATTCATAATTCCAAGATTTTTGGAAGAAGGCTTGAAGAGTATATAAAATGGATCCAAATCTTGGAATTTAAAAAAGAAAAATATTTTTGAAAAATTCTATTCTTTCTCAACTTGAAGGTTAGAATATATTATAAAAGGTGAAATTACTTCATGTGGTTCTATTCAAGTACCACATACATATTGTGGAAAGAAATGATTGAGCCTTATTAAGCTCCCAAAATAAAATTAAATTTCAAGATGATTCATTCTCCACTATGGAGTACTTGACCTTAATAATAATACCTTTATCTCAGACCATAGAGCATGAAAAATCAACTTCAGTAGAAACATAAATTTGGGTTCCTCAAAGTTTTCAATTATGATAAAAGAAAATCTAAAATATTCTTCTTCCTTATTTTGAAAGGAGTGGTAAGCTAAATAGACAATAATTTTAGTTTTTTTCAATATTGAAAATTGAGATTTGGGTATTACAGGAGAAATACTGTGGTTTAAAATTTTATTTGAGAGTTTCTGAAATGAAAAATATCTAGAATTAGCCTACATCATTTTATCAATGGAAAGCTTGGCCTTCCCTTTTCCCACTGATAATATAGAATATCTGAGAGAATCTGTTAAATATATATTTCTGTAGAAGAGGTTTTTCAAGAGATAGTTTTAAAAAAAATATTCAGAAGATATGCAAGAGTCTTTATTCCAAGCCAAGATCATTCTTATTTGTCAAAAATTATTAGGTATCCTATTGAGTCCCTTTTAGATATATTACACATTTGAAATGAAATGAAATGCTGACATACGTCTTTGATTAACACATGAACCAATCAGATGTTTTCTCATATGACAGGGTGGTATTAAGAATATATATTTAATAGAGATTATATATTTTAGCTGGGCTAAAGATGATTTTGAAATTTGGATTGACCAAATTTCAAATCCTTTTTCTATCCGTCCTAAAATGGAATTATTTCTCTATCTGGATAATAAATGTTTTTCAGCTTAAGTGAAGAAGACTTTTAATGACTAAATCTATCCAAAAAGTTTTTTTCCACTTAAATAAGGAGAATCCCTCATTAATAGGAATGAAGAATAAAATTTTCTGAAAAAATAAGTATTATAATTAATTTCAATGCTTGATTTTGAAAATTATCAAGATCCAAATGGATTATATTTGTAATGAGTCTTATTATAGATATTATCACTCAAAACAGTGGAGCAAAGCTCAATAGAACTCTTTTTGACTATATTTATTATAATATTGTAGTAAGATTGTCAACTTCTCCAAAAATGAAGATAGTGTAAAAGATTATGCTTAGCCTATCTATCTGAAAATATGTTTTGATATATTCAACAATATTCATTTCTCTCAAAAAAACATTAGGAATTATTTGAGGAGGAATATATCAATTTTTTGTCAATTTTTGCAAATAAAAAGTCCCATATTTCAACTTTGATCATTAGATTGGAATATGTAAGAATAATTTATTAGGATGATATCTTCATTTTTTAGTAAGAACTTAGTTTTGGAATTTTGGGGCATTGAATACATCTTTTATGATTCTATTTGAAGAGATTTTGGGTAAGACGCATTTTTAGAATATTTGATTCACAGAATCTTGAAGCTTACTAGTATAACAGAATCAAACGGCTAATTTTTGAATAAGTGAAGTTTTATTGGCTTCTTGGGAAAATTCTGTTTTGTTATTTTGTGAGTAAGTACTTATAGTTTTATTGTAAAAAAGAAAATAAAAACATATTCTTTCTTAAATATTATCTTGAAGCACATCATGCTAGAGACTCTCCTCTTTTTTTGACACAAAAAGATCCTTTTCAAGAAAGATATTTCAAAATTAAACTAGAGGTAAATTTTCTTCATATATTCTGTTCTACATTTTCATAAAACAAAATGGAATGAGATTTTATCCAGAAATTTGGAACTACCAAAGAGATATGTAGATATAGAATATCTCTAACCAGTAATGAATAGACTTCCAATAATAGAAAGACATCTTCTGTTCTTCAATATAGCCCATTTTATTAGCTATATCACTCTATTTGAAGCTCAATTTTCAAAAATACCAATTGAAAATATCTCTTTATTCTGCATATCTCACAAACAAATTATAAAGCTATAGAAAGATATTGAAAATTGTTTTGTTGTCTGATCGTATGGATATATGATTTGTAAGATACACTATTATCAATTTCCCTATTTTTTATAATAATAGAAATTCAAAGAATATACAATCATTCCTGCATAAATCTTTCGTGTACAGTGCCCTCCAGAAAAGATCTGAACACCCTTTTTCGGGGGGCACTTTTTTTTTTGGTTTCTCATGGTTGTATCACTTTTTTTTGGGTGGGACACTCCATTTACTTTTTAGTTTTTTATTTGGAATTCTCATTGTTGTAGCTGTTCTCACACGGCCATAGTTAGCTCAAACAGCAGAATATAATTTTGTGTATAATTTGTTTAACTTCAATATTACAACTATTTAATGAAAAGAAAAATAAAAAATAAATTCCAAAACCATTTTTATTTACCATCACACTGGTGCTCCTCTTGCATTGACAACAGCTTGCATTTGGTGAGGAATAGAGACAAGGACATTGTCTAAATGCTCAAATGGAATTTCCTCCCATGCAGCATTGACTGCTGCCTTCAGTTCTTCCATCGTCTTTGGATTGAAAAGGTTGGTGACCATGTATTTCATTTTGAACCATACATTCTCAATTGGATTTAAGTCGGGTGAGTTTGCAGGCCATTGAAGTTTGTGGATGTTTTTTGATTGTCACCAATAATTGCTTACTTGAGCCGTATGTATGGGAGCTCCATCTTCCATGAGTGTAAGTTGGTCATAATTCTCAGCCATGCCAGCATCAATGAGTTCGTCGTAAAAAGGAAGCAGGCCGGGTTTGTAAACATTTGAAATAAAATTGACGGCTGAACGCTGGCCAGGAGGTAAGAAGACAAGTTCGGATTGAATAGCCCCACAAAGAGCCCCCATACCATAAATGACCTTTGGCCTGATCGGTGGTTGACAGTCATTGACTCTAGCTCATACTTCTCCTGAGGTGTGCGCCAGACTTGAGTCCTTGTCGACCGTTTTCCAAGCTCGAAGGATGACTCATCAGTCCAAATCACTATGGACCATTGTTCAATGGTCCAGTTGAGGTGTTGCCGTGCAAAGTTTAATCGTTGTTCCATGTGCACAGGTGAGAGATAGGGCTTCTTGACAGCAATACAAGATTGCTTACCAAGGTCCTTGTGGATCGCGATTTGAAGGGTGTTGATTGAGACATAAATCATAATGAGGTTTTTGATTTCGGCTAGATTCTTGCATCAATTCTATTGAACTACACGAGCTAACTGGCAAAGATCACGGTCATTGAGCTTTCTGGGTCTTCCTGGTATTGGTAGCGATTTAAGATGGCCACGCTCCTGATGCTTGCGAATCGTATCATGAACGGTAGTTGGAGGGACTTGCAAATGATTGCTGATGGTTCTTATTGAGGCTCCAGCAGCTCTCATTCCCACAATTTGACCCCGAGTTCCTTCATCAAGTGATTGGGGCATGATAATAAAAAAATAATATATATAAGTAAAAACTTATGGTGTTTTTAAGAAATGATGATTTGGTCTTACCTGAAAAAAAACTCAAAGATCAATATTTAAATAGCAAAACCATTGTGAGACCACAAAATGAAAATTGATTGGGTATTTTATGATGGTTGACAATGATTGGTTGGAGACAAGATGGTGTTAAACTCCATCTGACAGTTACTGGACAGTCAGAACAAGTCAGAAATTTGATATAGCCGAATCCAATTATGGCAACTGACCTATAGTTCCAATTGATTGGTTTAATTAGAATAAAAAGCAAATTTAAAAGAAAAATCTATTTATTTTTTTTTAAAAAAATAAAAAGAAAAACGGTGAGAGAAAAAAAAGAGATAAGGAAATTTTTGTTATAGTTGAGAAATAACAGAGGAGTTGTAAAAGATCAAAAAATAAAGATTATGAAAATGGAGTTAGGGGTAGCGATTCAGAAACCAAAAAAAAAATTAGTGCCCCCCAAAAAAAAGTGTTCATATCTTTTCTGGAGGGCACTGTACATAACCCGGCACATCTCAATAAATGACAATATTAATTACAGTATCAAATAAAAGGTAAAACTATAGGGTTCTAATGAAACAACTGTTGTTTCTGTAAGCTTGAAAATACCCAAAAACTCAGTGAATGAAGTTCTTTCACAAAATTGTGATTGAAATTCTCTTGGTGATGAGTAACGTATGCTTAGAGGACTCAATAATTGAATTTTTTTCTTTTGAAACACTAAATTCTGAAATTGGGCTTCATTTAATTATAGAAGTTTATGTTTTAATTGATATAAGGTGCTTCTTTTGATTAAGGTGATAAATTTATTATGAAATAAACTATTAGAAACTGACTTTAAAATACAATCTCTGTCAGCCTGTGACTCAAAACCAGGCAACAAGCATGACAGCCAAAATACCATAAACCAATGGCATAGCCAAGATACCACCAAAATATGGGACTGAGCCAAATCAGCTCAAAAGGTATCAAAAGAAAGAGGAAACTCACCTCTTCCTGAAAATATAAGTCCCATCACCATAGGACTAGAAATAACAAAGTTATTCCTGCTCAAAGCTATTGCTGAGCATAAACCTTGCTTTTCACCTCTCATCTAAAATCTAGAAGGAGAGGCCTAACCCCATCAAATGGGTACTCAAAATGAAGCTCTAAGCCAGGGCTATCCAATGGTACCAGCCAAACTGAGCTAGCACCAATATTACTGGAGTTATGGTCAATTTCAGGCCAAATAAGGGTGAACAAAACATTCACCTCTCATCTAACTTCTACAGTTTTAGTGTGGGATACCTGAAGTGGGGTCTTTTGGGAAAGGGCACAATCAGGGCTATCTGATGGTGTCATCCACTTCCCCATATCTCAACTACTGCAGAAGTTATGGGGCAAACAAGCTCAATACAGCTTTTGGCCTAAAACACGCAAATGTACAAATATCTTGTACATGGGATAACTTTGCCATATTTAATGATACCCATATCAAATAAGGTACCATTGTGTAGAGCACATACAGGGATACACACTGAACCAACTTTGAGGTTGATATCTCAAGAATTGACAAAGTTATGGCTGTTTTAAGGTCAAAATCCCACCTGCTGTCATATACAGCGTTACCATGGGATAATATTCCATAATCATGAATATGAGGTGTCAAATAGAAAAAGAAGCATGTTTTTACTTCAATACCTCATATGTCAGCCAATACTGGGGTCCCATACAGTTTCTGTACAGCATTCTACGCGTCATACATGTCAGAATCAGGCTGTGAGGTCCCCAGATGAAAATTTTCACCCGGTATTGGTGAGAACCGCCCAGATGTGGTTTCAAAACCACATCTGAGCCCAATACAAGTTATACAGGCTGTTTGCAAACCACAAGCCAGTACTAGAAAGTGAAAAAATCTTCACTTCCTCTACGTGGAAAGGTCTAGAACCCTTTCCACCCCATTTCAGGATAAAAAGGAGGCTTTTCACAGCCAGAATTGTCTCCTCATCCTGCTCTTGAATAACCTATGTAGTAAACTGTCAGAAACAGTTTTACTCTTGGTTAATAATCAGGTATACTTATAAATTAAAGTATTGAAGTCTTTATTTTTGTAACCCAACAGGTAAAGCTGCACCCAGGGCTTTCAACAGCGCTCACCACCACTATATCCATTATAGTAAAGCCCTTATATTTTAAATTAAATCCATCTTTAACCTTTATAAATCTTTTTTAAACTATTTTTCACGTGTCACAGTCATAGTTTTAGTTGTAAATAGCTTTGTTACCACTTCAACATAGACTCATCCTGACATTTTGGGGGCCTGGCCATGTTTTAAAAACCTTTTTTGGACTTAATACAAGTAAGTTTTTCTCTTTATTATCATTTTATTGACACTTGTTTTATCTTTTTAGGCGTCATTTTCTTTAAAAATATATATTTTTATATATTTTTACTTTATTTTTTTTAAAAAAACACTCATATTTTAAAGAGTATCTGCCACGTGGCTGATAACCACAGACCAGTATTTTTGGCGTGTTTTGTATATAAAAACACTTTTTAGCCACTAATACAGTCTTAATTCTTAATTGAATCAAGACAGCTCATACTGATAAACCAACAGTTGAGGCGTGTTTGGGCACATTGTTAACTCAATTGCCCTGTAATACACCATCTTTTGACAGATTATACTTACTAATTACAAGTATTCTGTGAGATATTGGTATAAAAGCAGTATACCACATATCAGTAAGCTGTATTTGTGATGTGGAATTGTTAATTCAATTACATTGGCATAATACAAGGGCATATTGTAATAATATACAAGCCCAGAGGCCATTCTTAGACGTGCAAAACCAGCCTTTTAAGAAGTCTTAACTGACATAAGCCCTCTCTTTTCCTGTTTGATTCAGTGGAAGAAAACTTAATACCACTTGAGACCCAGTCACAGGCCAACACACCAGTGACACCCTCAGAACCAGAGGGCAGCAAGGGCAAAGGAAAAAGGCTTAGTGAAGGCCTCATTACAGCCAAAAAGTGGACACCAATGGCCACTCAGAGGAGTAGAAAACCACAAAACTCTTCTTCAATACAAGGCAAACCAACCTTGACCACTTGTACAGGGAAGATTACAATTATTAACCCAGTTGTAACCTCCAAAGGCAAACTGTCCAAATCAGCAGATAATAATTTTGTACAAGGCACAGTCAAAGGTAAATATTCTAAGAACATAAAGTTTTTGACTGCTTGCAAACACTGATATGTCCCCTGCATACCTCAGAGACCTTGGCTTCCAAAGGAACCATCCAGAGGACAGAGAAGGATTGTCTAGAACCAGAAGACCTGGAAGAAGACACCTTGGACACAGTGGTGGATGGCAAAACAATGAGGGAGATAATATCAACCTTGCCATTCACACTCCGATTCAACAGGAACCTCAAACCAGAGGACTGGAAGGATATGGATCAAGTTCTTCAGCTCCACCAACTCCTCAAAGACTTATTTCAATGGAGCATGGACAACAAGAGGTTCAACCTAGCAAGTCAGTGGGCAGAACTTGGAGCAAGTTGCCAGAAGATCTGTCTCAAAGAGATAGACTTCAAAGAACGGATGGTAATCACCAAAGGTTGGAATCCTACCAGGCAGTTCAGACTCCTGGAGGCAAGGGCACAGAGGATAAGGGAGAATCAAGCCACTATCCAAGCTATAGAAGAACAGTTAACCCAGACAGGGCCTACTCAGATTCCTTCAGGCTCACAAGAAGCAGGCCAAATCAGCTCTCCAGTGGCTTCACAGCATTCAGGAACCAGCAGATAAGTGGCCAAGAGTCACCATTCTTCACAATTCCAGGAAGTTTCCAGGAGAAGACAAGGAAACAAGGGCAAGAACAAAGCCTCCTTCAACCAGAGGAGGAAAGAGTCAGACCCCATGATCCAGAAGCTGTTAGATTTGGTAAAAGAAGTACACAAGAACCAGGAGTAGTTATAAACCACTCTAGAATCAGTAGTCCTAGTAATAGAAACATTACCCCCACTCAGACTGAAAATAACATTGTCACATCTGAGAGTAACATCAACAGTGATACACTGTGGTTACAAATGTCCCAATATGCTGAACAATCTGCAAAGCAGTTTGCAGAAATTAAAGCTTGCCAAGAGAGGATGAGACAAACTCAAGCCTCCTTGGAACAGATAGTTAAAAATCTTCAAGAAGGGTATGCTCAACTGCGCAAAGCCTCTGAAGAAACCAACAAAAGACTGAATATAGTCTTTCAAGAATAACACCACAGCACAAGGGACAGGGAGTTTCTGGACCAAGACATTAATAAATTGTTTAATGCCTACCATAACTTGAAGCCCCAACCACAAGGCCAAGTTATGGATAATCCATATCAACCAGATGACATCAAACCAGATGCCATGTTGATGAATAAGGCAAGATCCCCATCACAATACCAAGATGGAGATGGCATGTCTTATTTAGAGAAGGAAGCCTTGAAACAGCTCCCTGAGGCCTCAAACTGGCCCAAATTCTTTGGATGAGGAGAATATGATCATATGGAACTCATAGATTATATTGATGGACTATTCATTGATGTACAAAGCATACCAGACTACTGGATCACTGCTAGATTGAATACTGCATTTAAAGGTCATGCTAGTATATGGTACACAGAAATGAAAGAAATCCATGGCAGAAGAAACTGGCCATGGTGGAAGAGTCAAATCATCCAAAAGTACAGTAATGGAACTTGGATATGGCAAAAGACCATGTCATTTGAAAATGACAAATACTCTGTGGACAAAGATCCATATGAGTGGTGTCTTAGACAGTCTAAAAGACTCAAAGCCATTGATCCTCAGATGAACATCCAAATGAAGAATCACAAACTCCTGACAAAATTGCCAGGAGAGCTAGAGCATGCAGTAAAATGCAGATGCAACCAGAATTTCACTCTAGATGACATTGACAACACCTTACAAGACATAAGGAAAAGGACTAATATAGGGAAATTTACCCCATATAAGAGCAGTAATTTCAAAGAGAAACAACCTTTCAGGATAGAGTTTAAAGACAAACCCAAAGAAAGGGTGGCAGAAGTGGCAAAGAAGAGGAATTCTTGTCACAATTGTGGTTCAACAGACCACTATGCCAACAACTATCCAAAGGCAAAGAAAAGAGTCTATGCCATAGAGAAAGTCCCTGAGGAAGAACCCCCAACAGAGTATTCTGATTCAGACTCCATGGGTGATGCCATCAGAGAACCATCTGAGGATGATCAAGACCCAAGAGAGGAATTTCTAGTGGAATACCAAGAGGAAACCCCACTGGGAATCCAGGACATACAGTTGGAAGCAGGCATGCCACAGGACACTTCTAACAAGAACTTGTGCAAACACACACAAGATGCACAAACATTCGTGGTTACACCAACCAAAGGAATGACATATATACATGGGACAGCCACAAAAATGACTGTTTGTATTGACAATTCTCAGTACCCACTGATCATTGATAGTGGAGCACACTGCTCCATAGTGGCCAGAAATTATCTGGATACCCACTTCCCAAATTGGGAAAAACAGCTCCTGCCCACTAAGGCAAAGAACTTTAAAAGTGCATCAGGGAAGATGACTTCCATTGGGACAATTATCAAAGAGATAATTATAACCCACAGGAAGGGTGATATCAGACTCAACCCAGAGTTTGTAGTGCTTAATGATGCCCACATCCAAGGGTTTTTACTGGGAACAGATTACCAGAGGATGTATGGCATAGACATTTACAACAGTAAAAATAGGCACATCACCATTGGTACTAACAAGGAAAAGAAATTTTCACTTGACATATACCAGATATCTTCTCAAGATCCACTAGAAGAACTTCTGAAGGAATTCAGAGAGGGACAGTTTAGCACTACCCTCACCAGTAAACAAAAACTAAGTTTACTGAAGATTCTGAGAAAGAACAGACCAGCATTTGCCATTGGTGAAGAACCATTAGGCAAGATCAAAGGCCATGATATAGAACTATATCTGGATGTGGAAAGGCCTTATCCACCCATGCTGAGGAGACCTCCTTATCCAGCAAGCCTGGAAACCAGGAAAGAAATTGAGAAACATATCAATGAACTCCTGGATATAGATGTCATCAGGAAGATTGGAAATAATGAAATAGTGGAAATCACCACCCCTGTCCTAATCACCTGGCATGATGGCAAGTCTAGACTGTGTGGAGATTTCAGAGCTCTGAATAACTACACAAAAGCAGACAGGTACCCTATACCAAGGATACCCCATGCCTTAGATAAACTGGCCAAGGCCAGATATATAACCAAAATGGATTGTATGAAAGGCTTCCACCAAAATTGAGTTCAACCAAACTCCATGAAGTTACTCAGGATAATATGCCATATGGGTATATATGAGTACACCAGGATGCCATTTGGCATCAAGAATGCACCAGCCCACTTCCAAAGGATGATGGACACCATATTTCAAGAAGAAATAATGGAAGGCTGGATGGTAGTATATATTGATGATATCATTATATACTCAGAGACATTGGAAGACCATGTACAATACATAGACAGAGTTCTAGGTAAATGTATACCCATCAATCAGAAAATTGCACTCAAAAAGTGTAATTTTGACCAACAAGAGCTACTAGCTCTAGGACATAAAGTCTCAGGTCTTAGTCTGGCAATTGACCAGAACAAAGTAGCAGCAGTACTGCAAAAACCAGTACCAAAGAACATCAAAGAGATGAAATCTTTCCTTGGGTTTTCTAGCTACTATAGAAACCATATCAAGGATTTTGCACACATAACTAGGAGTTTATACAAGTTATGTTCAAAAGATGTAGTTTTTGAGATAACCAAGGAAAGGAGGGATGCATATGAGAGGATCAAATATGAACTCACTAATGCAACTGTGCTCATCTTACCTTACTTTGAACTACCATTCAAGTTATATATAGATGCAGCATGCAGTCGAGGCCTAGGAGCAGCCATTCACCAAAGACAAATTGTGGATGGTGAACCAAGAGAAGGAGTAATTTGCTACATCTCAAGGCAGCTGAAAGATTCAGAAGCCAGGTATGGGGCCACCCAGACTGAATGTCTATGTCTAGTATGGGCCCTAGAAAAACTCCATTATTATTTGGAGGGTGCAGTCTTTGAAGTCTACACAGACTGCACAGCCTTGAAGTCTTTACTGAACATGAAGACTACAAATAGACATATGCTGAGATGGCAAATAGCCATCCAGGAGTATAGAGGGAACATGACCATCATATACAAGGAAGGTAAAAGCCATACCAATGCAGATGGCCTCAGCAGATGGCCACTGGACAATGTAAAAAGCAATCCAGCTTATGACCCAGAAGTTGCAGCAAAAATCACTATCCATTTCATGGAAATAGATAGGAGGAAAAACTTCAGAATATCTGAATGGGCACCAGAGAGTGGTACCCTTGACAGTGGAAACACTGACTCAGAAGGGACAGAAACTCCAATACTGGGAATAAGTTCCTCAGAACTGCACAATGAATTCTTCAGTGCAGTACAGAAGTCTTATGCCAAACACAAACAGTGTAGCATACTACTCCAACTCCTTCAACAAAAGTACAGGAGTCCAGAACTGGAACCCCAGCTGGAAGAACCCTGGTTGAGGGCCTATAAGGACAATAAGTTTTTTCTTATAGATGGCCTGCTCTACCACAGAGAAAAGCACCCAAGTGCACTCACAGTGGTAGACAGAGACCACATCTCATTGATCCTACAAGAATGCCATGACTGCCCCTATATGGGACACATGAGTGAAGACAGGACCAAAGAGAGGGTAGCAAGCACAGCTTGGTGGCCCAAATGGGAACAAGAGTTGAGTGAATACATCAACACTTGTGAAAGATGCCAAAAGGCAAATAGGAAACATGGGAAGAAGTATAGGTTACTTCAACACATAGAAGAACCCAAACACCCATGGGAAACCATCAACATGGACTGGGTTACAGGACTTGTCCCAGGAGGCAAAGAAAACTATAATTCCTGTTTGATCATAGTTGATAGGTTCAGCAAGAGCATGAGGTGTCTACCATGCCATAAGGAAGACACAGCCATGGATACTGCTCTGTTGTTTTGGAATAACATCATATCTACCTGTGGAGTCCCTAAGATCATCATTAGTGATAGGGACCCAAAATTCACATCTGAATTTTGGACTAACTTATATGACATGCTTGGTACCAAACTTGCTTTTTCCACAGCTTACCATCCACAAACAGATGGCCTAGCTGAAAGGATGATCCAAACAATGGAGGACATCCTCAGAAGATTCTGTGCCTATGGCATGGAATACAGGGACCATAAGGGATACACCCATGATTGGGTTACCCTCTTACCAGCAGTCCAACTGGCTTATAATACAAGCCAGCACTCCACCACAGGTAAAACACCTGCACTGGTGGAGAAAGGGTGGAACACCCTGTTGCCTGTGGATCCCTTGAAGAAAAATCTCCTGACTATCCACCCCACAGCCAAAGACTTCCATGATATGTGGAAGAGGGCCTGTGACACAGCTGCCAAAGTCATAGCTGAGGCAAAAGAATACAATAAGCAGAGGTGGGACAAATCACATATGGAACCTGACTTCAAGGAAGGGGACCAGGTGTTAGTGTCTACACTGAACTTCAAAAACTCAAAGGACCTAAAAAGATGAGGGACTCATTTGTAGGACCTTTTACTATCATTAAGTTGATAGGAAAAAATGCAGTGGAAGTCAAACTCACTGAGGAGTTTTCAAGGAAACATCCTGTCTTTCCAGTGAGTTTGGTCAAACCATACTTCCAGACAGAGGAGGATAAATTCCCCTCCAGGAGAAAAGACCCCACACCACAAGAGATAGTGGAAGTGGAGGACTCCCCTGGAACTGTGAGTAAGATCAGACTCAATGGGAAGGATCAAAGACAATACCTAGTCAGATTCAAGAACCAGACAGCAGATAAAGACAAATGGTTGGCAGAGAATGCCATACCAGATGGGAACAGTCATTTAGGGAGATTCAGAGCCTCTAGGAGGACTGAACAGTCTCATCAATGATGAGCCTTTTTTTAGAGGGAGGGTATGTCAGCCTGTGACTCAAAACCAGAGCACAAGCATGACAGCCAAAATACCATAAACCAATGGTATAGCCAAGATACCACCAGAACATGGAGCTGGGACAAATACGCTCAAAAGGTATCAAAAGAAAGAGGAAACTCACCTCTTCCTGAAAATATAAGTCCCATCACCATAGGACCAGAAATAACAAAGTTATTCCTGCTCAAAGTTATTGCTGAGCATAAACCTTAATTTTCACCTCTCATCTAAAATCTAGAAGGCGAGGCTTAACCCAATCAAAT
The DNA here is from genome assembly GCA_023105745.1 of Austropuccinia psidii. Lineage (NCBI taxonomy): Eukaryota > Fungi > Basidiomycota > Pucciniomycetes > Pucciniales > Sphaerophragmiaceae > Austropuccinia > Austropuccinia psidii. The sequence continues at coordinate 10,947,305 of JALGQZ010000016.1, forward strand.
GGGTACTCAAAATGAATCTCTAAGCCAGGGCTATCCAATGCTACCAGCCAAACTGAGCTAGCACCAATATTACTGGCGTTATGGTCAATTTCAGTCCAAATAAGGGTGAACAAAACATTCACCTCTCATCTAACTTCTACAGTTTTAGTGTGGGATACCTGAGGTGGGGTCTTTTTGGAAAGAGAACAATCAGGGCTATCTGATGGTGTCATCCACTTCGTCATATCTCAACTACTGCAGAAGTTATGGGGCAAACAAGCTCAATACAGCTTTTTGCCTAAAACATGCAAATGTACAAAAATCTTGTACATGGGATAACTTTGCCATATTTAATGATACCCATATCAAATGAGGTACCATTGTGTAGAGCACATACAGGGCTGCACACTGAACCAGTTTTGAGGTTGATATCTCAAGTATTGACAAAGGTATGGCTGTTTTAAGGTTAAACTCCCATCTGCTGTCATATACAGCCTTACCATGGGATAATATCCCATAATCATGAATATGAGGTGTCAAATAGACAAAGAAGCATGTTTTTACTTCAATACCTCATATGTCAGTCAATACTGGGGTCCCATACAGTTTCTGTACTGCATTCTACGTGTCATACATGTCAGAATCAGGCTGTGAGGTCCCCAGATGAAAATCTTCACCCTGTATTGGTGAAAACCGCCCAGATGTGGTTTCAAAACCACATCTGAGCCCAATACAGGCTATACAGGCTGTTTGTAAACCACAAGCCAGTACTAGAAAGTGAAAAAATCTTCACTTCCTCTACGTGGAAAGGTCTAGCACCCTTTCCACCCCATTTCAGGATAAAAAGGAGGCTTTTCACAGCCAGAATTGTCTCCTCATCCTGCTCTTGAATTCATACATAGTACAACTGTCCAAAAACAGCTATACTCTTGGAAAATAATCATTTATACTTTAAAATTAAGTATTGTAGCTTTTATTATTGTAACCCAACAGGTAAAAGTTCCACCCAGGGCTTTCAACAGTGCTCACCACCACTATATCTCTATAGTAAAGCCCTTAATATCTTAATTTAATCATTTATTACCAACTTTATCATCTTTTAAAACTATTTTTACCGTGCCACAGTCATAGTTAAACCTTGTAAATACTTATATACACCTTTATCATAGACTCACCCTGACAAAAAAAGTCAGAATAATAATTTGAAAATAGCAAAAAACTCAAAGCAATGGAAATTTGAGGAATCAAGAAATCAAAAAATTCAAATTCAACATGTGATAGATCAGGATTACAATATGGGTAAAAAGTTACACAGAAAAATCAATCTTCAAATTCAAATTAATAACCTGGGAAAAAGGTACAAAATGAAACAAACAGAAAATAGACATTTACAAGCTATGAAAAGAGAAAAGAGATAAAAAAAAGTGTTTGAAGGAAACCCAAGAAGCATTAGTTCAAAAAAGATTAAATTCAGATCAAAAGTACATATATAAACGAAATCAACTAGGATAGAGAAAAGAGAAAATAAAACAAGTAATACAGACAGGAAATTCATGTAATAAATATTGGAAGATTGTATCATTGTAAAAATGGGTTAACAAGAATTGAAGCTGAATATGTTAATGATGATTTTGAAATAATTCACTAAGAAATTTCCCTTTATTTACTAATTTATTTTCAAGAATATTAAGATCTATTAGCATATTTCTTGGAACAGTGACCAGTAAAAGAGCCACAGAATAGTAAAATCTAAAAGAAATCTGAGGTATCTGTTGACAATATGTGGCTCACTCTTCTTATAGACCTTCATGAATATTTTTTTTGAATAATTTAATGATATATATGTTTAAAAATTTAATAATTAAAGGGTCAAAATTGATTAAAAAAGAGCTAAAACAATTAAAATTTGTATCATTTTCAAACCATATTGCGATTAGAAAGAAATTCACACACCATAAATATAAGATTGTCAAATGAGGTAGATATATATGATGTGCCTTTCTATTAGGATATAGCACAACTGCAAGAATAATATTTCTCATAACTCTTTGTCAAATAATTCCTTAACAAAATCAGCTTTTGTTTGTAAATGTGAATTTGAGGACTGAGCTTTCTTCAAAAAATTGACTGACACCAAGATGTTGCAAATTTTGTTCAGAAACCTGTAAGGAAGGGTCTATCTAGAAGCTAAAAGGCTATTTATATAAGCTTTCACTATGACTGTGATAAATGAAAATAGTAGAATGATTGAAGAGAAGGGATATACTATTGAAGAATTGTGGTGATAAGTATTTTGAGAGCCTGGGTAGAAATTATTATCAATTGGGTTATTATATTAAGAGCTAAAATAAATAATTTCAGAATTTCATCCCAATTCTTCTGAGGATTTCCTTTGTTTAATACAGTATAAACATGTAAGAACTAGTTGATTAGGTGACAGGGGGTTTTCCTATGGTGTAAAGCCTCCTTTTTACTCAAATATTGGTGGAATAAGAGTATTGAGCTCTTTTTTCGTTTATAGATTGAGATTTTTCACTCAGGTGGTAGGAGTTTGGTTTAACACAACCAAAAGAATATGTATTGGTGCACATATGTGGTTTTGAAGACACATCTCAGCCTTTTATTTTAATAAGAGGTGGGGATTTGGAAAATGAAAGGTTCGAAATTGGTAAAAAATCCAGGAAGCGTCCAATAAGGTTAAAAATGTGTCTGGGGGACCCTCATTATTCAGTTTATGAGTAATCAAAGTGTAAACACCATTTGACTGGCTCTTACCCCTTTTAATTCAAGTGTATGAGAGAGTATCCTAAAGTAACACACTGTATAAGTAGGTGTGGGAGTTTATTATTAAGTTTATGATGACTGAATGTATAAGAAGCCTTTTTTTAACTTTTACACCTCATAGCTTAATTATCTGGGATTGTATCCCCAATGCCAATAGGTGGGGGATTATAAGCATAAATTCTTGATAGCTTTTTCATTTTCCAAGATTCAGGGCTCAAACGTGCCTGAAGCTTTAGCAAAATATTTTATTAACAAGGGTTATTCACTTTTGATCCAACTTTTCCTATGTATGCCAAAGCTATACCAAATCAAAGTATCCTTTACACTTTGTAAAATTCTATCTTTCCTGTTTAAAGAGAGAAATTTCAATAGATTTTTATCTTTATAAGATACAGGGTGAATGTAATATTTATATGTATAACTAAGTTACCCCTTCCAGAAAATATTCTACCTGATGGGTCTCCAAGAGAAAGAATGCAACACCTAGATGAGAGGTAAAAAATAGTACACTTTTATCTGGTTTGTCAAAGAGTAATTTAACTTTACTTTTTGATCCAGTGGTTCTACGGTAGTTAATATGGGACCATTGGATAGCCCTATTTGAGATATTCAGTAGACTACCACAAATTATTGGTCTGTCATTTAAACTCAATATTATATATAAAAGGTAAGATTAATTTTTATTCTCAGATAAAGTTTACAATATTGATAAATTGGTCAGTTTTTATATTTTGGTAATAAGAATTATATTACTTAAAAAAGGAAGGCTTCCTCTTTCATATAGTCACATTTACAAGATAAGTTCTTTAATTCCTATTTCTTTTCCATGTGGTCTTGTTATATTATTATTTGGTTTCATGAGGGCTAAAGATGTGTATTTCACTCTTTTATTGGGTACCATGTTTGTGGTACTTTTGGGTCTCATAACTTTTCTCTGCCTTTAAATCACAGGCTGACATACCCTCCCTGCAGAAAAGGATTATCATTCCTGAGACTATTCTGTACTCCTGAGGTAAATTTGTTCATAAGGGATGTTTTGTTCTATAAGACACTGATCTTGGTCTTCTTAATGGTTGTTAGAAATAACAAGGTACTTTACATTTTCTTTCCCATCAATTTTGATCTTCCTGGCTTTGAGTGTCCTCTTTAATGGCCTGGTTGATCTTTCTCTGCTACTTTCCCTGGAAAAGGGCATACCTTCCTTTGGGAAAATTTGTCTTCATATAGTTGAGAATAAGGCTTAATCAGAATAACTTGAAAAAAAGGGAATTTCCTGAAGAATTATTCAGTGAGTTTCACCTCCACTGCATTCTTTACAACCAGTTTTATTATAGTGAAAGGCCCCAAACAGTAATTACTCATTTTTTGAGACCTTTAATTTTTCAAAGCTCAGTGTAAGAACTAACACTTGGTACCCTTCTTCAAAGTCAGGTTCCTTATGATTTTTCTCATATATTTGTTTTTTATATTCCTTGTCCCGTGTGAGGCATCTTGCTGAAGTGTCACAGGCCTTCTTGTACATAGTGTGGAAGAATTTAGATGTAGTGTGTACATTCAGTAGATTCCTTTTGTAGAAATCTACTGGTAGAAGTGGTTTTTAGCCTTTCCCAATTGAATATGGCTTTTGCCTTGTCACTGAGTTTTCACCGGTGTTATAGGCCATTTGAACTGTAGGAAGTAGTGTTTCCCATCATGATATTTTTATTTCATACTATATGAAAAGAATCTTCTGATTCTGTCTTCCATGGTATGGATAATTGTTTCTGCTAGAGTATCTGCTTGTAGATGGTAGACTATGGAGAATTATAGTTCAGTCACTAACATATCAGCAAAACTATTATGAAATTCAAAGGAAAGTTTAGGATCGCTATCACCTATGATAATCCTAGGTACCCCAAAGTGTGGAGCTATATTATTGAACAATAATATTTCTGTGTCCATAGATGTTTCTATCTTGTGACAATGAAGGTATCTGACACTTTTGCTGAACCTTTTCACTATTAACAGGAATTAATTGGGGATTTTCTTCTCTCCTGGTAAAAGTCTTGTTACCAAGTCCATTTTAATAATTTCTTATGTGTGTTTGTATTATTATATATATTGAATAAGTACATATCTCTTTCCATGGAGTTTATTATCCTTCTTCAATCTCTTGCATCTATTTGTATATTCACTAAAGTCTGTTTACCACTTGGGCCACTATTCTGTGCTGGTTATTTTTCTCTTTTCCTGTCTTAACTCATATTTTCCATGTAGTGATATTCATAGAATTCTTATAGGGACTTTGAGGTGTTATCTCTGTCTAAAATAAATAAGTAACTAGGTTTTTCTCCCTATGATATAATAGCTCATAAATAAATAAACATTAATTTTCTTTAAAATTTTTTACCTATAGCTCCTCAAGCTGGCTACCCAGTTCCGGGCTCCTGCACTCCTTGTTAAGTAGGTGTACTCGTATGCTGCATTTTGTATTCATTGCATAAGTCTTTTGTTTTACTTTTCAGAGAAATTTCTAATCAAGGTATCCCTGGGATAGTTATCTTCCATTCTGAGTGTCTCCCTCTTCTCTTATCAGTCTCATCAGAGTTCAAGACAAATTTCGATACCTTGTAGTGTATTTTCCTATCATCCTCCATATATTTTATATGTATTTCCCCCCTTTTTTCTAGGTCATATTATGAGTTTTCTTCATTACTATCAAATGGCCATCTACTCAAGACATATTCATTTTTATATATTTTAACCTATTTTGATATCTTTTTTGTGTTTCCTCTTTACTCTTCTATGGCTATTTGCCAAATTAACATGTTTCTTTTAATCTTTATTTTATAAAGAGATTTGAGTGTGTTGGTTCTTTATATACTTCAAATACTAACCCTTTCAAATAGTTATAATAATCAGAGGCACTCTATTTTTGTGGAACCTCACCTTGATTATGAGGCCTTTAGCTGTGTAGAAATATAACATAAGAAACCTCTTTGGGATCGAAATTCACTAGTTGTCTCTGGTAGAGGGCTTCTTATAGTCTTTGGATGCATGTTTCATCAATTCACTTCTTGATTGATAGCTCAACATCTGAAATAATCAGGACTGGTTCATTTCTGAGCTATACTTGATATTATAATATAATTTGTTTCTTCCCTCGGTAATTTCAATATTACATCTTTTGAATGTAATTCGTAGATACTACTGGTTATATGAGGAATATCTCCAATTTGGTTTCTATAGTAGCTAGAAACAAAAACAATAATTAATTAATTTAATATTTTGAGTTACTGGATTCTGAATTACTGCTTCCGCTTTGGTCTATAGCCAGGATTAGTCCTGATACTTTGTTCCTTATTGAAGTTAGCTTTTTGTGGCCAAAATCATACCTCTCAAGATATATTTCCAGGTTCATTGGGGTTCATTTTCCTAGACCTCTTTATGGTATTTGAGATAGTCCACTCATTCTTCTGATTATATGTTGACATAAGAAATATATACCATAATCTATCCCTCCAATATCTCTTATTCAATAATCTTATAAATCATTATTTGGAAATTGACTAGGCAATTCTTCATACCAAAAAGAATTCTTGTGTATTCATATATGCCCATGTGACATAGTTATGAGTGATTTGATGGAGTTTAATTCAAATCCATTCTTATGAAAGAATTTTATTAAATGCATCTTTGTGATTAAATTTTCCCTCAGCCAGTTTGTATAATGCATGAGGTATCCTTGAAAGAGGGGACCTATCTGCCTTTGTGTAGTTTTTCAGTACTCTGACATCTTCTAAAAGCTTTTATTTCCCATCATGCCATGTAATCAGGACTGGGGTAGTGATCTCCATAATCTCATTATTACCTATTTTATTGACAAACTCCATTTACAGAAGGTCATTGGTGTATTTCTCAATTTATTTCCTGTTTTACATCCTTTCTGGATAGGAGGGTCCCCTAAGAAATGATTGATAAGGTCTTTTTTCATCTAAATAAAGCTTTACTTGACTGCCTTCAATACTCCCTGAAGGTTCATCACCAACTTACAATTTACTTCTATGGCCTTTCCGAACTCTCAGTAGCTGCTTTTTTTCTTTGGTGTTATTCGAGTTCTTTATTGAGCTTATTTCAATTCCTCTGAGAGAGTCTTAGAGGTGAGTCCTATTGGTATTTGGACTATGTGAGCACTGATTAACAACTTTTTCTCTTTGTCTCTTCTGAATTTCGGGTTTCTTCTCTTACTTTTACAGATTTCTATACCATACGCTCTCTAGTATGATGTTCCCAGTATGAAACCTCTTACTTGTGCATTTTAAAGCACAAAAATGTTTTATTTAAGTGTTATATTCTCTTTCCTTTTGCGTATGATTACTTGTTTTTTAATTGTCACCAGGGAGTAAATTTTCCCTGATTTGCCTGTTGAAGTTCTTGGCTATAGTGGTTAGTACTTCTGTATTTCACTTGGAAAAATGTTCATCCAGGAATTTTCTGGCTACTACAGAGCCAATTTATCCAGTTTGAATATTCAATTTCTGGTTTTTCTCATCAATAAACACTCTCAGCATTTTTCATGTTCCAAGAATGTACCCCAGTCCTTTGGTAGGTGTCACTTTAAGATGGTTTAGTATTCTCAGTGTAGCTACTGAGTTTATCATCAGCAGTTTCTTGTAGAATTCCAGCTTCCAGCTTTGTGTCTCTTATTTACAAGGAGGATTCCTCCTCATACTACACTGCATATTATTCCAAAGGTACATTATCACTGTGTTATTCTTCCCTCCTCATTCCTCCTCATATTCTGAACCATCTTCATCTATGGTATAGATTTTCTTTTTACATTTGGGGAAATTTTTTGCATAGTGGTCTGGCAATTCAAAATTTTGACACACATTTGTTTTCCTTGATTCTTCAACCCCCTTATCTCTGGTAAAAACTTAGGTTTGTCCCTTAATCTTTTCATCTCATAGGATGAGTATCTCCATATTGAAGTGCTTTCCTTTACCTCTTTCAGGGTATTGAAAATTTCATTTAGGGTAAACTCTTTGTTAAGCCTTCATTTTCCTAGATTTTTTAAGTCCCCTAAAAATTTGGCCAGTTTTTTTGACCCCTTAACCCAGTTTAAATATTAGGATCAATAGCGTTTGCCCTTTTTTAATGTCTAAGTCTTAACTAAAATGGATATTTATCCACTTTATACCAATTATTTTGCAAATATTCTGTCTTCTCTCACACCCAAGTGCCATTTTTGTACCCTTGGATAATTTTTGTTTTCCACCAAGCTCAAGTTTCCCTCCCATGCATTTCTTTGATCTAATTATAACATATATTTGAATGATGCTTGAAGTTTGTATAAAGCCTGGCAGTAATCCAATAAGTAAAGATACTGGGTACATGAATGAGAATAATATTTATTTAATCCATAATTCTGATATGGTAATGTTACCCTGTATGTGAGAATTTAGGCCATTCACAAACTTTTGGAAGTTTTCAGGAATTCTCTGTCAGAGTATCTCATCCCTCCTCATTTTTGGTACAGATGGTATGGTGTGTGGTCAGAATATTTTAGTTTATGGACTATATACTCCTGGATGTGTCTAACAGGGATACTAATCTTTGGTAGTCACTCAAGAATAGTATTTTGTGAAATATTTGGCTCATTGAGTTCCATTTCTTGAAGCATCTTGAGGACATCTTTATCAGTGTCATCTAGTTTGTGCCAGATACTCCTTATATCTCTCTTGGATTTGTGTGGTCCTTCTGAATTTTTAATTAGTTTACTGTTGGTAACTTGATATTCTGACCATATCATGTCAAATTTCATTTCTAGCCTCTTTCATTCCTTGGATCTGAGAGAATTTTGCTCTTCAAATTCCTTTAAATACTTCTTAATTAATTCCATATTTTTATATTCGCATTTCATTAGTTTGACCATATTAAGCCATAAGGTATGACTAATTATTCCACTTCTAGCTGGCTTAATCTGAGTGGCGATTTCAGAGTTATTATCAAGTAATAGAGGGCTAAAAGTATCTCTAATATTTGAAACATTTGTAGTTACAATCAATTCTCGATCTTTGATACCTCTTGTACTGAGGCCATCAACTTGCACATTAATAGATATTACTACTTCTTCCGTTGATTGAAGGGAGTCTTTTTAGTAACTTCTGCTTTATTTCTATTTTTGTTAACTTCCTGTTATTTGGGAGGAATCTGCCACTGGTTTTAGGATGAATATTTCCTATGTTCTTTTTTGACAAGATTATGTTCTTGAATCATATTTTACTCTTCTAACTATTATCCTATCACTTGGATGGTTTCCTGATTCTATTTAACTATGGCTGGCCTCTCTTCTGGAAACTTATGCTATCTGTTGGGGTTCCAAACATACATCGTCTTTATAATCTCTACCCATTTCATGTCTCTGAGGCTTATCTTCTGGGAGGTAGTTCTAACTTCTGATGATTTTCTTCTGAGTTAAGTTTTTTCTCCTCCATTCTCCATTGGAACATGTGCTTGAGGATTTGATCAATTATAAGAACTTGGTCCAGGTCTTCCCAATCTTCTGGTGGAAGGTGAGGTGAAATGGCATTTTTGGGAGAATTTCTCTCAATTTCTTTACATATTTTTTCTTCATCCACTGCTAAATGTTTTCCTCTTCCAGATATTGGCCTTTTTTGTGACCAGCTCCTTGTAATTTGAAGCTCTCTGAGATTTTCAGGGAACATCTTAATCAGCTGTGGGGGACATTAAAAAACTTTATTATTGGGGGTATTTACCTTTTACAGTCCCCTTTCCAAATTTATGCTCTACTTATTTGGGAAATTTGGCTTTAAAATATCAGCAGGATTGATGATAGTTATCTTTCCTTTACAAATAATCAGATTTTTTCCTACAGCTTTTTTATGGGTGTCCTAGCCCTTTAAGTGGCTATGAGTGTCAATGGGCCTTTGAGAGATGACCACATATCCAAAAAGGTCACAAAGAATTATAAATATTACTGTAGTAATAAGAATTGAAATTATAATCTTGAAATAAGTAAGAATTCCATGAAAAGAAATAAACTCTTGATTATCTCAGAAACCAATGAATTAAACCATTGAATTACCCATAAAAAACACATATATGAAATCTTTATTTCATATATGCAGAATGAATACTTACTGAGATAACCTGCATACATGCACTTTTATGATCAGTGCATATATTCATGGGTTTTAGCTCATATCTTTTGAAATAAGTGCTATAAGGAGTTTATTCAAGAGGAAATTTACCACAAAATGACTTTAAGAATAGAGATATAAGCTTAATTTAGCTAGCTATAAAACATGTTAAAACCTATAAGAGATATTGGACAAAATAGTTATAGCTTTTGATCACTGTAAATTAAAAGTGGTCCAAACTTAAGAAAAGTATATATTCAGATCATAGTAGCTCATGTGTTAAGATTGGTGTACCTTCTATCATGATATTCAAGGTAAAACCCCATTAAATCATGGTTTGAAGTCTAAAATAGTAAATTTCAACAGAAAAGGAGAGCTACAAGAAAAATCATTAAATATGGAGTTTTGATGATTTACTAAGAGCCTCTTTTGAGTTTAGTAAGGAAATTCAAAGATATAAGAATTCACCCTTTAAATTTATGTATAGTGCATAAACTGAACATTAATAAGGATAATTGTTTAGGCTTAAAAATGATCATTTATGATCATTAACTCTAATCTTATTTTGAGTTGAGAAGTTAAATTAGAGATGAAAATGTTGTATATTAGTATTTTATTATTAAAGCTACTATAATCAATCAAAAAAATCACCTTCCAAGGCTATTATGTCATAATAGTAGACCTACAGTGATAACTCCAAAATATGGTGTAATAATGAGAGAAAAAGGTTCAAAATTGATGTAATAATCACCAAACCTTGAAATACTGATCAAATCCAGTGAATACCATCAGTAAACTCCTCCTAGAGGGAAATATCTTTACTATCAAAGGGCCTTTTCTTCATCTGTTTCCCCCTCATACGCATCAAAGACACTGATACATTAACATAAAAGGTAATTTATTTATTATTTATATATAAAACTATTATATTATTAAGTACCAAACATCTGCTTTCTAGTAATAACCCTCTTTTATGTGATTAATTTTTTTTCTCATTTTTTTGTCAAATTCTCCTAAATCTCTCTAAATTCACATAAAAATTGTTAAACTTGTAATTGTTTCTATTTATTTATTGTAAGTAGAATTCAAATAAGCTGTATTCATATTCTCAGGAATAAACTTAATCAAAATTATTATATTAAGTGTAAAAAGTAGGTTATTTTCTCTTCATTATTATTTTTAACAATTATTTCAGTAATATAAATAGTATTTATATTAATATATAACTATAATATTAGTCATATTATTGCTATAAATTTATTTTTATTATTAAATAACAATTAATAATGCATTTAGCATTTGTTGGTAACAATAATAAATTGACATTCATATATTAATCATTAAATACTAATATATTTATCTTATCATATCAATTTATTTATTCAGATTATATAAATATTTTTACACCATAATGATGATAATTCCTTATTATAATTACTTCTTTTTATTCAGCTGTATGAGGAAATTCAGAGTAGGTTGAGTAAAATATAAGTGATTTTTGCTTCTTTTTTAATAGTAAAACCTTACATTTGGGGGCCTGGACATGATATTTACTTAAATACCTTTAGAAATATTCTGATTGGGGTTATCCAATATTGAATTATATTTGTAATCATGAGATTATAAAATATTTTTGTATTTATTGATTTAAAAAGCTATTGATTTATTTGGAAAGTAATTTTATTATTTTACACATAGTTATTGAAATCATTATCCTTGAAAGAACTTTCTTTGAGTGACTATAGTAATTAAAAAAGATATTTATGAATCAAAAATATTAATTTATCTTATAGTTTGATGAAAAGATGATCAAATTATTTTTTACTACTTATTAATAAATAAAAGAGTTTAAAACAAAACAAATATATTATATCATAAAAGAAACAAAAAAACAGTTTTTTGCATTATTTCCCTTATACAACAATAAAAAGCAATTTTTTATGTGGACATTGTGATATATTGCCAAAAATAACACTTTTATAAGAAGACTTATATTTATTTTCCTTTTTTAGTGTTTGAAGATAACCCAGCAGAGGACAATCAAACCACTGTTGAAAGATTGGTGGAAGAAACTTGCCAAATTTCTCCAACACTGGTTGTTAATAGAAAAAAAAGGCTAAGAAATTAATTTTTCCAGGACCCACCATTCAGGACTCTGGAGGTGAGAATTTTTTTTTAAATTTCATAAAAAGAATAAAGTCTTTGTGAAATCTATTCTTTGATCATTTTATTTGGATTATAACTACTTGAAGAGATTCCCAATACTCCATCCAATCAAATGGAGGTGTATTCAGAGGTAGAAATTATCCCACAAAACATAAAGGAAAGGGCACAATCCTCAATAGAAAAGAATCCACACAAACAAGTGCCATCTCCCAAATCTAAGTCCCAGAAATTTCCATATTTCTGAACCAGTATGGAAGCTAATTATGAGTAATTCCAACAGAGACAAATCACATTCAGAGGTCTCAGATAGAAATATACACAAGCTAGTACAAACAGTATTACATGGTTTAAAAGGACAAAGATTGGGAAACTTTGCACCAAATCTTCCAAGGAGCTGTGAGCTCCTTGCACATCCTCAAAAAGTCCCTCAAAGAGGAGGAAATAGTGAAATAGTCCAATGGATTCAATCCATTATCATCCAAACTTCAAATCAAAAATATAGGGACTGGCACAGCAAAAAGAGGGAGGCAAGCAAGGAAGAAGTCCTAGTAGATTCTACAAGCAAGCCACAAGCCATCCAACCCCCCCAAGAGGGAAGAAGAACAAGAACAAGAATAGGAGGAAGCCATATTCACCCAGCTACAGGATTGCAAAAATCCAAAAGGATGCCATGGAAAGGGTCTTCAACATATCCAGAACCTTGATAGAATTCAAAGACAAAGAGGATAAAATAATGCGAAAGCCCCTTTTCCCAAAGAAATTACTATGTCCCCTGATGTTGTAAATACTTTAACAGAAATTAAAAAAAGTACATTTCCTCTGAAAAACAATTAAAAGAAGCTCTATTATCATTGAAAGAAATAAACAGTAGTATATCATCTTCAAGCAAAATTTTTCTACCCAACAAGAAAGAAATAGACCATATTAAATTTATGGTTGAGAATCATAAGCCCAAAATTTAATTGACAATAATCAGAAATTAATACAAGGAAAAGAAGAGCTGTATAAATATATAAAAGATATCAAATAAAGGACTTTGACAATAAACTATGACCAGAGTATTGATTACTTGACTGAAAAATTGAACCAATTATCCATTTCTGTTGAAAAATTTGAATAAAACACTTCATCACCTCAGAAACTACTTCGGTACAATGTTGAAAAGAGTGATGATGAAAGAATGAATATTATAGATGATATCCAAAGTGAAATAAGACTTATTACGGAGAAAATGAATAAAAGAAATGGGGATAACCACCCAAATATTCCAAAGTTATCAACCCCATTTTCCCACATATAAAGTCCTGTTAAAACAAAAGAAGAAATAACAATTATCTTCATAAAAGACTTAAGCCATAAAGACAAAAATAAAGTCTTAATGAAAAAAGCACCTCAACTTAAAGAATGACCAACATTGACTGGTGAAGGTGAATATGACCATATTTCATTCATTAAGACAATTGAAATTTTACAAGAATATTATGCCATACCAGATGAATTAATCACTACAAGATTAAATTTATTATTTGGAAAATCTGCAAAAATATGGTATTATAAAACAAAAAAATGGCAAAGAATATGTGGTCTTAGTGAAAAAATTAAATAATCATCAAGTGAGAAAATGATGCCTTGAGGTGAAAGATAGAAAACACATTTTAAAACTCATTCTATGACACAGAAAAAAACAAACACTGAGCTTGGTTCTTAAAAAAAGCTGAAATATTAAATGCCTTATATCCAGGATTGTCCCAAAAATGGTGCATATGAAAATAGTAAAGAAGTGTGGAGGAGAACTAGAACATCCCCTAAGGAGGAGATTCATAGAGCCATGTTCCACAGAATAATGCATCAATTCACTAGAGGACATTGTGAAAAGAACCAAAACTGGAAGAACATGGAGAAAATTGGACATGAAAAGCTCAAATAAGCTATTTATCAAGGAAAAACCAGAAGAACCCATAAAATCCAATGACATCAATGATAAAATAAAATGCCACAAATTTGGTGGTATTGGGAACTTTTCCAATAATTGTCTTAAAAAGGAAAAGATAAATGAAATTGTTCAAACAAAGGACCACAGTGACAAAGAAGAAGAATCTGATTCTGAAAAGGATACCAAAATATCAGAGACCTCTGAGAGTGATGAAATCAATATAATTAATGCCCAAATTGAAAATATTGATTTGATATATGAAGTGCTAGATGTAAGCTCACATTTGCCAAAAATTGGAAAATTTAAAACATGCCTTACAAATATGCAAGATTCCAAATTTCATACAACCAAAGCTTTGAAAGGAATGGGCTATACTGCTGGAAAATAAATCATAAGTACTGTTATGTTAAAAAATCAAGAGGTAAGATCAAATATGGACACAGGAGAATAATTTTGAGCCTTAAGGTATATTTTTCAAACCCAAATAGGCCACAATTATGTTAAAAATGAATTCTGACCTATGAATAACCCATAAGTCCTGCATATATTCAATATTCATCATTTTTGATTCCTGAAAATATGAATAGCTTTTTATTGAGTAAGTAAATACATAAACTCAAGGCCAGATTTGGATTCTACACAAAATTTCAACTAGGGTAGCTCCATAGAGTGAATAAGCTCAAATTGACTCTTTGAGGTGGTAATATGGAAAATACTTCAATACCACATAAAAGATCTGTGAAAAGTTTTGTTTTTCTCAATTTCACGCCAAAATAATGGGAATGTGAGAAATCCTATGTTACATATACACTAAGAATAGTGTTATGAATGTTTGTGGCACTTAATATTATGGTATTCTTACACACACCTTTGGTAAACCCATAATGGATATCTCACTTGAAGCCTTAATTTCTATTTTTGACGTAAAAAATAGTCAAGGGGGACAAAAGAAATCAAAGAGAGCCAGGGTACCCAACTTCTGAGGCCTCTAAGGAATGAACAGCTCCAAAGCTTGGATTCATGGCTTATCCTGGTCCAATTAGTAAGCTAAAAAATTTGGGAACTTAGCTACCAAGTCAAAACTTGATTATATCATAAGAAAATAGCAAATAAGCTGCTATTTTGACGTGCCAAGGATGTAAAGAGCAGCTTAGAATGCTGTAACCATGTCAATTATTAATGAATTTACATGGATCAGCCCCAAAAGAGTAATTAAAACCCTTTTTGGACTAGTATCCATTGATTTACCTCATAGCAACCAGCCATATAGTGCTATTTGCAATTCTACGTAGAAATGAGGTAAAAACTTCAAAAATTCATTAAAAATACAATTATTGACTAATCTTTCTGAAACTTTCAGGACCAATGAAGAACTGTATAATCCATATAAAAACCAAAAAAAATCATACTTTCATAAGTAAAATTAAAAGCTTTACTTACAGTCCATTTTTGATGATTCCACATGAAATACTGAATCTTTAAAAATTCACAGAAAATACACTCTGTGATGGAATTCTCGATAACATTGATAACTGTGAGAAATAAACCATTATTTTGGAATAAAAGAAGATCTTCAGTTGTTACTCCTTTTATTATTAACCATAAATGGGGTGGTAGTCATTTAAAAGCTTCAATTAAGTAATTATGATAATCTGATGTGACAACAGATGATGCAATCAGTAATCCAAAATGTTTCATTGTTTTCTCAGTTTTCTCTATGGCATGCCTTTGTGAGCTTTTATTGAATTAAAAGAGGCCTCCTCTTGCTGTTTTCTCCAAATCATCACATTATTCAATTATACCTTTATTACCAACAAGTATTAGTTAAATCTTTCCTTAAGTGTCTTAATCCTTCAGGATCTATCAGAAAGACGTGAAATCATATAAATCAACTATATATCTCTTTAATACCGTTATATATCCATTTTTGATCTTTTAAATCCACAATTATCCATCAAATCTCTCTACTTTGATCTTTAAGCAGTTCTTTGGAGTATTAGTGAGTGATTCATCTTAATTCTTGAGGTTTTTCTCTAGTAATTGCTTTCTTCCATAATTATATTTATGATTATTCTTTCAAAAGATAACTATAAATTCTATTATTTGAATAAAGAAGTTCTATTATTAAATACTTCTTGTAATTGATTCTAGTAGACAATTACTGCTTACAGTTATAATCACTAGTAGTGTATAGCAAGTAAAAGAAATAATTAATTATTGAATTATTTAATTGTGGTTGTAATAACTTTTATTATTACATTTCATAAAAACAGTCATAATACTGTTGATTAATACTAGTATTATCAACAGTTTCATAGACACATCTTACATTTGGGGGACTGGCTGTGATTTTAACCAGAGTTTTGGATTTTATGATATTCTAGACTTTGTTTTCAGTTCTAAAAAACTGCCATACCTACCCACATCTTACATTTGGGGGCCTGGCCATGTTTTTCAGACCTTGTACCCTTAATTAAGATATTTTTAAGCTTTAAAGTATATTAAGTTGATTATTTTTTCTTTCAATTTAAAGTTAAAATTATTTTTATTTCTGAAATTGTCTTATAGATTGTTTCAATTGAGGAATTTGGTTTAATTTTATACTGTTTTTACACATGGCTTTTTCCTATCCCAAAACTTATCAAATTATTCTTTGAGTTACTCTGAATTAATTTTGATTAAAAATTAAAAATGTTAATTTTTTTTCTTTAAAAAGAATAATTTTTTCAATATTAAAAAAAAATAAAAAACTTATAAAAAATCTCAAAAATATTTTAAAAGTATAAAAAATAATTTGGTTTTATCAAATTTTTTCTCTAGTGTCTTTAATCAAATACTGTGCAGCTGGTAACAGACTCAGTAAGAGATACATTACCAGTCCAGAATCTTCAGAAGAAGAATCTGAAGACAGTATTGAAGTGAAAATTGCTAAAAGAGGCACTTTATTTAAGACAGAACAAGTCAAAAAACCACAAACAGGTGTGTGTTTTCTGTTTTCAATTCTTACTTTCTCTTGAATTGTTGTGAAAAATGGTGCATAACAGAAATTAAAACACATATTCAGTCCAACCAGATGGACCTGGACAAGGAAGAGGTAAGACCAGAACAAGGTCTGCCAATTCTTCCTCAAGAAAGACACATCTGGAGGATTCCAGAGCTGCCACCCATTCCCCAAGGTCTGTACCAACAAACTTTGATGTGGACTCTGAGACTGAATTAATTGAAGGTAATATTTTAAGGGCTGAACCACTTCCACGTTGCAGCCATTGAAATATATCAGTCCATATATAAAAATTGGTTCAGAGCGGTAAACGAAGAGGAGTGTGAAATATGCCAAAGCCTTTGGAAGGGGTCCATGAACTCCTACTTACACATCAAGAGCTTTCTGGGTCAGTAGAAGACCATAGAACTATTAGGAGGGTGGAGCCCATTTTCTTGCAAAGACAAGGTAAAACAGATAAAGAATTGGTTGAAGAACCAAATTCTTTTATCTGTAGACCATAAGAAGGAATTGGAGATGACCTCATCTTTGGAAGAAGGCCCAGTGGCGTCTACCAGCTCCAAACCAGCTCCAGAAGCATCCAAAGAGAAGCCCAAAGGACCTCAGAAGAAGAATAAAGGTCCCAAGAACCATCAGAGCAAGGGCAAAGGCAAAGAAAGTTGGCACAGACCTTACCCACAAGGGTAAAGGATCCCCCAATTTGAGCCTTCAGCCGTGGACAGTGTCTTCAATATGGCCAAGACTCTTATGGAATTCACAGCCAAAGAGAAGTAAAGGATAAACAGGACCTTTCCATGCAAATGATAGATGAAATACAATCTGTTAAATCTAGTATTTATGTAGAAATTGGAAGATCTGATGCAAAGTTAAATAAAATAACATCAGATATAAGTGAATTGAAAAGAAATGACAAAACGTATACTGAGTGGTATAAATTGACAAATGTCAGACTTTATTCAATTCCCAATACATGTGACAGAATTGAAAGTAAATGTCAAGCCCAAAATGATGAAATTGAAGATCTTTCCATTTTAAACATCAATGATCAACTTAGAATTCTAAAAGATAATGTTTTGGGCATAATTAATAATACCAATCAGTTTGCCACACATTTGGCAAAAAGTGACAGTGAAAGACAGAAGTTAAAGAATGAGATCATTGCAAATGTGGAGCAAATTCATAAGAATTATGAACCACATATGCCAAGACATTCTACACCTTTGAATGAAGTAATATGTTCTGTAAAACAAAGTTCAACCCCATTTTTAGGAGAAAGTCCTATCTGCACAAAAGATATTCCCAAACTGGGAAAATGGCTAACATTCTCTGGTGAAGGAGAATACAATCATATTGAGCTCATCAGAACAATTGATATGTTGAAAGAAGATTTTCACATAACTGATGAAATCATAGTGGGAAAGCTACATTATTTGTTTACCAGAACTGAAAAGAAATGGTATTACAAAATGAGACTAGATCATGTTAAACATGATTGGCCTTGGTGGAAATGTTAAATAATCACCAAATTGGCTAACAATTCTTGGAGATTTAAAATGGAAAATCCTTTTGAAAGCACAATTTTTAACTCAAAAAATGATAAGCGACTTACTTGGTTCCTCAAACAGAAAGACAGATTATCTGCCTTACACCCAGATATCTCTGACTCTATGATTAATATGAAAATATTAAGAAATTTTGGAGGAGAACTAGAACATGCTATCAAGTGCAGATGTGTAGAACCCTGTTCAACAGAAGACTACATGAATGCCATGGAAGATATCATTACTAGAATAAGAATTGGTAAAATATGGACTAGAGTCCCTATGGAATCCAAAATTGTCTCTGAAACTTACAGGGAAGATAAGAGGCCTGAAAGACCTGTCTCGAAGTGTCATAAATGTGGAAGCCCTTCACATTTGGCCAACACTTGCACCAAAAGGAAAAATATTAATGAAGTTCAAGTTATTGAAGAAGTTCAGTGTACTGAAGAGAAAGAAGAATCTGACCTCGATTCTTCGGTCTCTGAGGACACACCAGTAGAGGACTATCACATCAAAAACATTACAGCTTTCTTTGAGGTCACAGAAGTCCATACTCACTTGCCACAGTAAAGTGTGGATTTTCATAACCTGATCAATATCCAGGATGCCAGAATGTGTAAAACCAAAGCTGCTAGAGGTAAAGTAAACACTGCTGGAGCATCTTGTATCACATCAATCCTGATGAATGATATTGAAGCCAGAGTAAATTTGGATACAGGGGCATTTTTTACTTGTGTAGGCAAAGATTATCTTCAAGCCATACTCCATGGATGGAAAAGCCATCTATTACCAATAGAGGGTGTACAATTCAGTAGTTCCAGTAATAATATGTACCCTTTGGGAATAATGGACACTAATCTTGTATTTCCACATTCAGCAGGAAGTGTAATAATGAAAACTGAGATAGTAGTAATGGACAATTTCACATCTCAGCACATCATTCTTGGAAATTATTACTTGAATATTCATGGTATTGACATCAATAACCATAAAGACAGATATTTCACAATTGGAGAAAATAAAAGACAAATATTTACTTTTTCCAATATGCCAAAGCAAATACCTGTGATATCTTCTGTTAAAGATAATTATAAGGAAGGATTTGTGGCTGATAAGCTTGTTTAAGCACAAATTAATCCATCATTATCACCCAAAATGAGGCATGATCTTATTGATGTATTATACACATATAAGAATGCCTTTGCTTCTGATAATGAACGATGAGGCAATTTTAAAGGGCATGAAGTTGATATTACTCTTCATATTGACATACCATACCCTCCAGTACTTAGAAGACCAGCTTATGCAGCCAGTCCCAGAGCTAGAGAGGCCTTGGAAAAACATATCCAAGAGTTGATCCAACTTGGTTTACTAAGGAAAGTAGGCCATAAGGAAGAAGTTGAAGTGACAACAACTGTTATTATTTCTTGGCATAATGATAAATCAAGGATGGTTGGAGATTTCAAAGCATTAAATACCAACACAGTTACATATAGGCATCCAATTACTACAATTCAAGAAACCTTGACCCAATTGTCTAAAGCCAAGTATATAACATCCATGGATTCATTGAAAGGCTTTCATCAAAATGTTTTGACGCCCAAAACTAGGAAATTCCTTAGAATTATCACTCACTGTGGTATTTATGAGTATCTTGGAATGCCATTTGGTATTGAAAATGCACCATCTCATTATCAAAGAATGATGAATACCATCTTCCCAACAGAATTATCTGAAGGATGGCTTATCATTTATATTTATGATATTATCATATGTTCTGACTCATGGTCTTTGCACCTGGAAATACTTGCAAGAGTACTTGACAAAGTTAAGGGATTGAATATGAATATTTCACTCAAGAAATGTAATTTTGGCTTTGAAGAACTTACAGCTTTAGGACATATTGTTTCTGGTTTAATCTTGGGTATTGACAAAAATAAAGTGGCAGCAGTGTTAGTTAAGCCAATACCCCAGAATAAGAAATAAATTATGTCTTTTCTTGGCTTTGCCAGTTATTACAGGCAACAACTGAAAGAATTTTGTAATTCTAGCCAAGTCACTCTATAGAATCTGTGATCAACAGACAGTATTTGAGATGACACAGGAAAGAATTGAAGCTTATGAGAAGATAAGGAAAGCTCTTACAGAAGCACCTTTACTCATCATGCCTGACTGGAATATAACTTATAAATTGTAAATTGATGCATGTGGAGATGGATTAGGGGCAGCCCTACATCAGGTCCAAATTATTCATTACAAACCTACAGAGGGACCAGTTTTTTACATCTCAAAACAAATCAAACCAACAGAAGACAGATATGGTGCAAGCCAGATGGAGTGATTATGTTTGGTATGGGCACTTGAGAAATTACACTAGTATCTTTATGGAAGTGCTTTTGAAGTGATAACTGACTGTAATGCCGTGAAATCACTTCTTAACACTAAACCCCCCCAAAAGACATATGTTGAGATGGCAAATAGCCATTCAAGAATATAGAGGTAACATGACTATAGTTCATAAAGCAGGAAAAAATTCACAAGAATGCTTATGGAATTAGCAGGTGGGCATTGTCCAATACGCCTGATAGCCCAGCTTATGTACCTTTGGAAGCAGAACCACATATTTTAATTGAAGGAATTAACATAACCGATATTGGGACTGAATCCTTTGAAGAGGTTAGAGAATCTTATAAGCAAGACAAGAATTGCCATATCTTGACTTCCTTATTAGACAAAGGCTGAAAAGACACATCTTTAGTCAATGCACTGGATTAAGTTTGGAAGAATTCCTATTCTGAAGGAAGATTTAACTTGTTTGATGGGATAATTGACCACAGAACCAAAAATTCTTGTGTAATGAAATTGTGTAGAAGATTGCTTATCAATACCATTCTTCATGAATGCCAAGATAGCATCTACTCTGGACACTTGTCAGAAGACAGAACACTTTGAAAAGTAAGGAACTGTGTATGGTGGCCATCTTGGAGAAAGGAAACCATTGAATATTTACATACTTGTGATAGATGCCAAAACAAAAACAGGAGTACAGGCAAGAAATTTGGACTGATGATTCATATTCATAAACCAAAATACCCTTGGGAAGTTGTTCACATGGATTAGGTCACAGAACTCCCTCCAAGTGGTGACAAAAGTTATAATTCTTGCTTAGTCATTGTAGATAGTATAGCAAAACTCCCATATTTTTACCATGTCATAAATATGACACTTCTATGGATACAGCTCTTCTCCTGTGGAGTAGAGTCATTTCCCATACAGTATTATTTATGTCAGGATGAAACTATGATAAAGGTGTAAATAGACTAGTTACAACTTTAACTATGTTTGTGACACAGTAAAAATGGTTAAAAAAGATTTATAAGCGTTGAAGATGATTTGATTTAAGATTAAAAAGGGCTTTACTATATATAATATAGTGGTGGTAAGCGCTGTTGAAAGCCCTGGGTGCAGCTTTATCTGTTGGGTTACAATAATAAAAGACTACAATAATTAAGATTTATAATTATACCTGATTATTAACCAAGAGTAAAACTGTTTTTGACAGTTTACTACGTAGGTGATTCAAGAGCAGGATGAGGAGACAATTCTGGCTGTGAAAAGCCTCCTTTTTATCCAGAAATGGGGTGGAAAGGGTGCTAGACCTTTCCACGGAGAGGAAGTGAAGATTTTTTCACTCTCTAGTACTGGCTTGTGGTTTACAAACAGCCTGTATAACCTGTATTGGGCTCAGATGTGGTTTTGAAACCACATCTGGGCAGTTTTCACCAATACAGGGTGAAAAATTATATCTGGGGACCTCACAGCCTGATTCTGACGTGTATGACGCGTAGAACGCTGTACAGAAGCTGTATGGGACCCCAGTATTGACTGACATAGAAGGTATTGAAGTAAAAACAAGTGTCAGGATGAGTCTATGATAAAGGTGTATATAAGTATTTACAGGCTTTAACTATGACTGTGACACCGTAAAAATAGCTTTAAAAGATAATAAAGTTGATAATAAATAATTAAATTAAGATATTAAGGGCTTTACTATAGAGATATAGTGGTGGTGAGCGCTGTTGAAAGCCCTGGGTGCAGCTTTACCTGTTGGGTTACGATAATAAAGACTATGATACTTTTAATTTAAGAGTATACCTGATTAGCAGCCAAGAGTAAAACTGTTTTTGACAGTTTACTACATAGGTTATTCAAGAGCAGGATGAGGAAAGCTATTCTGGCAGTAAAAAGCCTCCTTTTTATCCTGAAATGGGGTGGAAAGGGTGCTAGACCTTTCCACATAGAGGAAGGGAAAGGTTTTTCACTTTCTAGTACTGGCTTGTGGTTTGCAAACAGCCTGTATAATCTGTATTGGGCTCATATATGGTTTTGAAACCACATCTGGGAGGTTTTCACCAATACAGGGTGAAAATTTTCATCTGGGGACCTCACAGCCTGATTCTGACGTGTATGACGCATAGAATGCTGTACAGAAACTGTATGGGACCCCAGTATTCACTGACATATGAGGTATTGAAGTAAAAAAATTCTTCCTCGTCTATTTGACACCTCATATTCATGGTTATGGGATATTATCCTATGGTCAGGCTGTATATGACAGCAGGTGGGATTTTGACCTTAAAACAGCCATAACTTTGTCAATTCTTGAGATATCAACCTCAAAATTGGTTCGGTGTGTAGCCCTGTATGTGCTCTACACAATGGTACCTCATTTGATATGGGTATCATTAAATGTGGTAAAGTTATCCCATGTACAAGATTTTTGTACATTTGCGTGTTTTGGGCAAAAAGCGGTATTGAGCTTGTTTGCCCCATACCTTTTGTTCTAGTTGAGCTATGGGGAAATGGATGACATCATCAGATAGCCCTGGTTGCGCTCTTTCCAAAAATACCCCACTTCAGGTATCCCACACTAAAACTGTAGAAGTTAGATGAGAGGTGAATGTTTTGTTCACCCTTATTTGGCCTGAAATTGATCATAACTCCAGTAATATTGGTGCTAGCTCAGTTTGGCTGGTACCATTGGATAGCCCTGGCTTAGAGCTTCATTTTGAATACCCACTTGATCGGGTTAAGCCTTTCCTTCTAGATTTTAGATGAGAGGTGAAAATTAAGGTTTATGCTCAGCAATAACTTTGAGCAGGAATAACTTTGTTATTTCGTGTCCTATGGTGATGGGACTTATATTTTCAGAAAGAGGTGAGTTTCTTCTTTCTTTTGATACCTTTTGAGCTTATTTGGCTCAGCTCCATGTTTTGGTGGTATCTTGGCTATACCATTGGTTTATGGTATTTTGGCTGTCATGCTTGTGCTCTGGTTTTGAGTCACAGGCTGACAACAAGGTTCTTTGTCTATTTGACACCTCATATTCATGGTTATGGGATATTATCCCATGGTAAGGCTGTATTGGTCAGAATGTGGGATTTTGACCTTAAAACAGCTATAACTTTGTCAGTTCTTGAGATCTCAGCCTCAAAGCTGAACCAGTGTGTAGCACTGTATGTGTTTTACACAATGGTACCTTATTTGATATGGTTATCATTGAATATGGAAATGTTATGCCATGTACAAGATTTTTGTACATATGCGTGTTTTAGGCAAAAAGCTGTATTGAGCTTTTTTGCCCCATAACTTCTGCTGTAGTTGATATATGGGGAAGTGGATGACACCATCAGATATCCCTGATTGTGCTCTTTCCAAAAGGACCCCACTTAAAGTATCTCACACCAAAAATGTAGAAGTTAGATGAGAGGTGAATGTTTTGTTCACCCTTATTTGGCCTGAAATTGACCATAACTCCAGTAATATTGGTGCTAGCTCAGTTTGGCTGGTACCATTGGATAGCCCTGGCTTAGAGATTTATTTTGAGTACCCATTTGATGGGGTTAAGCCTCTCCTTCTAGATTTTAGATGAGAGGTGAAAATCAAGGTTTATGCTCAGCAATAACTTTGAGCAGGAATAACTTTGTTATTTCTTGTCCTATGGTGATGGGACTTATATTTTCAGAAAGGGGTGAGTTTCCTCTTTCTTTTGATACTTTTTGAGCTGATTTGGCTCAGCTCCATGTTTTGGTGGTATCTTGGCTATACCATTGGTTTATGGTATTTTGGCTGTCATGCTTGTGCTCTGGCTTTGAGTCACAGGCTGACATACCCTCCCTCTAAAAAAAGGCTCATCCTTGATGAGACTGTTCAGTCCTCCTAGAGGCCCTGAATCTCCTTAGATGAAGGCTCCCATCTGGTATGGAATCTTCTGCCAACCATTTGTCTTTATCAGCTGTTTGGTGCTTGAATCTGACTAAATATTGTCTCTGATCCTTTCCATTAAGTCTGATCTTCCTGGCCCTGATGATCTTACTCACAGCTCCTGGGGAGTCCTCCACTTCCACTATATCAGGTGGTGTGGGGTTCTTTTTCCTGGAGGGGAATTTATCCTCCTCTGTTTGAAAGTATGGTTTGACCAAACTTACTGGGAAGACTGGGTGCTTCCTGCAAAATTCCTCTGTAAGTTTGACTTCCACTGCATTCTTTCCTATCAACCTAATGATAGTGAAAGGCCCTACAAATAAGTCCCTCATCTTCTTGGGTCCTTTAAGATTATTAAAGTTCAGTGTACACACTAGAACCTGGTCCCCTTCCTTAAAGTCAGGTTCCATGTGTGTCTTGTCCCACCTCGGTTTATTATATTATTTTGCCTCAGCTATGCATTTGGAAGCTGTGTCACAAGCCCTCTTCCACATATCATGGAAGTCTTTGGCTGTGGGGTGGATGGTCAGAAGATTTTTCTTTAAGTGATCCACAGGCAACAGGGGATTCCACCCTTTCTATACCACTGCAGGTGTTTTTCCTGTGGTAGAGTGCTGACTTGTATTATAAACCAGTTGGAAAGCTGGTAGAAGGGTAACCCAGTCATGGGTGTATCCTTCATGGTCCTTGTATTCCATTCCATAGGCACAGAACCTCCTAAGGATGTCTTCCATAGTCTGGATCATCCTCTCAGCTAGGCCATCTGTTTGGGGATGGTAAGCTGTGGAAAAAGCAAGCTTGGTGCCAAGCATGTCATAAAAGTTGGTCCAAAATTCAGATGTGAATTTTGGGTCCTTATCACTAATGATGATTTTAGGGACTCCACAGGTAGATATGATGTTATTCCAAAAAAACAGGGAAGTATCCATGGCTGTGTCCTCTTTGTGGCATGGTAGACACCTCATGCTCTTGCTGAAACTATAAACTATGATCAAGCAGGCATTTTAGTTTTCTTTGCCTCCTGGGACAAGTCCTGTAACCCAGTCCATGTTGATGGTTTCCCATGGGTGTTTGGGTTCTTCTATATGTTGAAGTAACCCATACTTCTTCCCATGTTTCCTATTTGCCTTTTGGCATCTCTCACAAGTGTTGATGTATTCTCCCAACTCTTGTTCCCACTTGGGCCACCAAGCTGTGCTTGCTACCCTCTCTTTGGTCCTGTCTTCACTCATGTGTGCCATATAGGGGCAGTCATGACATTCCTGTAGGATCAGAGAGATGTGGTCTCTTTCTACCACTGTGAGTGCACTTGTGTGTTTTTCTCTGTGGTAGAGCAGGCCATCTATAAGGAAGAACTTGTTATCCTTATAGGCCCTCAACCAGGGTTCATCCAGCTGGGGATCCAGTTCTGGACTTCTGTACGTTTGTTCAAGGAGTTGTAGTAATATGCCACACTGTTTGTGTTTGGCATAAGACTTCACTACTGCATTGAAAAACTCATTGTGCAGTTCTGAGGAGCCTATCACTAGTATGGGAGTTTCTGTTCCCTCTGAAGCAATGTTCTCACTGTCAAGGGTACCATGTTCTGGTGCCCATTCAGAAAATCTGAAGTTCTTCCTTCTATCTATTTCCATGAAATGGATAGGGATTTTTGCTGCAACTTCTGGGTCATAAGCTGGATTGCTTTTGACATTGTCCAGTGGCCATCTGCATTGGTATGGCTTTTACCTTCCTTGTATATGATGGTCATGTTACCTCTATACTCCTGGATAACAATTTGCCATCTCAGCATGTGTCTATTTGTAGTCCTCATGTTTAGTAAAGACTTCAAGGCTGTGCAGTCTGTGTAGACTTCAAAGACTGCACCCTCCAAATAAGAATGGAGTTTTTCTAGAGCCCAGACTAGACATAGACATTCAGTCTGGGTGGCCCCATACCTGGCTTCTGAATCTTTCAGCTGCCTTGAGATGTAGCAAATTACTCCTTCTCGTGGTTCACCATCCACAATCTATCTTTGGTGAAGGGCTGCCCCTAAGCCTTGGCTACATGCTGCATCTATGTATAGCTTGAATGGTAGTTCAAAGTCAGGCAATATGAGCACAGGTGCATTTGTGAGTTCATGTTTGATCCTCTCATATTCATCCCTCCTTTTCTTGGTTATCTCAAAAACTACATCTTTTGAACATAAATTGTATAAACTACTAGTTATGTGTGCAAAGTTTTTGATGTGATTTCTATAGTAGCTAGCAAACCCAAGGAAGGATTGCACTCTTTGATGCTTTTTGGTACTGGCTTTTGCAGTACTGCTGCTACTTCATTCTGGTCGATTTCCAGACTAAGACCTGAGTCTTTGTGTCCTAGAGCTAGTAGCTCTTGTTGGCCAAAATTACACTTTTTTAGTGAAATTTTCAGATTGATGGGTGTACAGTTACTTAGCACTCTGTGTATATATTGTACATGGTCTTCCCATGTCTCTGAGTATATAATGATATCATCAATATATACTACAATCCAGCCTTCTAATATTTCTTCTTGAAATATTGTGTCCATCATCCATTGGAAGTGGGCTGGTGCATTTTGAATGCCAAATGGCATCCTGGTATACTCATATATGCCCATATGTCATATTATTCTGAGTAATTTCATGGAGTTTGTTTAACTCCATTCTGGTGGAAGCCTTTCATACAGTCCAATTTGGTTATGTATTTGGCTTTTGCCAGTTTATCCAAGGCATGAGGTATCCTGGGTATAGGGTACCTGTCTGCTTTTGTGTCGTTATTCAGAGCTCTGAAGTCTCCACACAATCTAGACTTGCCATCATGCCAGGTGATTAGGACAGGAGTGGTTATTTACATTATTTCATTGTGTCCAATCTTCCTGATGACTTCCATGTCCAGGAGTTCATTGATATGTTCTTCAATTTCTTTCCTGGTTTCCAGACTTGCTGGGTAAGGAGGTCTCCTAAGCATGGGTGGATAAGGCTTTTCCACATCCAGATATAGTTCTATATCATGGCCTTTGATCTTGCCTAATGGTTCTTCACCAATGGCAAATCCTGGTCTGTTCTTTCTCAGCATCTTCAGTAAGCTTAGTTTTTGTTTACTGGTGAGGGTTGTGCTAAACTGTTCCTCTCTGAGTTCCTTCAGAAGTTCTTCTATTGGATCTTGAGAAGATATTTGGTATATATCAAGTGAAAATTTCTTTTCCTTGTTAGTACCAATGGTGATGTGCCTATTTTTACTGTTGTAAATGTCTATGCCATACATCCTCTGGTAGTCTGTTCCCAGTAAAATCCCTTGGATGTGGGCATCATCAAGCACTACAAACTCTGGGTTGAGTCTGATATTACCCTTCCTGCGGGGTATAATCATCTCTTTGATAATTGTCCCAATGGAAGTCATCTTCCCTGATGCACTTTTAAAGTTCTTTGCCTTAGTGGGCAAGAGCTGTTTTTCCCAGTTTGGGAAGTGGTTATCCCAATAGTTTCTGGCCACTATGGAGCAGTGTGCTCCACTATCAATGATCAGTGGGTGCTGAGCATTTTCAATACAGACAGTCATCTTTGTGCCTGTCCCATTTAGATATGCCATTCCTTTAGTTGTGGTAACCAGGAATGTTTGGGCATCTATTGTATGTTTGCACAAGTTTTTGTTGGAAGTGTCTTGTGGCATTCCTGCTTCCAACTATATGTCCTGAATTTCCAGTGGGGGTTCCCCTTGGTACTCCACTAGAAATTCTTCTCTTGGGTCCTGTTCATCATCAGGTTTTTCTCTGATGGCATCACCCATAGAGTCTGATTCAGAATCCTCTGTTGGGGATTCTTCCTCTGGGACTTTCTCAATGGCATAGACTTTTTTCTTTGCCTTTGGACAGTTGTTGGCATAGTGGTCTGTTTAACCACAATTGTGACAAAAATTTCTCTTCTTTGCCACTTCTGCCACTCTTTCATTGGGTTTGTCTTTAAACTCTACCCTGAAAGGTTGTTTATTTTTGAAACCACTGCTCTTATATGGGGTAAATTTCCCTATATTAGTCCTCTTCCTTATGTCTTGTAAGGTGTTGGCTATGTCATGTAGAGTGCAATTTTGGTTGCATCTGCATTTTACTGCATGCTCTAGCTCTCCTGGAAATTGTGTCAGAAGCTTGTGATTCCTCATTTGGATGTTCATCTGAGGATCAATGCCTTTAAGTCTTTTAGACTGTCTAAGATACCACTCATATGGATATTTGTCCACTGAGTATTTGTCATTTTCAAATGACATTATCTTCTTCCATATCCAAGTTCCATTACTGTACTTTTGGATGATTTGACTCTTCCACCATGGCCAGTTTCTCCTGCCATGGATTTCTTTCATTTCTGTGTACCATATACTAGCATGACCTTTAAATGCAGTATTCAATCTAGCAGTAATCCAGTAGTCTGGTATTCTTGGTACATCAATGAAGAGTCCATCAATATAATCTATGAGCTCCATATGATCATATTCTCCTGATCCAGAGAATTTGGGCCAGATTGAGGCCTCAGGAAGCTGTTTCAAGGCTTCCTTCTCTGAATAAGACATGCCATCTCCATCCTGGTATTGTGATGGAGATCTTTCCTTCTTCATCAACATGGCATCTGGTTTGATTTCATCTGGTTGATATGGATTATCCATGACTTGGCCTTGTGGGTGGGGCTTCAAGTTATGGTAGACATTAAACAATTTGTTTATTTCTTAATCCAGAAAATCCCTGTCCCTTTTGCTGTGGTGTTGTTCTTCAAAGACTAGATTCAGTCTTTTGTTGGTTTCCTCAGAGGCTTTGCTCAATTGAGCATATCCTTCTTGAAGATTCTCAACTATCTGTTCCAAGGAGGCTTGTGTTTTTTTTCATCCTCTCATGGCCAGCTTCAAGTTCTGCAAACTGCTTTGCAGATTGTTCAGCATATTGGGACATTTTTAACCACAGTGTATCACTGTTTAAGTTATTCTCAGGTGTGACAATGTTGTGTTCAATCTGAGTGGGGGTAATGTTTCTATTACTAGGACTACTGATTCTAGAGTGGTTTACAACTACTTCTGGTTCTTGTGTACTTCTTTCACCAAATCTAACAGCTTCTGGATCATGGGGTCTGACTCTTTCCTCCTCTGGTTGAAGGAGGTTTTGTTCTTGCCTTTGTTTCCTTGTCTTCTCTTGGACACATCCTGGAATTGTGAAGAATGGTGACTCTTGGCCACTGATCTTCTGGTTTCTGAATGGTGTGAAGCCACTGGAGAGCTGATTTGGCCTTCTCCTTGTGAGCCTGAAGGAATCTGAGTAGGCCCTGTCTGGGTTAACTGTTCTTCTATAGCTTGGATAGTGGCTTGATTCTCCCTTATCCTCTGTGCCCTTGGCTCCAGGAGTCTGAGATGCCTGGTAGGATTCCAACCTTTGGTGATTATAATAAGGTCTTTGAAGTCTATCTCTTTGAGACAGATCTTCTGGAAACTTGCTCCAAGTTCTGCCCAGTGACTTGCCAGGTTGAAACTTTTGTTGTCCATGATACGTTGAAATAAATCTTTGAGGAGTTGGTGGCGCTGAAGAACTTGATCCATATCCTTGCAGTCCTTGTTTGAGGTTCCTGTTGAATTGGAGTGTGAATGGCAAGGTTGATATTATCTCCCTCATTGTTTTTGTCTGCCTGTGACTCAAAACCAGAGCACAAGCATGACATCTAAAATACCATAAACCAATGGTATAGCCAAAATACCACCAAAACATGGAGCTGAGCCAAATTAGCTCAAAATGTATCAAAGGAAAGAGGAAACTCACATCTTTCTGAAAATATAAGTCCCATCACCATAGGACAAGAAATAACAAAGTTATTCCTGCTCAAAGTTATTGCTGAGCATAAACCTTAATTTTCACCTCTCATCTAAAATCTAGAAGGAGAGGCTTAACCCCATCAAATGGGTATTCAAAATGAAGCTCTAAGACAGGGCTATCTAATGGTGCTAGCCAAACTGAGCTAGCACCAGTATTACTTGAGTTATGGTCAAATTCAGACCAAATAAGGGTGAAAAAACATTCACCTCTCATCTAACTTTTACAGTTTTAGTGTGAGATACTTAAAGTGGGGTCTTTTTGGAAAGTGCACAATCAGGGCTATCTGATGGTGCCATCCATTTCCTCATAGCTCAACTACAACAGAAGGTATTGGCCAAACAAGCATAATACAGCTTTTGCCCAGACCCCGCCAATGTACAAAAATACTTGTACATGGGATAAGTTTGTCATATTTAATGATAACCATGTCAAGTTGGGTACCATTGTGTAAAGCTCATACAGATCTATTCAATGAACCAATTTTCAGCCTGATCTCTCAAACACTGACAGAGTTATGACCATTTTAAGGTCAAAATCCCACCTGCTGTCATATACAGCCTTACCATGGGATAATATCCCATAACCATGAATATGAGGTGTCAAATAGACAAAAAAGCATGTTTTTACTTCAATACCTCATATGTCAGTCAATACTGGGGTCCCATACAGTTTCTGTACAGAATTCTACGCGTCATACACGTCAGAATCAGGCTGTGAGGTCCCCAGATGAAAATTTTCACCCTGTATTGGTGAAAACTGCCCAGATGTGGTTTCAAAACCACATCTGAGCCCAATACAGGGTATACAGGCTGTTTGAAAACCACAAGTCTGTCCTGGAGAGTGAAAAATCTTCACTTCCTCTACATGGAAAGGTCTAGCAGCCTTTCCATCCCAATTTCAGGATAAAAGGAGGGCTTTTCACAGCCAAAATCATCTCCTCATCCTGCTCTTGAAAAACCTACGTAGTAAACTGTCAAAAACAGCTTTACTCTTGGTTAATAATCAGGTATAATTCTAAATTTAATTATTGTAGTCTTTTATTATTGTAACCCAACAGATAAAGCTGCACCCAGGGCTTTCAGCAGGGCTCACCACCACTATATCTCTATAGTAAAGCCCTTAAAATCTTAATTTAATCATCCATTATCAACTTTATTATCTTTTAAAACCATTTTTACCGTGTTACAGTCATAGTTTCAGTTGTAAATAGCCTTATTACTTCTTCAACATAGACTCATCCTGACATTTTGGGGGCCTGGATGTGTTTTTTAACCTTTTTTGGACCTTATAAAGTAAGTCTTTTCTCTTTTTATGACTTATTGATAAGTTTTTTATCTTTTTTAGGCGTTATTTCTCTATTTAAATATATATTTTATATATATTTATCCTTTTTTATATATATACTCATATTATCAGAGTATTATTCACGTGGTTAATACCCACTGAAAATAACTATTTTTGGCGTGTTTTGTATATAAAAACACATAAGCCATCAATAAGTCCTGTATTCTTGACTGAATAAGGACACCTCTGACTGAAAAACCATCAGTTGAGGCGTGGATTAAGTGTATTTTTAACTCAATAACACTTATACAAAGCCAATTGTACAGAATACACTTGAAAACCACAAGTGTATCTGTGGGATACTGGCACACAAACAGTGTGACAGGGTACCAAAAGCTGTAATTCTGACGTGGAATTGTTGATTCAATTACACTGTCATTATACAGGGCACATTGTAGTAACATACAAGCCCAGAGGCCAATCTTAGACGTGCAAAACCAGCATCCTTGAGAAGTCTTAACTGACATAAGCCCTCTTTTTTCCTACCTGGATTTCAGTGGAAGAAAACTACATCCCACTTGAGACCCAGTCACAGGCCAACACACCAGTGACACCCTCAGAACCAGAGGGCAGCAAGGGCAAAGGAAAGAGGCACAGTGAAGGTCTCATTACAGCCAAAAAGTGGACACCCATAGCCACTCAGAGGAGTAGAAAACCACAAAACTCTGCTTCAATACAAGGTAAACCAACCTTAACCACTTGTACAGGAGAGATTACAATTATTAACCCAGTTGTAACTTCCAAAGGCAAACTGCCCAAGTCAGCAGACAATAAATTTGTACAAGGCACAGTCAAAGGTAAATACCCTAAGAACATAAAGTTTTTGACTGCTTGCAAACACTGGTATGTCCCCTGCATACCTCAGAGATCTTGGCTTCCAAAGGAACCGGCCAGAGGATAGAGGAGGATTGTCCAGAACCAGAAGACCTGAAAGAGGACACCCTGGACACAGTGGTGGATGGCAAAACAATGAGGGAGATAATATCAACCTTGCCATTCACACTCCAATTCAACAGAAACCTCAAACCAGAGGACTGGAAGGATATGGATCAAGTTCCTCAGATCCACCAACTCCTCAAAGATTTATTTCAATGGAGCATGGACAACAAGAGGTTCAACCTAGCAACTCACTGGGCAGAACTGGGATCAAGTTGCCAGAAGATCTGTCTCAAAGAGATAGACTTCAAAGACCTTATGGTAATCACCAAGGGTTGGAATCCTACCAGGCAGCACAGACTCCTGGAGGCAAGGGCACAGAGGATAAGGGAGAATCAAGCCACTATCCTAGCTATAGAAGAACAGTTGACCCAGACAGGGCCTACTCAGATTCCTTCAGGTTCACAAGGAGCAGGCCAAATCAGCTCTCCAGTGGCTTCACACCATTCAGAAACCAGAAGATCAGTGGCCAAGAGTCACCATTCTTCACAATTCCAGGAAGTTTCCAGGAGAAGACAAGGAAACAAGGGCAAGAACAAAACCTCCTTCAACCAGAGGAGGAAAGAGTCAGACCCCATGATCCAGAAGCTGTTGGATTTGGTAA
The DNA here is from genome assembly GCA_023105745.1 of Austropuccinia psidii. Lineage (NCBI taxonomy): Eukaryota > Fungi > Basidiomycota > Pucciniomycetes > Pucciniales > Sphaerophragmiaceae > Austropuccinia > Austropuccinia psidii. The sequence continues at coordinate 10,980,843 of JALGQZ010000016.1, forward strand.
AGGAAGTACACAAGAACCAGAAGAAGTTGTAAACCACTCTAGAATCAGTAGTCCTAGTAATAGAAACATGACCCCCACTCAGACTGAAAATAACATTGTCACATCTGAGAGTAACATCAACAGTGATACACTGTGGTTACAAGTGTCCCAATATGCTGAACAATCTGCAAAGCAATTTGCAGAAATTAAAGCCAGCCAAGAGAGGATGAGACAAACTCAAGCCTCCTTGGAACAAATAACTAAGAATCTTCAAGAAGGATATGCTCAACTGAGCAAAGCCTCTGAAGAATCCAACAAAAGACTGAACCAAGTCTTTGAAGAACAACACCACAGCACAAGGGACAGGGAGTGTCTGGATCAGGACATTAACAAATTGTTTAATGCCTATCATAGCTTAAAGCCCCAACCACAAGGCCAAGCTATGGAGAATCCATATCAACCAGATGACATCAAACCAGATGCCATGATGTTGAATAAGGCAAGATCTCCATCACAATACCAGGATGGAGATGGCATGTCTTATTCAGAGAAGGAAGCCTTGAAACAGCTTCCTGAGGCCTCAAACTGGCCCAAATTCTCTGGATCAGGAGAATATGATCATATGGAACTCATAGATTATATTGATGGACTCTTCATTGATGTACCAAGCATACCAGACTACTGGATCACTGCTAGATTGAATACTGCATTTAAAGGTCATGCAAGTATATGATACACAGAAATGAAAGAAATCCATGGCAGAAGAAACTGGCCATGGTGGAAGAATCAAATCATCCAAAAGTACAGTAATGGAACTTGGATATGGCAAAAGACCATGTCATTTGAAAATGAAAAATACTCTGTGGACAAAGATCCATATGAGTGGTGTCTTAGACAGTCTAAAAGACTCGAAGCCATTGATCCTCAGATGAACATCCAAATGATGAATCACAAACTCCTGACACAACTGCCAGGAGAACTAGAGCATGCAGTAAAATTCAGATGCAACCAAAATTGCACTCTAGATGACATAGCCAACACCTAACAAGACATAAGGAAGAGGACAAATATAGGGAAATTCACCCCATATAAGAGCAGTAGTTTCAAAGAGAAACAACCTTTCAGGGTAGAGTTTAAAGACAAACCCAAAGAAAGAGTGGCAGAAGTGGCAAAGAAGAGAAATTCTTGTCACAATTGTGGTTCAACAGACCACTATGCCAACAACTGTCCAAAGGCAAAGAAGAAAGTCTATGCCATAGAGAAAGTCCCTGAGGAAGAACCTTCAACAGAGGATTCTGATTCAGACTCTATGGGTGATGCCATCAGAGAACCATCTGAGGATGATCAAGACCCAAGAGAGGAATTTCTAGTGGAATACCAAGAAGAAACCCCACTGGAAATCCAGGACATACAGTTGGAAGAAGGCATGCCACAGGACACTGCTAACAAGAACTTGTGCAAACACACACAAGATGCACAAACATTCCTGGTTACACCAACCAAAGGAATGGCATATATACATGGAACAGCCACAAAAATGACTGTTTGTATTGACAATGCTCAGCATCCACTGATCATTGACAGTGAAGCACATTGCTCCATAGTGGCCAGAAATTATCTGGATAACTACTTCCCAAACTGGGAAAAGCAGCTCTTGCCCACTAAGGCAAGGAACTTCAAAAGTGCATCAGGGAAGATGACTTCCATTGGGACAATTATCAAAGAGATAATTATACCCCACAGGAAGGGTAATATCAGACTCAACCCAGAGTTTTTAGTGCTTAATGATGCCCACATCCAAGGGTTTTTACTGGGAACAGATTACCAGAGGATGTATGGCATAGATATTTACAACAGTAGAAATAGGCACATCACCATAGGTACTAACAAGGAAAAGAAATTTTCATTTGACATATACCAGATATCTTCTCAGGATACACTGGAAGAACTTCTGAAGGAATTCAGAGAGGGACAGTTTAGCACTACCCTCACCAGTAAACAAAAACTAAGTTTACTGAAGATGCTGAGAAAGAACAGACCAGCATTTGCCATTGGTGAAGAACCATTAGGCAAGATCAAAGGCCATGATATAGAACTATATCTGGATGTGGAAAGGCCTTATCCACCCATGCTGAGAAGACCTCCTTATCCAGCAAGCCTGGAAACCAGGAAAGAAATTGAGAAACACATCAATGAACTCCTGGATATGGATGTCATCAGGAAGATTGGACATAATGAGATAGTGGAAATCACCACTCCTGTCCTAATCACTTGGCATGATGGCAAATCTAGATTGTGTGGAGACTTCAGAGCCCTGAATAACTACACAAAAGCAGACAGGTACCCTATACCAAGGATACCTCATGCCTTTGATAAGCTAGCCAAAGCCAAATACATAACCAAGATGGATTGTATGAAAGGCTTCCACCAAAATGGAGTTAAACCAAACTCCATGAAATTACTCAGAATAATATGCCATATGGGCATATATGAGTACACCAGAATGCCATTTGGCATTAAGAATGCACCATCCCACTTCCAAAGGATGATGGACACCATATTCCAAGAAATAATGGAAGGCTGGATGGTAGTATATATTGATGATATCAATATATACTCGGAGACATGGGAAGACCATGTACAATACATAGACAGAGTTCTAAGTAAATGTATACCCATCAATCTGAAAATTTCACTCAAAAAGTGTAATTTTGGCCAACAAGAGCTACTAGCTCTGGGACATAAAGTCTCAGGTCTTAGTCTGGCAATTGACCAGAACAAAGTAGCAGCAGTACTGCAAAAGCCAGTACTAAAGAACATCAAAGAGATGCAATCTCTACTTGGGTTTGCTAGCTACTATAGAAACCATATCAAGGATTTTGCACACATAACTAGTAGTTTATACAAGTTATGTTCAAAAGATGTAGTTTTTGAGATAACCAAGGAAAGGAGGGATGCATATGAGAGGATTGAATATGAACTCACTAATGCACCAGTGCTCATCTTACCTGACTTTGAACTACCATTCAAGTTATATATAGATGCAGCATGCAGCCAAGGCTTAGGAGCAGCCCTTCACCAAAGACAAATTGTGGATGGTGAACCAAGAGAGGGTGTAATATGTTACATCTCTAGGAAACTGAAAGATTCAGAAGCCAGGTATTGGGCCACCCAGACTGAATGTCTATGTCTAGTCTGGACTGTAGAAAAACTCCATTATTATTTGGAGGGTGCAGTCTTTGAAGTCTACACAGACTGCACAGCCTTGAAGTCTTTACTAAACATGAAGACTACTAATAGACATATGCTGAGATGGCAAATAGCTATCCAGGAGTATAGAGGGAACATGACCATCATATACAAGGAAGGTAAAAGCCATACCAATGCAGATGGCCTCAGCAGATGGCCACTGGACAATGTCAAGAGCAATCTAGCTTATGACCCAGAAGTTGCAGCCAAAATCCCTATCCATTTCATGGAAATAGATAGGAGGAGGAACTTCAGATTCTCTGAATGGGCACCAGGGAGTGGTACCCTTGACAGTGGAAACACTGATTCAGAAGGGACAGAAACCCCCATACTGGGAATAAGTTCCTCAGAACTGCACAATAAATTTTTCAATGCAGTGCTGAATCATATGCTAAACACAAACAGTGTAGCATACTACTCCAACGCCTTCAACAAAAATACAGGAGCCCAGAACTGGAAACCCAGCTGGAGGAACCCTGGTTGAGGGCCTATAAGGACAATAAATTCTTCCTTATAGATGGCCTGATTTATCACAGAGAAAAGCACACCAGTGCACTCACAGTGATAGACAGAGACCACATCTCTTTAATCCTGCAGGAATGCCATGACTGCCCCTACATGGGACACATGAGTGAGGACAGGACTAAAGAGAGGGTAGCAAGCACAGCTTGGTGGCCCAAGTGGGAGCAAGAGTTGAGTGAATACATCAACACTTGTGAAAGATGCCAAAACGCAAATAGAAAGCATGGGAAGACATATGGGTTGTTTCAACACATAGAAGAACCCAAACACCCATGGGAAACCATCAACATGGACTGGGTCACAGGACTTGTCCCAGGAGGCAAAGAAAACTACAATGCCTGCTTAATCATAGTTGATAGGTTCAGCAAGAGCATGAGATGTCTACCATGCCATAAAGAGGACACAGCCATGGACACTGCTCTGTTATTTTGGAATAACATCATATCCACCTGTGGAGTCCCTAAGATCATAATTAGTGACAGGGACACAAAATTCACATCTGAATTTTGGACCAATTTATATGACATGCTTGGCACCAAGCTTGCTTTTTCCACAGCTTACCATCCACAAACAGATGGCCTAGCTGAGAGGATGATCCAAACAACGGAGGACATCCTCAGGAGGTTCTGTGCCTATGGCATGGAATACAAGCACCATGAGGGATACACCCATGATTGGGTCACCCTCTTACCAGCAGTCCAACTGGCTTATAATACAAGCCAGCACTCTACCACAGGAAAAACACCTGCACTGGTAGAGAAAGGGTTGAATCCCCTGTTACCTGTGGATCACTTGAAGAAAAATCTTCTGACCATCCACCCCACAGCCAAAGACTTCCATGATATGTGGAAGAAAGCCTGTGATACTGCTGCTAAATGCATAGCTGAGGCCAAAGAGTATAACAAGCAGAGGTGGGACAAATCACATATGGAACCTGACTTCAAGGAAGGGGACCAGGTGTTAGTGTCTACACTAAACTTTAACAATCTCAAAGGACCCAAGAAGATGAGAGACTCATTTGTAGGGCCCTTCACTATCATTAAGTTGATAGGGAAGAATGCAGTAGAGGTCAAGCTCACTGAGGAGTTTTCTAGGAAACACCCAGTCTTTTCAGTAAGCCTGGTCAAACCATACTTCCAAACAAAGGAGGATAAATTCCCCTCCAGGAAGAAAAACATCACTCCACCAGAAATAGTGTAATTAGAAAACTCTCCTGGACCTGTGAGTAAAATCATCAGGGCCAGAAAAATCAGACTTAATGGGAAGGATCAGAGACAATATCTAGTCAGATTCAAGAACCAGACAGCTGACAAAGACAAATGCTTGGCAGAGGATGCCATACCAGATGGGAACCTTCATCTAAGGAGATTCAGAGCCTCTAGGAGGACTGAAAAGTCTCATCAATGATGAGCCTTTTTTAGAGGGAGGGTATGTCAGCCTGTGACTCAAAACCAGAGCACAAGCATGACAGCTAAAATACCATAAACCAATGGTATAGCCAAAATACCACCAAAACATGGAGCTGAGCCAAATTAGCTCAAAAGGTATCAAAAGAAAGAGGAAACTCACTTCTTTCTGAAAATATAAGTCCCATCACCATAGGACAAGAAATAACAAAGTTATTCCTGCTCAAAGTTATTGCTGAGCATAAACCTTAATTTTCACCTCTCATCTAAAATCTAGAAGGGGAGGCTTAACCCCATCAAATGGGTATTCAAAATAAACCTCTAAGCCAGGGCTATCTAATGGTGCTAGCCAAACTGAGCTAGCACCAGTATTACTTGAGTTATGGTCAACTTCAGACCAAATAAGGGTGAACAAAACATTCACCTCTCATCTAACTTTTACAGTTTTAGTGTGAGATACTTAAAGTGGTGTCTTTTTGGAAAGAGCACAATCAGGGCTATCTGATGGTGCCATCCATTTCCTCATAGCTCAACTACAACAGAAGTTATTGGCCAAACAAGCATAATAGAGCTTTTGCCCAGACCATGCCAATGTACAAAAATACTTGTACATGAGATAAGTTTGTCATATTTAATGATAACCATGTCAAGTTGGGTACCATTGTGTAGGGCTCATACAGAGCTATTCAATGAACCAATTTTGAGCTTGATATCTCAAAAACTGACAGAGTTATGACCATTTTAAGGTCAAAATCCCACCTGCTGTCATATACAGCCTTACCATGGGATAATATCCCATAACCATGAATATGAGGTGTCAAATAGACAAAGAAGCATGTTTTTACTTCAATACCTCATATGTCAGTCAATACTGGGGTCCCATACAGTTTCTGTACAGCATTCTACGCGTCATACACGTCAGAATCAGGCTGTGAGGTCCCCAGATGAAACTTTTCACCCTGTATTGGTGAAAACCGCCCAGATGTGGTTTCAAAACCACATCTGAGCCCAATACAGGGTATACAGGCTGTTTGAAAACCACAAGTCTGTCCTGGAGAGTGAAAAATCTTCACTTCCTCTACATGGAAAGGTCTAGCAGCCTTTCCACCCCATTTTCAGGATAAAAGGAGGGCTTTTCACAGCCAAAATCATCTCCTCATCCTGCTCTTGAATACCCTACGTAGTAAACTGTCAAAGAAATTTTACTCTTGGTTAATAATCAGGTATAATTATAAATGTAATTATTGTAGTCTTTTATTATTGTAACGCAACAGATAAAGCTGCACCCAGGGCTTTCAGCAGCGCTCACCACCACTATATCTCTATAGTAAAGCCCTTAAAATCTTAATTTAATCATCCACTATCAACTTTATTATCTTTTAAAACCATTTTTACCGTGTTACAGTCATAGTTTCAGTTGTAAATAGCCTTATTACGTCTTCAACATAGACTCATCCTGACAGTTTTGCCATCCACCACTGTGTCCAAGGTGTCCTCTTCCAGGTCTTCTGGTTCTGGAAAAGCCTTCTCTTTCCTCTGGCTGGTTCCTTTGGAAGCCAAAGTCTCTGAGGTATACAGGGGACATATCAGTGTTTGCAAGCAGTCAAAAACTTTATGTTCTTAGGGTATTTACCTTTGACTGTGCCTTGTACAAATTTGTTATCTGCTGATTTGGGCAGTTTGCCTTTGGAGGTTACAACTGGTTAATAATTGTAATTTTTCCTGTACAAGTGGTTAAGGTTGGTTTACCTTGTATTGATGCAGAGTTTTGTGGTTTTCTACTCCTCTGAGTGGCTATTGGAGTCCACTTCTTGGCTGTGATGAGACCTTCACTGTGCCTCTTTCCTTTGCCCTTGCTGCCCTCTGGTTCTGAGGGTGTCACTGGTGTGTTGGCCTGTGACTGGGTCTTAAGTGGGATGTCATCTTCTTCCACTGAATCAAGGTAGGAAAAAGAGGGCTTATGTCAGTTAAGACTTCTCAAAAATGCTGGTTTTGCATGTCTAAGATTGGCCTCTGGGCTTGTATGTTACTACAATATGCCCTGTATAATGACAGTGTAATTGAACCAACAATTCCATGTCAGAATTACAGCTTTTGGTACCCTGTCACACTGTTTGTGTGCCAGTATCCCATAGATACACTTGTGGTTTTCAAGTGTAATCTGAATAAGTGGCGCTGTATAAGTGTAATTGAGTTAACAATACACTTAACCACGCCTCAACTGATGGTTTTTCAGTAAGAGGTGTCGTTATTCAATCAATAATACAGGACTTATTGATGGCTTATGTGTTTTTATATGTAAACAGGCCAAAAATAAAGGTTTTAGTGGGTATTAACCACGTGGTAAGTACTCTTATAATATGAGTATTAAAGTGAGAATATATATAAAATATATATATTAAAAGAAAATACGCCTAAAAAGATAAAACAATTGTCAGAAATAAAGAATAAGAGAGAAAAACTTACTTATAAGGTCCAAAAAAGTTTAAAACATGGCCAGGCCCCCAAAATGTCAGGATGAAACTATGATAAAGGTGTAAATAGACTAGTTACAACTTGAACTATGTTTGTGACACGGTAAAAATGGTTAAAAAAGCTTTATAAGGGTTGAAGATGATTTTATTCAAGATTGAAAAGGGCTTTACTATATATAATATAGTGGTGGTGAGCGCTGTTGAAAGCCCTGGGTGCAGCTTTATCTGTTGGGTTACAATAATAAAAGACTACAATAATTAAGATTTATAATTATACCTGATTATTAACCAAGAGTAAAACTGTTTTTGACAGTTTACTATGTAGGTTATTCAAGAGCAGGATGAGGAGACAATTCTGGCTGTGAAAAGCCTCCTTTTTATCCTGAAATGGGGTGGAAAGGGTGCTAGACCTTTCCACGTAGAGGAAGTGAAGATTTTTTCACTCTTTAGTACTGGCTTGTGGCTTAAAAACAGCCTGTATAACATGTATTGGGCTCAGATGTGGTTTTGAAACCACATATGGACAGTTTACACCAATACAGGGTGAAGAATTTCATCTGGGGACCTCACAGCCTGATTCTGAGGTGTATGACACGTAAAATGCTGTACAGAAGCTGTATAGGACCCCAGTATTGACTGACATAGGAGGTATTGAAGTAAAAACAAGGTTCTTTGTCTATTTGACACCTCATATTCATGGTTATGGGATATTATCCCATGGTAAGGCTGTATTGGTCAGAATGTGGGATTTTGACCTTAAAACAGCTATAGCATTGTCAGTTCTTGAGATATCAGCCTAAAGACTCGACCGGTGTGTAGCCCTGTATGTTTTCTACACAATAGTACCTTATTTGATATGGTTATCATTGCATATGGCAAAGTTATGCCATGTACAAGATTTTTGTATATATGTGTGTTTTAGGCAAAAAGCTGTATTGAGCTTGTTTTCCCCATACCTTCTGCTGTAGTTGAGATATGGGGAAGTGAATGACACCATCAGATAGCCCTGATTGTGCTCTTTCCAAAAAGACCCCACTTAAAGTATCTCACACTAAAACTTTAGAAGTTAGATGAGAGGTGAATGTTTTGTTCACCTTTATTTGGCCTGAAATTGACCATAACTCCAGTAATACTGGTGCTAGCACAGTTTGGCTTGTACTATTGGATAGCCCTGGCTTAGAGCTTCATTTTGAGTACCCATTTGATGGGGTTAAGCCTCTCCTTCTAGATTTTAGATGAGAGGTGAAAATTAAGGTTTATGCTCAGCAATAACTTTGAGCAGGAATAACTTTGTTATTCTTTGTCCTATGGTGATGGGTCTTATATTTTCAGAAAGGGGTGAGTTTCCTCTTTCCTTTGATACTTTTTGAGCTGATTTGGCTCAGCTCCATGTTTTGGTGGTATCTTGGCTACACCATTGCTTTATGGTATTTTGGCTGTCATGCTTGTGCTCTGGTTTTGAGTCACAGGCTGAAAATTTAAGAATATAATAGGTTACAGAGATCCCAGATTCACATCTGCACTTTGGACCAATCTTTACAGATTGTTTGGGACTAAGTTATCATTCTCAACAGCATATCACCCTCAAACAGATGGACTAGCAGAGAGAATGATTCAAGCTTTAGAAGACATGATCAGTATTATCTGTGCTTATGAGTTAGAATCCAAAGACTCAGATGGCTTTATCCATTACTGGTACACTCTAATACCTGCATTGGAACTGGAATATAAGACATCAGTCCATTCTTCTACAGGCAAAACTCCTGCTATGTTAGAAAAAGGATGGAATCCAAAACTCCCAGCAGACACACTGAGGAAAGACTTGATTTACATTCATCCTACAGCTTCCAGCTTCAAGATAATGCTTGAAAAACTGAAACATTATGCAAAACAGAGTATGAATGACACTTTTGACTATGCAAAACAGAAGTGGGACAAGAGTCAAAAAGTACCAGATTTCAAAGGAGGGGACTTAGTTCTAGTTTCAACCTTAAATTTTAATAATATCAAAATCCCAAAGAAACTTAAAGATTCTTATGTAGGACCTTTTGTTATTATTGCATTGAATGGAACCAATGCTGTTAAAGTGGAATTGAGTGGTGAATTGGAAAATAAACACCCCACCTTTCCAGTCAGCTTGATAAAACCTTATCAACCAGCTGACAAAGAATACTTTCCTTTAAGGAACCCAGCTCTTTTGACTGTACCACCAGTGGAACAGAGTGAAGACAAAAAGATAAAGAAAGTCATTAAAGAAAGGAGACTTAGGGGTAAAAATCAAATATAATATCTTGTCAGATGTAGAAATCCTGTCAGCCTGTGACTCAAAACAGAGCACTAGCATGACATCCAACATACCATAAATAATGGTATGACAAGTATTGAGCAAAAATAGTCAATACAGGTAATAAATAAGAGGAAAAAAACTCCTCTTAAATTAAATATCAACCTTATCCAAACAGAATAAGGAAACCTAGAGGAGAATAAACAAGTCAAAACCCTTCTTTTCACCTCTCATCTAACTTATGCATATTTAAGTTATTCTATACAAAAATGGTATTTTTCTTAAAGCTCACAGAGAGCTACACAATGGTATTATCCATGTTTCTGTAACACCACTACAACTGGAGATACCATATGACCTTTATTTTAAAACCAAAACTCCATTGAAAATCAAAGAGGGCTTGTACTAAACTGTACAAAAGTATAACCAAATTGAAGATCTAAACAAGAGCTTTAATTTGAGACACCTTAGACCTCTGTATCTCTTAAATTGACTGAGGGATCTTGGTTCAAAGGTTTAACAACCAAAATACAGATATTCTGAAAACAACAAGGTAAACAAACCCCTGTATCTTTGGCATACACTCATACAACTGTACAGTGTAATATACCAAACTGTAGAGCTAACCAAGCCCTACAAGACTGTATCATCAGAATACAGATATCTTCCAAATTGAAGAAGATATCTGGCATGGAAGTTTTTGAAGCCTCATACTGATGTACAAAAATACATCCAAAAACTTAAAACCCTTATAACTTTTGCTATTTTAAAGAAGGGTAAACATGAAGAATACAAAATTGAAGAGCTCATTAAGCCCTTCAATTCTGTGCTCTTGGTTTCTTGATATCTTGAGAACTGGCTGAGATATCTTGATTGGAAGGTTTTTCTAGCAATACATGACTGTATCAACTTGTATCAAACAGTATTGCTCCCATACTTAAAATAATATACTTATGAAGATATAACCTCCCCAAAATCATCATTATTGATCATACAGACACCAGAACAACGTCATCCAAGTGCTGACGTGGCAGGTGAAAAGTTTTTTCACCCTGTATTGATCCAGAATGATCATTTGTGGTTCCAAAACCACAATTCTGCCTCTATTGACGTCAGAATTGATGATCCAGAACCACAGGCTGGTCATTGGAGTGAAAATTTTCACTCCTCTGACGTGTGAAGAGTTAATAACTCTTGACAGTCTTGAAAGATATAAAAGGAAGGGTTTTTTCCTTGAAAACCCATCATCTTATCTTATCTACCCATATTCTTACGTGACAAAACTGTTAACCATCAGTAGTGTCCTTAGAATTATTAAAGATATAATTAGAGAATAATTATTGTAGTACTTCTTTACAGTCAAAGATATTAGAGTATTGCAACCCAGGTCCTCAACAGACTCATCACCACTGTTACCACGTAGCAGTAGGACCTGAAGAATTAAATTTATTTGTTTTTAGACGTGTCACAGTCATAATACTAGCTTGTATTTACATTTTATAGCTACTATATAGAATCACCCTGACATTTTGGGGGCCTGGCCGTGGGTTTTGAACCTTATTGGACGTGTTTTGAACTTAATTAGGCGTAAAAATCCAGTTACTTAAAAGGTACTTTACTAACAGTGAGTAAAATTTCAAATTTATCTTATTGTCTATTATTATTATTATTATTTTATATAATATAGCATTATATATTATATACATATTTTTTTTCTCCAAAAATATATATTACAAATATTTTTGTTGAGAGTAAGAGTACAAATCCTCTTTATTTCATTATATTGCAATAATTTTCACGAAATTTGATAATAATACAACAGTATTATTTAAATTTCAATATAAATAATAATATACAAACAGTATATTACTTATTTTTTACTATTATTTTTCACCAAAGTGCGTGAAAATTAATAAAGAAACATTTATTAGTAAATAATTAATAAATATTAAATAATAAAATAATTTTTTATTATTTATAAGGAATATTTTAATTAAATATTTCCTTTAAAACAAGACATCACTCAAATTGACGTGAAAACTTGTAATCAATTAATAATTTAATCAAAAATCAAGTGTTAAAATAAATATTATTTATAATATTTATAATAACAAATCAAATTTATTATAATTTAATAAATTTGACGTGTTTTTACAAAAACACAATAATATCCAAGTGAATGATTCACAAAACACTTGGATATTACAGTTTTCACTTATAAAACATAGGTGAAAAACTCAAAAAACTGTTATTTTTCAATAAAAACATATAAAAAATAAAAATACTTAAAAATTTCGAAAAATAACAGTAGAATTGAATAAAATCATTTTGTTTTATCATAAAATACTGATATACAATTTGAAATATCTTTTCTGGATAGTGGAAAAAGACTATATTCCATTAGAAACCCAGTCACAAGGAAATCCATCTGTGACAGCCTCAGAAGACAGAGAGGTGCTTCCAAAAACCAAGGGCAAGCAGAAAAGGCACAGTGAAGTGACAATCAACTCAAAAGAGTGGACACCAATAGCCGTGCCAAGGGCCAAAAAACCCAGAAAAGCCCCAACAAAACCAGTTGGATCACCAAAACAAATTGAAAAACAGAAAATCACTGTTATCAACCCAGTTGTAAACTCTAAAGGCAAATTGCCAAAGAGTATAGATCATAAATTTGTACAAGGGCCTACTAAAGGTAAATAAACCTTGAAACATACAACATTTTTTTATTTTGTCTGTCATTTTTTAACATTGTTAACATGACACCTCCACTTCTTAGAGATCTTGGATTCCCAAGAAATCAACTAGAACACTGGCCAAGAAGACACAGAGGAAGAAGAGCTGGAGCAAATGACCACCAAAGGACTTACCATCAGGGAACTCCTACCCAAGGTCTTATTCCAAATCAAATTCAACCCAGAAGTCCAACCAGGAGATTGGACAGATGCAGAACAGGTCCTTCAAATACACAAACTCCTGAAAGACCTCTTCACATGGAGCATGGACAACAAAATTTTCACTATGGCAGCATCATGGGCAGAAGTGGGGATAACAACTCAGAAGATCTGTCTCGAGCAAATGGCTTGGATGGAACTTATGACAGAAATGCAAGGTTGGAATCCCAACAATAATTTCAAACTCTTAGAAGAAAGAGCAATCAGAATCAAAGAGAACCAGGCAGCCATACAAGCCATAGAGAGATCTTGGCACAAGGAAGAGCCCAGTCAGATTCAGGTACCCCCAGAAATGGAAGGAGAAGTCCCATCTTCCCCACAACAATCCAGCAGTTCCAGGCCTTACAAGCCAAAGGAAACTTCATCCAAGGCTCCCCAACCATTCCAGGTAGTTTCCAACAGGAGAAAAGGAGCCCAAGGGAAAAACAAAACTTCTTTCAACCAGAGGAAGAAAGAAACAGACCCATTGATGAAAAAGCTGATGGACTTAGTCCAAGAAGTACACAAAAGCAAAAAATAGTTGTACCTACAAATAGTTTTGATAGTTCTGACTCAATTGATCCAGAATTAATAACTGAGACTACAATCCACACTCATGAGTTTGAAAACAAATTCACATGGATCAAATTGGCCCAATTCATGGATTGGACACATGAAACCTCAGAAAAAATGAAGACAGAAGTGGAAACATTGAAAGAAGAAAATGCTTTCCAAGAAACACTCATAAAAGACTTGAATACAAATCTGGCCAAAATTTGGACAGAATTTGAAAAAACTAACGGACAGTTGAATTCAATTCTAGAAGAACAACAAACTGTGAGGAGAGATCTGAGGAGTATCCAGCAGCAACAGGATAGCTTTGATAAAGAAATTGATTACCTCTATGACAAAGAAGATAATCAATACCCTCCAACACAAGGTCAACCCACTACCTCTACAAAACTGAAAGAAGAGGATAAGGACTATGACCAGGAACCTGAATATCAGAATCCAAAGTCAAGATCAGAGTAAATGTACCAAGATGGGGAAAATCTCAGCTATTCAGAGAAACAGGCACTAAAACAGTTACCAGAAGTAGCAAACTGGCCAAAGTTCTCAGGAATTGGGGAATATGACCATATGGAAATCATTGACTATATTGATGGACTCTTTGTTGATGTCCCAAAGATACCAGACTACTGGATCACAACAAGACTTAACACAGCATTCAGAGGCCATGAAAACATATGTTATACTGAGATGAAAGAAATACATGGCAGGAAAAGCTGGCCATGGTGGCGGAACCATATTATACAAAAGTATAGCAATGGTAGTTGGATCTGGCAAAAGACCATGTCCTTTGAGAGTGATAGATACTCCACAGAAAAAGACCCATATGAATGGTGTCTCAAACAAACAAAAAGGCTAAAAGCTATTGATCCCAATATGACAATAGAAATGAGAAACCATAAACTCCTAACAAAATTGCCAGGAGATCTAGAACATGCAGTCAAATGCAGATGCAACAACATCAGAAGCATTGATGACATAGCAAATGTCGTACAAGATGTGAGAAAAAAAACCTCCATAGGAAGGTACACATCCTATAAACCAAACTTCAAAGACAAGAAGTCTGAAGTTAAAGAAACAAACAAAGAGAAAGGGAAAGAAACCCCAAAAAAGAAATATGTGTGCCACAACTGTGAATCACCAGACCACTATGCTAACAATTCCAAAAACCAAAAAAGAAAATATATGCAATTGATGAGGAATCAGAAGAAGAACAAACAGGTGACAAATCTGATTCTGACAGTATGGGAAATGGTATGAGAGCAGAATCACAAAGTGAACCTGATACCATAGAATAATACATAGTGGAATGCAATGAAGAAAGTTCACTTGACATACAAGACATTGAATTAGATTCAGGAATACCACAAATAACAACAGACAAAGAGCTCTGTAAGCACACACAGAATTCACAAACATTCCTGGTAACCCCAAATAGAGGGATGGGATTCATTCATGGAACACCTACAAAATTGACAGTTTACATTGAGAACTGTAAACATCCAATGATCATTGACACAGGAGCAAGTTGCTCCATAGTGGCAAAAGAATACTTAAAAAAACACTTCCCCAAATGGGAAGAGGATATAATACCAACAAAAGCTAGAAACTTTAAAAGTGCATCAGGCAAAATGCACTCACTGGGGACAATAATCAAAGAGATAATTATCCCACACCAAAAAGGAAATATCAGACTAGAACCTGAATTTGTAGTTCTAGAGAATGCACATGTACAAGGATTCTTACTAGGTACAGAGTACCAAAGAATGTATGGTATGGACATTTGCAATAGTAAAAATAGATATCTTACCATAGGTACAAACAAAGACAAGAAATTTTCCTTTGACACAAATCATATAACAAATGATAACACCCTGAAAGAACTAGTGGAAGAGTTCAAAGAAGCCCAATATGGCACTCGACTCACCAGTAAAATGAAACTCAGCTTACTGAAAGTATTGAGGAAGCATAGAGGAGCTTTTGCAATAGGAGATGAACCACTAGGAAAAATCAAAGGACATGATATAGAAGTATATCTGGATGTAGAAAGACCATATCCACCTATGCTTAGGAGACCACCATACCCAGCCAGCATGGAAACTTGGAAAGAAATTGAGAAACATATCAATGAACTCCTAGAAATGGGGGTCATAAGGAAAATAGGACACAATGAGATAGTAGAAGTCACTACACCAGTCCTTATAACTTGGCATGATGGTAAATCCAGACTATGTGGGGACTTCAGGGCTTTGAATAATTACACCAAAGCAGATAGGTACCCCATCCCAAGTATACCACATGCACTAGATAAGCTAGCAAAAGCCAAGTTTATTACAAAAATGGATTGCATGAAAGGCTTCCACCAGAATGGGGTGAAACCAGATTCCATCAAATTGCTAAGAATTATATGCCATATGGGCATATATGAATATACTAGAATGCCATTTGGCATTAAGAATGCACCAGCCCATTTTCAGAGGATGATGGATACCATATTTCAAGATGAAATAATGGAATGGTGGATGGTAGTGTACATTGATGATATCATAATATACTCAGAAACATGGGAAGACCATGTGAGGAAAATTGATAGAATATTGGGAAAATGTACACCAATCAACATGAAAATATCTCTTATAAAATGTAACTTTGGACAGCAAGAACTGCTAGCCCTAGGACACAAAGTTTCAGGTTTAAGTCTAGCCATAGACCAAAATAAAGTTGCTGCAGTACTGAAGAAACCAGTACCAAAGAACATTAAAGAAATGCAATCTTTTCTGGGCTTTGTGTAACAACCATCCATCAGGGGTAAGGGTATTCATTCATACACCCACTCAAACACCCCAAACCAGAAAATCCAGTATCTGCATCAGCATTCAGTTTCAGCAATCTTCATTCTGAAACATGCATACAGCTTGGTACATCAATACAGCCTGTCAATACCTGTACAGGTTGGATTCACCCAATACAGTTTCAATACACCAATATGGAACTGTATGATCACTCAAATACACCACACCTCTTGTACAGGTTCTGTACAGCTGTACAGGACCTGTATTGGCCAGACTCAATTCAATCATCAATTACTCTCATGAAAATTCTTCCTCTGGATCAGGGCTGGTGATTCTCACATATACCAGCCCCTCTTTCTCCCCCCTGGGGACTTTTCCCCAGTTAATTAATTTATTTATTTATTATTTTATAATTATTCTTATCCTTATAATTGGGTATTATAATTATTTAATTTTAAGTTAGTCTTTGCCTTTTCTCTCTTCGCCTGTACAGTATGAGTTGGGTGGCCATATCCTTATTAACCCTTCTCTTTCCATTCTGACAGGTTGAAACAGTGGACTTGGACTTGTTTGTGGTTGGCTCTTCTATTTCTTACTCTTACTCTTGTTGCTGCTTTTCTTATATTTATTCTTTTAGCAATTTATCTTTAACACTTTTCAGTGTACTCCTTCTTACCATATCTTTGAGCCCTCCATAAGTGAGTCCCAGTTTACTGAGTGCCAGGCCCTCTTCACTTTGATCAAAATGTTTTAATTTTAAGTCTTTGTTTTTCAAAAGAAAGAATGTTCTTAATATTAAGAAATAATAAAACTTATAAAATATCTTAAAAATATTTTAAAAGTATAAAATATAATTTTTCTTTTATAACATTTTTTCTCTAGTGTCTTTAATCAAGTATATTGCAGCTGGTAATAAGCTCAGTAAGAGATATATTACTAGTCCAGAATCTGAAGAAAGCATTTAAGTGAAAATTGCTAAAACAGGAACTTTATTTAGAGCAGAAAAAGTCAAACAGCCACAAAAAGGTGTGTTTTTTCTGTCTTTATTCTTTATTTTCTCTCAAATAGACGTGAAAATGGTGCATACCAGAAATGGAAGCAACTATTCAGTCCAACAAGATGGATCTTGACAAGTAAGAGGCAAGATCAGGGCCAGATCTTGCAAGTCTTCCTCAAGAAAGACATGTCTCAAGGATTTCAGAGTTGCCCCCCATTCCCCAAAGTCTGTCTGTACCTACAAAATTTGATTTTAACTATGAGCCTGAACTGATTCAAGGTAATATTTTAAGGGCTGAACTATTTCAAAGTGGCAGCCATAGAAATATATCAGTCCCAGTACAAACACTGGTACAGAGAAGCCAAGGTAGAGAAGTTGGAAATATGCCCAAGCCTTTGGCAGGGGGCTATGAACTCCTACTTAAACATCAAGAGCTTTCTGGGTAAGGAGAAGGCCATAGAGCTCGTAGGAGGATGGAGCCCATTTTCCTGCAAAGACAAGGTCGAAAAGATGAAGAGTTTGTTGAAGAACCAAAGTCTTTTATCCATAGACCATAAGAAGGAGTTGGAAATGACCCCATCTTTCAAGAAGGAAGGCCCAGTGGTGTCTACAAGATCCAGAAGTGTCCAAAGACAAGCCCAAAGGACCTCAAAAGAAGCAGAAAGGTCTGAAGAACCATCAGGGCAGCGGAAAAGGCAAAGCCAATTGGCACAGACCTTACCCACAAGGGTACAGGATCCCCAAATTAGAACCTTCAGGTGTGGATAGTGTTTTCAATATTGGCAGAACTCCTATGGAATTCAAATCCAAAGAGCAGGAAAGGATGAACAGGATTTTTCCATGCAAATGATCAATGAAATACAAATTGTTAAGTCTAGTATTGATGTAGAACTTGGTAAATTTGATTCAAAATTAAATAAAATAACATCAGATATTAATGACTTAAGAAAGAATGACAGAATTTCTGATTATTGGCATAAATTGAAAACTTCCAGACTTGAATCAATTTCCAATAGATGAGACAGAATTGAAAGTAGATATCAAGTCCAAGATGATGTAATGGAATATCTTTGCATTACAAACATTAATGACCAGCTTGAAATTCTGAAAAATCATGTTTTAGAAATATTTTATAATACCAATCTTTTTGCCACAAACCTAGTAAGAAGTGACAGTAAAAGGCAGAAATTAAAAGATGAAATAATTGCACATGTCAAACAAATTTATAAGAATTATAAGCCAAATTCACATATTCCCAGACATTCCAAACCTTTGACTGAAGAGAAACATTATGTGAAAGGAAGATTGGCCCCTTTTCTAGGAGAAAATGCCATATCTAAAAAAGATATTCCAAAATTAGAACAATGGCTAACATTCTCTGGTGAAGGTAAATATAATCATATTGAGTTCATCAGAACAATTGATATGTTGCAAGAAGATTTTCATATACCTGCTGAAATTCTAGTGGGTAAATTGCACTCATTGTTTACCAGAACCGCAAAGAAATTGTATTACAAAACAAGACAGGAACATGGAAAACATGATTGGTCTTGGTGGAAATCTGACATAATTTCCAAATGGGCCAATAGCTCTTAGTGGTTAAAAATGGAAAATGATTTTGAAAGTGCCATTTTTAACTCAGAAAAAGATAAACCACTTACTTGGTTCCTCAAAAAGAAAGACAGATTATCTGCTTTACACACAGATATGTCTTACTCAATGATTGATATGAAGATATTAAGAAAATGTGGAGGAGAACTAGAGCATGCTATCAAGTGTAGATGTGTAGAGCCCTGTTAAACAGAAGACTACATTAATATCTTGGAAGATATCACTATTAGGACAAAAATTGGTAAAACATGGATTAGAAACCCTATCAAATACAAAATGATCCCAAAAATTTTCAGAGAAGATAAGAAACCTGTTTTTAAATGTCATAAATGTGGAAGCACCTCACATTTAGCCAATACTTGTATCAAAAAGACTAAAATCAAATAAGTTCAAGTCATTGAAGAGGTTTAGTGTGCTGAAGAGAAAGAAGAATCTGACCAAGATTATGCAGTCTCTTAAGACACACAAGTAGAGGACTATTCTATTGAGAACATTACAGCTTTCTTTGAAGTCACTGAAGTCCATACTCACTTGCCACAGTAAAGTGAAGATTGCTATAACCTGATCAATTTAAAGGATGTTAGAAGGTGTAAGACTAAACCTGCTAGATTCAAAGGATAAACTGCTGGAGCATCTTGTATCACATCAATTCTGATGAATGATGTTGAAGCCAAAGTAAATTTGGACACAGTGGCATTTTGCATTTGTATAGGCAAAGACTACCTTCAACTAATACTCCCTGAATGGAAGAACCACCTATTACCAATAGAAGGTGTGAAATTTAGTAGTTCCAGTAATAATATGTACCATTTGGGCATATTTGAGACTAATCTTGTAATTCCACACCCTGCAGGAAGTGTAAGAATGAAGACAGAGATAGTAGTAATGGACAATTGTAAATCTCATCATATCATTATTGGAAATGATTATTTGAATATTTATGGTATTGAAATCAATAACCATAAGAACAGATATTTTACAATTGGACAAAATACAAGACAAAAATTTGCTTTTTCCAATATGCCAAAATATATATCAATAATATCTTCAAATAAAGATACTTATATGGAGGAATTTGTGAATTATCAACTTATTGAAGTACAGATTAATCCATTATTATCACCCAAAATGAGGGATGAGCTTGTTGATGTGTTGTACACATATAAAAATACATTTGCTTCAGATAATGAATCATCAGGCGCTATTAGAGTACATCAAGTTGATATTAATCTTACTATTGACAGACCATACCCTCCAGTACTTAGGATACCAGCTCATCTAGCAAGTCCAAGAGCTAAAGAAGCCTTGGAAAGACATATCCAAGAGTTGATACAGCTTTCTGTACTAAGAAAAGTAGGCCATAATGAGGAAGCTGAAGTGAAAACTCCTGTTATTATTTTCTGTAATAATGATAAATCAAGCATTTTTGGAGATTTTAAAGCATTTAATACCTACACATCTCTGAAGAGGTATCCAATTCCTAGAATCCAAGAAATTTCAACCCAATTGTCCAAAGTTAAGTATATAACATCCATGGATGCATTAAAAGTCTTTTATCAACAATCTTTGATGCCAAAAGCCAAGAAATTAGTTATAATTATCACCCACTGTGGTATTTATGAGTATCTTTCATTATCAAAGAATGCTTAATACCATCTTCCCCACAGAATTAACTGAAGGATGGCTCATTCTTTATATTTATGATATAATAATATGTTCAGATTCATGGTCTTTGCACCTTGAAAAACTTGCAAGAGGACTTGACAAAGCTGCAGGAGTTAATATGAATATTTCACTCAAGAAGTGCAACCTTGGATTTTAAGAACGGAAAGCTCTAGGACATATTGTTTCTGGTTTAAGCTTGGGTATTTACAAAAAGAAAGTAGCAGCAGAATTACTTAAGCCAATACCCCAGACTAAAAAAGAAATAATGTCTTTTTTTGGATTTGCCAGTTATCACAGGCAACACCTGAAGGATTTTGAAATTCTAGCCAAGTCACTCTATAGAATCTGTGATCAAAAGACAGTATTTGATATGAAATGCAAAAGAATTAAATATTATGAAAAGATAAGGAAAGCTCTTACAGAAGCACCTTTACTCCTCATGCCAGACTGTAATATACCTTTCAATTTTTTCATTGATGCATGTGGAGATAGATTGGGAGAAGCCATATATAAATTCCAAATTATTGATGACAAGCCTACAGAAAGGACCAATTTGTCATATCTCAAGACAAATTAAATCAACAGAAGCCAGATATGGTGCAAGCCAGATGGAGTGCTTATGTTTGTTATGGACACTTGACAAATTACATTATCATTTTCATGAAAGTTTTTTTGAATTTATAGCTGACTGTAATGCAGTGAAAGAACTTCTTAACATGAAGACACCCAACAGGAATATGTTGAGATGGCAGATAGCCATCCATAAATATAGAGGAAACATTATTATAGTCCATAAATCAAGAAATATTCATAAGAATGCTGATGGACTTAGTAGGTGGGCTTTAGCCAATACTCCTGATGTAAGGTGTGGATAGGAAACTTCAATTAAAAATCAAGTACTTTTCCTGTCCTCAAAATTTGTATAAGGTAAAAGATGATTAAAAATAGTATGAAATAGTATTTTTAAGGGAAAACACACCAATTTTTTTTAACTTTGTAAGTATAAAACAATAATATTATAAAGATTTATTGTTTTACCAACAATAAAAATTTATCCAAAAATACTCTACAAGAGATGTTTAGGGCTACAAAAGAAATTCCTTCAACAGCGATTCCAATTGGAATTAATTGACCAAATAACTGCAAGAAGTTAATTAAGGAAAGAAGTCTTGAAGAAGATATTTAAAGAGAAAACCCCCCCAAAAGTGACCAGAGTGAATTTGGAAACAAAAGTGACAAAGTTAACAGTGAGGAAAGATGCTTGGATCCACTTATGGGGTGTTGCAAGGGGTGAAAATGATTATAAGAGTTACAAACAATGATCATAATAATTTTTTCCCGCTGTTGAAAGTTTTAAAATGATATAAAAAAAAGGTTGCTCGAATCTTCCATTGATTGGTTTACTAGTGTTTAAACCAATTATAAAAAGAAAAGATTCTAATATGAAGAGAAAAGTGGGGCAATGAGGACATTCTTTTATAGCCATCAATTTTCTTACTCTAGAAGTGAAATTTACTCTTTTCAGTCGTGGAAAACACTCTGACAGTAGAAAAGCCAATTATGGCATCATTGAACCTTGGTTTAGACCAAGAAAGGGCTGTTTTTAGCCATTTTAGGCTATTTTTAGCCATTTTAGACATTAAATCAGCCATTACTATAGTAATACCTGGTCTAGGGCATTCAAAACATTTCAGAATGTCTTTTAAAGGCGTAGAAACCATTTCAAGCCGTTTTTACTAAGATTGTTATAGCTTAAGGGTAGTTTTACCCTCTTGGCAACAGTTAAAACTGCTTTGGTTGGTATCAAAACCTCATCATCAATTGAGACACAGACCCTGTGACTCAATTCCAGGCCAAAAGTGATTAACGTTTGCGTGTATTTGGAAATCCCACACCTTTCAGCAAGGAATGTGGGGGTCTGGCTCCCCCTTGGGGCTAGAGTACCTTCCCCCCCCCAGAATTAATCTTTCCAATTTATTTTTTTTTAATTCCTCATCATGTAATATACTTGTAATTTACACATACGATTAAATTGAGTTTTTAAAGTACACAACTGTCATAATTGATACCTCATATGTAAATTACAGTTCACTTATGTATAACATGGGCACATTTTGACATTTTAATTGAAAATACTTCAATTCCTCATAACTTCTAAGCTAAACACAACACCTCAATTTTAACACAAAAATTGATGGTTAACACCACATGTGTTGTGAACTATATAGGTTTTGAGGATTTTCAACTTTTGTACAGAAAATACTAAAAACTTAATTTGAGCTTATTTAGAGTTGGGTTACAGAAATTTTACCCAGAGGTGGCCCCACCTTACTTTTTATAAAGAATCCAATGGTGAAGTAATTTTCTTATTTTTATTTATTGGATAAAAAGCTATAATATATTTTATGTAACTTTTTACCAAAAATATATTAATTTCATTAATTTTATTAAAAATTCATTTTTACTTAATTTTTTCAAGTAAAAATGTATTTTCATAATTTTAAAATTTAATGTAATTTTTATTTTAAATTATAATTAAATCTTGAATTTTGCATATAAATTTGTATTTTTATTTCAATTTTCATTTTGATACAATAAGCAAATTCATTTTATTTATATTTGTATCTTATTTTGTTATTTGTGGTCTTTTGGGTATATGAAAATACCTCTAAGGCTCACACCTGATAACCCAGCTTATGTGCCTTTGTAAGAAGAACCACAGCTTCCAATTGAAGGCATTAACATAGCTGATATTGGGACTGAATTCTTTTACGAAGTCATACAATCTTATAAGCAGGACAAGAATTGCCATATCTTAACATCCTTGCTAGATAAAGACTTCAAAGATAAAGCTTTGGTTAGTTCATTAGATGAAGCATGGAAAAATTCCTATTCTGAAGGAAGAATTCATTTGTTTGATGGCATAATCTACCACAGGACCAAAAAAAATTGTAATGAAATTGTGAAGTAGATTACTTATCAATACAATTCTTCATGAATTTCATGAAAGAATCTATTCTTGACACCTTTCATAAGACAGAACACTTGATAAATTGAAAAAGTGTGAATGGTTACAATGTTTGAGAAAAGAGACCAAGAATATTTCCATAACTGTGACAGATGCCAAAAAGCAAACAGAAGTACAGCAAGAAATATGGGCTTATGATTCATATTCAAGAACCAAAATCTCCTTGGGAAGTCTTTCACATGGATTCAGTCATGTCAATTCCCCCAAGTGATGACAGAACTCATAATTATTGTTTATTCGTTGTAGACAGATATAGAAAAACTCCCATATTCTTACCATGTCATAAAGATGAAACTGCTATTGATACAGCTCTTCTTTTATGTAATATAGTTATTTCTCATAATAATATCATAAGTGACAGAGATCCCAAGTTCACATCTGCACTTTGGACCAATATTCATAGATTTTTGGGACCAAGCTATTATTTTCTACAGCATATCACCCTCAAAATGATGGGCTGGCTGTCAGCCTGTGACTCAAAACCAGAGCACAATCATGGCAGCCAAATACCATAAGCCAATGGTAAAGCCAAGATACTACCAAAACATGGAGATGAGATTAGTCAGCTCAAGAGGTATCAAAAGAAAGAGAAAACCCATTCCCTTCCAAATACACAAGTCCCACCATCATAGGACAAAGAATAACAAAGTTATTCCTGCTCAAAGTTGTTGCTGAGCATAAAACTTAATTTTCACCTCTCATCTGAAATCCAGAGGAAGAGGATGAACCCCATCAAATGGGTATTCATAATTAATCTCTACGTCAGAGCTATCCAATGGTACTAGCCAAACTGAGCTAGTACCATAATTACAGAAGTTATGACCAAAATACGGTCAAATAAGGGTGAATAAAATATTCACCTCTAATCTAGCTTCTACAGTTTTAGTGTGAGATACCTAAAGTGGGTTATTTTTGGAAAGAGCACAATAAGGGATATCTGATTATTCAATCCATTTCCCCATATCTCATCTATAACAAAGGGTATGGGCAAATGATTCCATACAGATTTTAAGAAAATCATACATATGTACAAAACATCTTTTACATGCCATACCTTTGTCATATTTAATGATAGGCATATAAAATAAGTTACCATTGTGTAGAACACATCCAGAGCTACACAACAAAACAACTTTGAGCTTTATAACTCAAAAACCAACAGATTTATGGCAGTTTTCATGTCAAAATCCCACAGTTAGACCAATACAGCGTTACTGTATGATATTCTCCCATAGCTATTATTATGCGGTGTCAAGCAGACAAAGAATCCTGTTTATACTTCAATACCTCATATTTTGGTCAATACTGGGATCCTGTACAGGTTCTGTACAGCATTCTACGCTTCATACAAGTCAGAAGAGGGCTATGTGGTCCTCAGATAAAAATTTTCACCCTGTATTGGTAAAACCTTCCCAGATGTGGTTTCAAAGCCACATCTGAGCCCAATACAGGCTATAAGGTCCTTGTTAAAACCACAAGCCAGTCCTTGTAAGTGAAAAATCTTTACTTCCTCTACGTGGAAAGTTCTAGTACCCTCTTCCACCCAATTTCAGGATAAAAAGGGACCTTTTCTCCACCAGAAAAGGCTTCCTCATCCTTCTCTTGAATTCCTATGTAGTACAACTGTCAAAAACAGCTATACTCTTGTAAAATAATCAGGTATAATTATAATTTTAATTACTTTAGTCTTTATTATTGTAACCCAACAGGTAAAGCTGCACTCAGGGCTTTCAACAGTGCTCACTACTGCTCTTTCTCAATAGTAAAGCCCTGAATATCCCATTATTAACCTTTATTATTATTATAAATTAAACTTTTCATAATGAATTTTACTGTGTCACAGTCATATTTTAGGTTGTAAATACATCTATTAACACCTTTTCATAGACTCAACCTGACACTAGCAGAAAGAATGATTCAAAATTTAGAGGACATTATCAGGAGATTCTGTGATTATGGATTAGAATTCAGAGACTCAGATGGCTTTACCCATTACTGGTGCACTCTAATACCTGCATTGGAGTTGGCATATAAGACATCAGTCCATTCTTCCACAGGTCAAACTCCTGCTATGTTAGAAAAAGGATGGAATCCAAGACCTCCAACAGACACACAGAGGAAAGACTTGATTGACATCCATCCTACAGCTACCAATAAAGTTAAACACCATGAAAAACAAAGCATAAATGATGCTTTTGACTATGCAAAACAGAATTGGGACAAGAGTCATAAAGTACCAGACTTCAAAATAGGGGACTTAGTCCTAGTTTCAACCTTGAATTTTAATAATATCAAAGGCTCAAAGAAACTCAAAGATTCTCATGTAGGACATTTTGTTATTGTTTTCTTACATGGAACCAATGCATTTCAAGTGGAATGGAGTGGTGAATTAGAAAATAAACACTCCGCCTTTCCAGTAAGTATGATAAACCCTTATCAACCAGCTGACAAAGAACTGTTTTCTTTAAGGAACCCAAATCCTTTAACTTTATCACTGTGCTATTTCATGACTTTTGGACCAGTTGCAAGTAATTTAAAAATGAAAATTTGGGAAATTAAAGACATCAATAAATAATCCAGAAATTCACCACTCAAATGGCATTATTGATATCACAAAAAACAGTAAGAACAGCACTAGCATGGAGGAGAGGAAGAATTTAGCATTCAGAATGGTAATAACCCACATATTTTAATAATTAAATGAATAATATATGAATCAAATATTATGGAGTTATACAAGACATCTCACATATAAGCCTTACAGAATCCACAATATAGGCTTAATTTATATAGAAAGCTCAAAAGCTACATGTAGAAAGTGAAACTGTAACATTATATCCACCCTAAATCCATAAGGAAGATTATATTACTAAGAATTAAAATCAGCAAAAGAAATATTTCAAAGCACAAGGATAAGCTAACAGCATCAAATCCAACTCAATACATGAAAATACACTAAGAACTTGAAAAATACACAACAATACAGGAGCCCAAATAAGGCTTATGCAGTCCACATGCATAAGATCTGGACATTACACAGCCACAGTATCATCAAATTGAACTATCTGCATGCAAGGAAAACACGCTAAACTAAGAACTTCACAGCAATTACAGTAATCAGATATTAAAACTCATAAGCTATCCCCACATTACACAGCATGATCACCTGGGATTAAATAAATCTTACAAACAAAATCATACAAGGGCTTATTCAAATGACACTATCTTCATCCTTTAATCACTAGAATTAATTCCTCAAGGCTGTGAAATCTTACTAAAGAAGTGTAAAAGGAGAAGTCACCTGATATTTTTATTAAAATCCACACCAGAAAAATTTTCTCAAAGGGAAAAAATGAAAATTTACATGGAGAGCTCATGGGTACTTCTCACAGCATAGAAGGAGGCCTCCCTCTCTCATTTTCTCCTGTTTCCTCATGAAATTGATTCTATACCAAGAAGGAGAATAATTATTCATCCCTTACTAGTAGGTTGATATAGAAATCATTATTATTATTGAATTTCACTAAATATTTGTTTATGAATAGCTGTACTTAACAGTAGGTCTGCCTATATTATAGATTCATCTATTAGTCAAATACTCATATTAAACAAGTTGAAAAAAATATTATTCTACTCTTCTCACTACAAGACAAGCCACATTATTATTCTTATTTATCAAATTAAAAATAACAAACAAAGTACACATTAGTAGTTGCATTACACTTACTACTGGTAGCTCTTCTTATCTATTATTATCCCTCATATCACCAATTATTACTATTCTAAATAGTAATTAATCTATCAACCTTCACCAGTATCTTTAAACCTATAGTGGTGTTATCATCCATAATTTCTAAACACTTATTAAGCTCTCACTGTTATTATTATCACAAGTATATTTAACATATTATCAAAAATTTTCATCAATTACAACTATTCAAAATATTAAAAAATATTATCATATATTATAGCTAATACTAAATATTCTCATATTAAACTATTTTACCTTTAACAAAGGAAATAACTTATCACCAATACGTACTAATATATCTACTATTTATTGACTCAATTATTATTTTATTATCATAGAATCACCTAAAAATTTATCTTTTGAAATTATTTTATCTAAATTAGTATTATTATTTTATCATTAGTCTGATTATTGAATAGGTCTTATAGAGGCTTCTGAAGAGTCTTCTCTAGTTGTAAAGCCACAATTTTGAATATTTATTTGTGAGCTCTGTAGGGAGATTGTTTAGTCTATTCAGAGGGGCAGCTAAAACACCATTAGCACCCTTGGTTACAGGACCATTCAGAAATTCAAAGCTGTTTACCTGTAATTTCCCCCTCAAGGACTGCCTTATCCAATCCCACACAAAAAGGAGTTCCACATCTGGTGTCCTAACAGTGGAATTTAAACTTCAACATTCAATAATCAGTCAATAACAAGAAAGAAGTTAATCAAATCAGCTTAACTCACAGTAAATTTACTATTTATGAACAATCAATAATCAACATACTTATACAATCTGGAATACGAAATCAAATCCCATTCCAAATCATCATCATTTCCATCACAATTCTCAAATAAATCAAACCATGTTTATTATCCAGTGAAAGAAAGAACACCAGAAAACCAAACACCTAGTGATATTTATTTACTCATTGCAAAAACAAGAACAGAACAGAAGGAGAAGGAAAAATCAGAAAAGTTTTTCTTTAAATGAATCCAAGAAGCAAATAAAAACAATAAAAGTAAAAAATAATCTAAAGGATCAGCTTACCAAGTAGAAATTAATCAACAATAAATATCTGACTTACCACCATTACCTGAAGATACTGTAGAAGGACAGTATGCAGAAGAAAGTGAATAAGATAAAAATTTACAGATCAAAAGCCTTATGAAGCAAATGCAAGATCTTTTATTAACACAAAGAAAAAAGAAAGGCAAAAGAAGGTAAAGAACATCTTACACACCTGGAGCAAGTCCAAGTGGGCCCTAATTACCGGGGCATGTTAGGCCTGAAGATTCACCAATATCACCTACACCTGGACCAAGAGAAACCTCCACTCAAGCAACAGAGCCAAGATCTCAAGATATTCCAAGGAGAGTTTTTGTCACTACACTTAATAGCGCAAGGCCATTACAGTAGAAAGTTCTAAGAAAGAAAGACCTGTGGTTAAAATTAAAGCAAAAGATTACAGCCTAAATTTTGATGGAGAAGAAATAGAGAAGTTAATTAGGAAAGTGGAAAGAATAGCTCAAATTGAGGGAGCAACAGATAAAGACCTAGCAATGCAAATTGAATTCTAGACTACAGAACCAAGAATTAGTGATGCAACTTCAGCTATGCCAGGTTATGAAGAAGGAAATTGGACACTACTTAAGCAAGATCTTATAACAAAATTTCAAAGAGTTGAACCTAAAAAAATATACAGAAAAGCCTCACTCATTAAGCTTTTTAATGATACTCAAGAAGATGGATGAATTGGTGTTCTATCACAGTATGAAAAATTTATTGGAGACTATGAAACTATTGTCACTTACTTATTAAGATACAGGTATATTCCTCAAGATAACATGTTCCATGAAGATTTGTTTGACTGTCTTTCAGCTGATATTAAAGGGGCCATAAGTAAGGAAATTATCAAATATAATGTTATGGTTAGAGCTTAAGATGAAGGATACCTTATACCACCTATTAAGATCCTCAAGAAGCACATTTAACAAGAATTGGAATCCAGAATATTAGTAACTAAAATATTCTCATCATCAAGGGATACAGGAAGGAATTTTATTTAAAATAAGAATAAAGTTCACTTTAAGGAAGAGGATTTTCCAGCAATGAATGAAGCTTTTAATAAAACAAAAAAATTACTGAATCCCTCAAAGAACAAAAGCTGGAAACTAGAAAGCAGGAACAAGGGTGAAATGAATATTTCACAAGATTTATGACTCAACTGGAAGAATTTAAAAGTCTGTCCAAACCTCAAATGGGTGGGGTTACCAATAATCAACAGTTCAAACCAAGAAATGAATTACTTCCATTCTCAAAAAGGCATGTTCCCTATTCCCCAGCACAAAACATACCAAAGCCTTATGTCAAATTTTATTACTTTCTGGAGGAAGAAAATTCAGTGAATATATGCAACTACCTCTTTGAATATCATACTAAAAATGGGTCAGCAGACAGGGAGGTGAATTCTTATTTCCCAACTGGCAAAGAGTACCAACAGGTAGAAAAACCTCTCCAAAGAAACTAGTCAAAAAAAATTCAAAAGAACAAGAACTTACCAAGAAAAGGAAATAAAATTAAGCTAAATAATCAACACACCAACCAAAAGAAGTAAACATAATACAAGAAAAGAAAAATGACATTTCAACAACTATAGCCAAAATTGAAGATTGGGGAAGCTGGCAGCCACCAACCATATCATCATCCAATGATCCATTTCTCAATAATTATGTATTAAGAAACACCAAACAAACATTCTCAAGTAATGAGAATCCAAGTAAAGAACCAACAAAGTCATTACCCAAAAAAATGTAAACACCACTAAAGAAGAAACCAAACATACCTGGAGCCTGTATTGAAGATTAACAGGGTACAGGGGGAAAAAAAGTATTCCCACTAAATTCAAGAAACCTCAAGAGTTCAAAGAGGAAGAAGTTAGATCAGAAGTTAAGGAAAAACAGTATTCTGGAAAGAAGTGGGAATTGACTCAAAATACTGTTAAAAAAAGGCTATCAATCAAGAACACACAGAATTTCAAGAGCTTATGAGTCAAATTATCACAAAGGTTTTGGATCAGAAAATAAATCTCACCTTGGAAAAAGTTCTTATCATTTCACCCAAAGTTATCAGCCAGCTTAAAAATTTGACAACAGAAGAAAGAAACTCAATCAACTCACTTTACACAAAAGAAATTCAAACTAAATTCATAAACCATCAATTAGGAGATTATGAACAGCCCAAATTACATTATGCCTGTCCATTGGAATTTATGCAAGTATATTTAGGAGAAAAGGGACATGAAATGATTACATTAGTTGATACAGGATCAGAATTGATAATATAAAACCAGAATATTCAGCAATAAAAGCAGTACTTACCATAAGATGTCCCGATATGAATTTACAAGGAATCGGTGGTCATTTTACCTCAATAGTTGGATTAGCAGAATTTACCCCAATCACTTTAGTCACTGGGGAAGAAGGAAATATACACCTTTTTTAGCAAGAGGAGCGGTTCACACAATATTGGGAAGTCCCTTCCTTGCAGATAATAACCTAAGATTAGACATTCCTCAACAGAAAGGAGAAATATTCAGTTATATAGAGCCAGATGGAAGAGGACTTTTCTTACCAATTTGTTCACCACAGAAAGTATGATGGAGAGAAGAGCCACCAGCAGGAATGGAAACATGCACAGTTTCTAAGTTGGAACATTGGAAAGAATTACCAGTGGGAAAAGAACCAAGTTCCAACAATCAGGAAATTTCAGAAGAACATCCTCACCAAGTATTTAAGGAAGAAGAAATAAAGGAATCTGAAGATAAAAGGGAAATAAAAGTGGAATTAGCCTCAGTTAAGATAGAAAATATCAACTCAAAGCCTAAAGAAAGAAACCTTACAGGAATTTCAACCTCAAG
Source organism: Austropuccinia psidii (assembly GCA_023105745.1). Classification (NCBI taxonomy): domain Eukaryota; kingdom Fungi; phylum Basidiomycota; class Pucciniomycetes; order Pucciniales; family Sphaerophragmiaceae; genus Austropuccinia; species Austropuccinia psidii. The sequence goes on from JALGQZ010000016.1 coordinate 11,012,003, forward strand.
AAAAGAAGATGGAAATACTTGTAACCAAATATCTCAAACCATAAACAGTGATCATTGGAAGAATCTTGAAGACATCAGAATAAAATCACTCACCAAGCTCCTCTCACCTATCAAAGTATTAAAATCCCTTTCAAAAGGTATATGTAGAAATAATTGGAAGTCAAGTATAAAAACAGTTATGACAACAAGGAGCTTAACTACAAAAGAAAGGAATTTGAGCTCTAAGCGTAATAAATTAGCATTGGATTCCTTAAAGTAAATATCTCTCAAATACAATATTACCATAAATAAAGACCTGAGACCTCAAGACAGCCCTATAGTTCAGGAAGGAAGTATTTACTCAACCTCAAAGCCTAAACAATCAGGAGAATTAAATAAAAAATTGGAAAATATCAATTACAATCAACCAAAAAATGGAAAATATGATGGTCAAGAAACTTTGAATAATGAATAAAGAAAAACTAACATCAAAGATAATGTGGATGAAAGTAAATCACTCTTACCACAAGAGGTAACTATTCCACCAATTAGATTTGCAAGAGTACTCAGGGAAAAAGCTTCACTCTAGAAGGACAATAATAAAATTAAAAAACTTTAACTTTTTCCCTCAAATATGATAAATATTGACCCAAGGATTATTATGGAAAATAGGGATATTATCAAAAAAACTTACAAAATTTGAAAATTGGAATAAGAAAATCAGAGCATTATTTGTCCAAAGAACTAATTTAAGAAACAAAAGAAGAATCAGATATTTATCTTCCAAAATAAAATGACCTATTTCATATCCCTACAGGCAATAAAGATCCAATATTTCCAGAATATCCACAGCACCTTAAAGCTTTCAACCAAAACAGCAAAGTGAAAAATATAATCCAACCTGAAAATAAAGCTATCTAAGGAATGATGACTACAGAAAAAGGAAGTTACTTTACTAAAAACATATATCCAATTAACACAAAACCTAAAGACTCTACCAACATCAGAAATCATATAGAGCAAGATTTTATGGAGAACCACTCACAGCCAAATAGAATTTGTAGTTTTAATTCTATGACATATTCAACCAATTTGAAAGAAGAAGACCCACTTACCCCACACCCCCACTCTGATAAATAAGATACCAAGTTAAATCTGGCAATAAATTACTTTTCCTTGGACAAAGCCAAGAAAAGCCAAATGAAAAAAAAGGAAGAAATAAATAAAAAATCAGTAACAGACACGAAAAACAGGAAAAAGGAGATTTATCAAAACAAATAAATATGGAAGAGCTTGAAGCAGATGGAATCTTAATTACAGAGGACCAATTTCCCTGGGAATGGTATACCAATTGGCAGCCATTGAGGAATGAAAATTGAAACCTGGAACCTTACAAAATATCTGAAGAAGACAATAAATGCTCAGCCCAGCATGCTAAGTGGCTGGAAGAAATAAAGAAAGTACCAACTGAAAAAGCAACAAGTAACAAAGGAAACTCGCCAAGGAAGAAAGGGAATTTTCTTGGATAAGAAATAATAAAAAGTTACAGGTCATATTTCAGGATCAAGGCCTGGGAGAATATCAAACTTCATCTCAATATATGGAATGGGTACAAAATTCCCAGCAAAATCATAAAAAACCAGGAATTTAAGATAAAAAAGTGTACAAGAAAGCCCAAAATAAAATGAAACACTACTCAATCATAAAGATACTAGAAAATTTATCCCACAATAAAGGTCAAATTTAAGTATGAATCTGGGAAAGAGTTCCAGAAATATTGTTAAAACAACCATAAAAAACCAGACTGGCATTGGTTTTTGTTTTGCATCAGTATCTTACACCTATTTAGTTAGTTTCTTACTAAATTTTCTTCTTTATTAATAGAAGAATACTCTTGCTATATTGATTTCAAAAAAAAAAATTCCTTTTTTATTACTTATATATTATTTATCATGGTTCTATTTATTCCTAAAATATATATATATATATATATAATAATAATAAAATAAATAAATAAAATAATCTTTTTTTATTACTTATATATTATTTATCATTTTTTACTTATTTATATGAACTTATTTCATATATCATATATTTCTTTTTTCTTCTTATTTTTATTATTCTTTTTTTTCCTCTCCAAACAAATATATGTATACACCCAAAAAGAAATATGATAAAACAAATTATATACTTTATTTTTTAAGAAAATAATAATAATTACTTTATTTTTTCAAAAAAAAATCAAGTACAGCTAAGAAAAAGAAGAGGAAAAACAATTGCTTGTGACTAAAGAGGAAGAGTACAGTATTGTAAAATAAATAGACAACAGAAAAGAATAAAAAATAATAATAGTACAATAGAAAAACAAAACAAAAAGAAAATAAGATGATTGATTGCAATGGAAAAAGAAGCACTGCACTATATTGTGCAGTGTAGAAATTACTCAAACAAAAAAAAAGGAAAAAGTTAAGAAAAAAAATCTGAAACACCCATGGCTAGGAAAAAAAGTCAAACACTTCAAATTTGAAGTATTTGCACTAGTAGGCTAAAAAGAAAAAAAATAATTCATCACTTGAATTAAATTACATTTGATTTATTTATTTTTTATATCATTAAAAAAACTTATTTAGATTATGAATTATTATTCTTTAAGTTATTAATTACTCAAAATATTATTATCAAATTTAGATTTCATATATTATTCATATCATTTATAAGGAGTTAGTAAACACACGTAAGCTTTTAGTAAAAACACATAAGCCCTTATGTGTTTTTACCAATTTATGGCCAAAACACATAAGTGACCTCATTTCTCAAAAGGAAATTCCTCAATATAAGTTTTGAGGTTTTTTAAATTTTTTTTGCCATATTTTTCCCAAAATGGGATGTCAATATCCACAATTTTTTTCATATTTTTTTCTGGCCAATATGACAAAATGGCATATTTTTAAGAAAATTCATTTAAAATCTTTCCACTTATATATTTCCTTCATTTTGTTTTTGAAATAAACGGTTCAATCTGGAGAATAAAGAACCAGAAGCCCATAATTTTGGGAATTTTTTTGGTGGGACAAGTGAAGGCGCAAAAAGTGTTTTTTTGCTGTCTTTGTAATATGACTATTTTTAAAAAATTAATATGAAAGCTTACCACTTATGAATTTCCTTCAATTTTTTTTAAAAATGAAGGGTTCAATCTGGACAATAGAGAACCAGAAGCCCATGAATTGGGGGAATTTATTTGGTGGGACAACAAGTGAAGGTGCAATAAGTGTTTTTTTTCAAAAAAAAATTCTTGTTTGTAATATGACTATTTTTGAATACAAAAGTGCCACATGTTTGATAAGAAATGGGATTGAGGTGGGATTTAAGCAAAAAGTAGGACTGAGGAGTGGGATAATTGGCATAAATTGTATATACAAAAGTCAATCAATCCGAATCAACCTTCAGAATAGTTGGTCTTTTCTGAGGGGGGAAGGAAGATTAGAAAAATATAACATCCTGTGTTTCTCAAATTTATCAGCCCACCCCAGGGCTTGTGGTTGGGCATGAAATTCCCAATTCACAGTCATGGGGGGACTGGATAAGCTTTAGAAATCATTATATCCAAAGGAACAAAATGAGAACAGCTATCCAAAAAGCAAATGAAAATGGGGTGATTATCGTTTGGAGGACAGAAATAAGGGGGAAAAGAAAAAATATTGGACTGTGAAACAAGATAAAACTGGTCTTTGATACTTATTTGAAATTGGATCCCCCATGTCAGGAATGGACATCCACTTGCTTTTTGGAGTGGGCCAACATCTTCATACCATTCAATTCTTTCCAAATAAGAGGATACTGTGGAAATTAAAGTGCTCATCGCTTCATAAAGGTCTTTATTCTTTTGAATTTCTTCAGCCAAGTCACCTCTGACATCATCCCCTTGTAAATGTAGTGGGATAATGCTTGGTAGCCACAGTTTCCATCACCCTGGAAATTGATGGCCTTGAAGATGTATTTCAATATAAACTTGGGAAAGTCTTCTGAGCCAGTTATCTGATAAAATAAGGTCAAAAGATGAATAAATATCAAAATAAACAAGATAAATATACATTAAAAAGAATCAGGAACTCACAAACAGCTTAGAGCATTCATCACTTGTGTGATAATTGCTTTGACAATGCTCACAGGTCAAGTCAATTGCATCATATATCTTCAAGCTAGTGGCAGGCTTGTGTGATTCTCTTTGTAAGGTTTGCCTTCCAATTTCCAATCTTCTGGACTTTCTAAGGGTAACTTCTGATTTATTCAATTCAGTTTCTAAGGGTAGTGAATCTGATTAACTGATTGATTTTGATAATAAGTCCTCAGAATTTTCAGAATTTTCAGATGAGTCCACTTCCATAATTGGAGAGGGTACATTTGACTGTGATCTTGATGTTGTTGTACTGATCACTTTTTATGGGGGTCTTCCTCTTCTCTTGGGTTGACTTTCAATCATTTTAAATCTTGATGATTCTCTTTTGTTTGTATTTTTATTTTTATTCTTGGCTCCTTAAGGTCTTCCACGGATATTCTTGCATTCTGGTGGGTCTTCATAATATTGATCATTCTCTTGAGCCTTGGGAATTTGATTAAATGGGACTTTTCCAGTCAAAACATCTTGAAAATGTTGAAGAACTGGGGTGATTTCTGCCATTTGTATTTGAAAAAGCTCTTCCCCAATATCTTCAAACATTTTTTTGGCCTCATTCTTTCTTTCTTTTTCAACACTTTGATCGTCACCTTGAAAACAAGTCTGAGAAAAATATGACAAATAAGATCAGTTAATAAGGAAAAAAAGTAAGAATCTGAAGCTAAAGAACCCTCCCAGGCAAATTTAAATGCCACGGAGGATGAAAGTCTGATATCTCAATCCTTTAGCTCCTGAAAAATGCCTTTTGGGTCTTATGCTTGCAAGGAATTTCTTGATGATTTTTGTATTTGCTGGTGCATTTTCTATTGGGAGGAAATTTTGTTTTGAAATTTTCAAATGCCATCTGATGAGGATAATGACACACCTTGCCATTGAGAGCACAGATGTGCGGAGGAAAATTCTTGAAATGAACAATCATTTCTTTGGAGATTCTGTTAATTATTTCAATAAATTGATTTCTGGATGCCATGTGGAGAGCCCTGACTACCTCCAGGAGAGTACCAGTGTACTTTTGGAGTCAAAATTTAACCATGGCATGGGCACCTTCAACTCTGGAGGTGGATCCCACACCCAGGTGGAAATGGTGGTTGGTCCAGGCTGGCACATAATACTCCTTTAGAGGAAGCTAGGTATTTTCCAAATATTGCAAGACTTCAGGATTTTTGACTTGCTTTTGAAGCTTCTTCCAGTTTTCTTTGAAAGACTTTTCAGTGGATGAATACCTAACCTGAGAAATGAATCACAAAGTCATTAATAAAAACAATAATAAGAAAAAAAGTGAAAAAAGTGAAATAAAGTGAAAGATAAAAGTATATTAGTTGATTCCAAAGGTGCATAAAATTTCCAAAATCAGTTCCATGACCAATGTTCTTTATTCAATGGGCAGATACATCTTTATTGATGTTCCAAATGAACAACATGACTTTGGAGTCTGGGACGAGCTTCTTAAGAGAGTTTTTCAAGGCCAGATCCCTGTAAATAACAATGACTGAAGGGGGAACAATATTTGTGTTGTTGAGGATCTTTTCTATGTATTGATTTGATGCCCAAGTATATGAGGGTTCAGTTTCATTCTTCATAAAACAAAAAGCCCCATAAAAGGTCTTATTGGTTGAGCTGAATCCAACAATATGGATAAGGGAAATGTTTTACTTGTTGGCTTTATAAGTACAATACATAAGAAAGACATGAGGAAAGCCATGAAGGAGTTTTATGGCAAGGGGGTGAGTGAAAAACAAGGAGTTAATGTGTCCCTCAGCATCCCTTGCAGAGGACCAAACAAAATTTTCTTTTTTGAGGGTGTCAATAAGAGCATCAATGTGCCTTCTGCCTTGCAGTTTGTCTTTATTGATTTTCTTTACTCGGTTGTAAATGTCTTGAAGGATTACAGGCCTGTCAGACTCCCTATGGCTGCATAATTGGGCCTGAATTTGCCTTGGCATGAGCAGTGATTCAGACATTTGAGAAATTTGGGATGTTTCTTTCTTATTGAATTTCCTAAAAGCAGGATGTCCCATGATATTTTCAGTGGAATCATGGCTATGTTCAGGATTTTTGACTTCAAGAGTCCAAGTGGTACTCTTGGCATATTTTCTGGAATAAAGTCTAAAAGAACAGTCAAGCTTTCTTGGAGTGACTGTTTTGAAGGGTTTTTTGTTGGCATTTAGGGTCCCAGACCTGTCACAACCTATTTCAATTTGGTTGTGGGTCATATTGGACCTCAAGGTGGACACAGCATACCCCTGAGCCACAGCAACATTATGCACATTCTGCCAAAGAAGTTCAAATGTCTGAAATTCACCTTCAGTGAGGGGTTGCAGCATTTTTGAGTGAGAAAGATGTATAAATTTTAAAAAAGGGAATTTGGGGATTTGGAATGGGGTAAGAACCTTTGGAAAGGTGAAAAAAGGTAGGAAAGATTAAAAGATGTGGTTAAGAGTGGAAAAAAGTGGTTTAATTGTGGGCTTAATGGATGAGGGAAGGTAAAAAATAGGAAATTTAGAGGCTTGAAAGAAGTTTGTTGTGGTAGAAAATGCAGTCTTTGGGGGGGAAAAGAAATGAAAGTTTGAGAAGCTTTGCAAAATTGCTTTGGTAATGCTGTTTTTCAAAAAAAAGAAATTGTTTGGGGTGGGGATAATGTGGATTATTTGGGGTGTTTGGTCTTTTTTGGGGGGGTCTGGGAAGTTTGGGGGGTTTTGGGGAGAAAACCCCTTTTTGGGCATTTTTTGTCCCAATACAGGCATGGTTATGTTTCATTTTTAATTAAAAATGGGCCCAGGGCACCCATTATGTGTTTTTACCAATTTATGGCCAAAATATGTAGGTTTTTAGTAAAAACACATAAGCTCTTATGTTTTTTTACCAATACCCTATTTATATTAATCATTATTAATTTCTTAATTTCCATTATTTATATTATCTTATTTTATCTTATTATTTAAAATATTTATTATTATAATTTTTTATATGCTTTATATTATTTTTTTATTATTCTCAAAAAGAATATAAAAATAAAAGAAGAAGAATAATCAATAATTAAAAAATAATAAGAGAATTCTTATTCTAATCAGAGGTGGAAATTATGTCACAATCATTAAATGAAGAGGGGGTACCCAACCACTTTATTATACTAAATGTAAAGGTAGTTTAGAGTTTTCATAAAGAGGATGACAGGGGTATTAATATTAATGAAGTTTAAAGAAGGTGGATATTAGGCTTCAACACTAGTCAATAAAATAAGACAAAAAAATGAAAACCCCAATCCAATTAGGCAATCATTTCCAATACAGCTCAAAGTTAACTCAGGAATAGGTCCTTGATAAGACCTCAAACTGTCTCAATAATTTTTCATCAAACAAACTTCAAGAATCTTATCTGAGGTCCTAGATAAGACCTTAAACTTTTTGAATCATTATTTTATCTTTAAGCAAAACAATTAAGTAAAAATCAACTCAAGAAATGGTCCTTGATAAGACCTTGTACTGTTTAAATAATCTTTATTTTATCAATAATTCAACAATATTAACTCAAAAAGAAGAAAAAAAGGTCCTGATTATGATCTTATACTGCATCATCAATGGTCCTTGATAAGAACTTAAAAATTCTAGATAATCTTATCCTTTATCAAGACAATTAAACAAGATTAACCCAAGAAAAAGGTCCTGAGGATGACTTTAAACTGCCTCAACAATATATTTCATTATAATTAGAGTCTCAGGACTAAGAAGAGGTCCTGGATAAAACCTTATACTATACCAATCTCTTTTTTATTATTATTCATTTATTTTTTTTTTTGGCAACACTGGTGGAAATATTTAATCAAGAGAAGTTATTAGTAGCTGGAAGAATTTTCATCAAATGGAGAGGGAAATTATTCTCAATCAGTATTGATGATATAGGACAAAATTAATAGGGATAAAAACAAACAAAACAAGAATAAAAAACAGCGTCCAAATCAAATAAGAAGGAATGAAAATGCAAAATTATAAAAAAATCACCAACAGGATATCTCAAAGGAATCAGAAAATGAAGAAGATAGGGAAAATTATCCATAATTAGAGAAGATCAAGAAATAATTAATTTTGAAGGGAAACAAAAATAAAAGAAAAGATTATGAAGATTCAAAATCAATATAACAAGCCACAAATTGAAAATATCAACTGAAGTTATCAAAATGGAAACTTTTAAAAAAAGTAAATTCTCATTGTAGAACCTAGTATATTGTACTTGAAACTGGAATGCTGGGGACAGCATCAAATGGAGGGGAATGTGGTATTCCATACCTTTTGGACCAGTTTCAAGTAATTTAAAAACAAAAATTTGGGAAAATCACTGTCTCAATAGTTAATTCAGGAATTAGCCACTCAAATGACATTATTAGAATCACAAAAAACAGTAATAATAGCACTACAATGGAGGAGAGGAAGAATTTAGCATTCGGAATAAGAATAACCAACATATTGCTATAATTGAATGAATAACAGAGAAATCAAATCTTATGGATTTATACAAGAAATCTTACATATACACCTTACAGAATGCACAATATAGGCTTGATGCATACAGAAAGCTCAATAGTTACATGTACAAAGTGAAATTGTAGAAATATATCCACCCTAAATCCATCAGAATAATTTTATTACTAATAATTACAATTATTAAAATAAAGATTACAAAGCACAATGATCAGCTCACAGTATCAAATCCAACTCCATACATGAAACTACACTAAAAACTTGAAAATTACACAACAATACAGGAGCCCAAAGAAGGCTTATGCAGTCCACATGCATAAGAGCTGGACATTACACAGCCACAGGATAATAAAATTGAACTTAATTCAAATTAAATTATCTGCATGCAAGGAAAACACACTAAACTCAGAACTTCACAGCAATTACAGTAATCATATATTACAGCTCATATGCTATCCCCACATTACACAGCCTGATCACCTGGGATTAAATACATCTTAAAAACAAAATCATACAAGGGCTTATTCAAATGACACTATCTTCATCCTTTAATCACCAGAATTGATTCGTCAAGGCTGTGAAATCTGACTAAAGTAGTGTAAAAGGAGAAGTCACCTGATATTTTTATCAAAATCCACACCAGAAAAATTACCTCAAAGGGCAAGAATGAAGACTTACATGGAGAGCCCATGGGTACTTCTCACAACATAAAAGGAGGCCTCCCTCTCTCATTTTCTCCTCCTTCCTCATGCAATTAATCATATATGAAGAAGGAGAATGATTATTCATCCCTTACTAGTAGGTTAATCCAGAAATTATCATTATTATTAAATTTCACTAAATATTGGCTTATAAGTAGCTTTAGTTAACAGTAGGTCTGCCTATATTATAGATTCATCTATTAGTCAAATGCTCATATTCAACAAGTTGAAAAAATATTATTATACTCTTCTCACTAGAAGACAAGTCATATTATTCTTATTCTTATTGTTTATCAAATTCAAAATATCAAACAAAGTACACATTAGTAGTTGCATTACACTTACTACTAGTAGCTCTTATTATCTATTATCATCCCTCTTATCATCCATTATTGACATTATAAGTAGTAACTAATCTATCAACCTTCACCAGTATATTTAAGCCTATAGTGGTGCTATCATCTATAATTTAGAAATACTTATCAAGATATCCCTATTATTATTATCACAAACATATTTGACATATTATCAAAATTATTTATAAATTACAATTAATACTAAATATTCTCATATTAAACTATTATCCATTAAACAAAATACTTTTAACAAAGGAAACAACTTATCACCACTCAGTACCATTATATCTACTATTTATTTACTCAATTACTATTTTATGGCAATTAGTATTATTATTTTATCATTAGTCTGATTATTGAATAGGTCTGATAAAGACTGCTGGAAAGTCTCCTCTAGTTGTAAAGCCACAATCTTAAATATTTATTTGTGAGCTCTGTAGGGAGATTTTTTAGTCTATTCAGGGGGGAAGCTAAAACACCATTAGCACCCTTGGTTAAAGGACCATTAAGCAATTCAAAACTGTTTACCTGTGATTTCCCGCTCAATGACTGCCTTATCCAATCCCACACTAAAAGGAGCTCCACACCACCCGTGGAACAGATTGAAGACAAAAATATAAAGAAATTCATTAAAGAAAAGAGACTTAGGGGTAAAAATCAAAGAGAATATCTTGTCAGATATAGAAATCCAGCAAATGAAGATGAATGGCTGGCAGAATCAGATAAACTCTTGAGAAGATTTGGACATGAAAGAAGGCCACAAGCCTGAATATGTCCATGATTTTTCTTTAAATTACTTGATCTGAGTAATGCAAAGAGGTTGGACAGTGGAAATTAACCCCCTTTGGGGCCTTTTTCTTCTTCATATCATTAATAAAATTGTAGTACAATTTCATTTTTGGTGGGAGAGAATATGAGCCTTAAGGTATATTTCACATACCCAAATAGGCCACAATTATTCTTGAAATAAATTCTGAACTATGCATAACCCATAAGTAATGCATATATTCAAAATTCATCATTTTTGATTTCAGAAAATATAGATAACTCTTTTGTGAGTAAGTAAATCCATGTATTTGAGGCCAGATTTGGGGTCTTCACAAAAATTCACCCACGGTAGTTCCATATATTGAATAAGCTTAAATCAACTCTATGGGGTGGTAATATGTAAAATACTTCAATACCACATAAAAGAATTGTGAAAAATTTTGTTTTTCTCAATTTCAAACCAAAGTAATGGGAATGTGAGAAATACTATGTTACATACACACTAAGAATAGTGTTATTCATGTTTTTGGCACTTAATATTATTGTATTCTTACATAAATGTTTGATAAACCCATAGTGGATGTCAGTATTTAAGCCTGAATTCCTATTTTTGACATGAAAATAGCTAAGGGGGACAAAAGACATCAAAGAGAGCCAGGGTACCCAGCTTCTGAGGCCTCTGAGGCGTGGATAGCTCTGAAGCTTGGATTCATGGCTGATTATGACCCAACTAGTATATCAAAACCTTTTGGAAACCTAGTTACCAATTTAAACTCTCATTAAATCATAAGAAGATTGAAAATAAGCTGCTATTTTGACATGACAAGGAGGTGAAGAGAAACTTAGACTCCTGTAAGAATGTCAATTCTTAATTATTCTTCATGGATAAAACTTAAAAGAGTAATTGAAACCCTTTTTGGACTAGTATCTATTGATTTACCTTATAGCAACCTGCCATACTGTGCTATTTGCAATTTAACGTAGAAATGAGGTAAAAAATTCAAAAATTCATTAAAAATACAATTCTTAATTAATCTTTCTTCAAATTTCAGTACCAATGAAGAACGGTATTACTCATAAATAAACCAAAAAAAACTTATGGCTTCATAAGTAAAATTTGAAGTTTTACTCACAGTCAATTTTTGATGATTCCATGTGAAACACTGAATCTTCAAAAATTCACAGAAAATACAACCTGGGATGAAATTTCAATTAACATTGATAGCTTTGAGAAATTAATTTTTTATCTTTAAATAAAAGAAAAGTTACAGTTGTTAGTCCTTTTATTCTTAACCATAAATGTGTTTGTAGTCATGTAAAAGCTTTAATTAAGTAATTATGATATTCTTACATGACAACTGATGATGCAGTCATCCATACAAAAAGGATTATTGTTTTCTCACTCACTGTCTTATGAGTTTGCTTCATGGAATGCCTCTGTGAGCTGTTGTTGACTTGAAAGAGGCTTCCTCTTGCTGTTTTTTCCAAATCATCTTATTATCCAATTACATCTTTGTTACCAACAAGTAAGTATTAGTTGAATCTTTTCTTACGTGTTTTATTCTTTCAATAATCAATGATGAAGACTTGAAATAATAGAAATAAACTTTATATTTCTGTGACATTGCTATAAATCAATTTTGATCCCTTAAATCCACAATTTATCTGTCAAATCTCTCTACCCTATTCTTTCCAAGGTTCATTGGAGTATTAGTGAGTGGTTAATAATTAATTGTTGAATTTTGTCTCTAGTTTTTGTTTTCTTAAAGAATCATATTTGTAATTGCCCTTGTAAAAGATAATTATACATTAAAATAATTTTATTATTTAATACTTCTTTCAACTGATTCTTGTACACAATTACTGCTTACTGTTATAATCACTAGTAGTGTATAACAGTTAAAAGAAATAATTAATTATTTAATTATTTAGTTGTGGTTATAATAATTTTAGGGTGTTGTTAAACCCATGTAAGCTTTTAGTAAAACCATGTAAGCCCTTACGTTGTTTTACTAAAAACTGATGTGTTTTTACCATCAATTGGTAAAAAACTATAAGGGGTTGTTTTTAAATGAAATATGGCTATTTATGGCATTTTGAAGGCCATTAATGGCATTATAAGTGCAATAGAGGGAATTATCAATGCAATAAAGGCAAAACTTAATGCAATAAATGGCATTTTAATGCCATTTATGGTATTGTTAAGGCCATTCATGCCATTTATGGCATTGTTAAGGCCACAAATGACATTAACAATGCCATTTATGGAATCGTTAAGGCCACAAATTACATTAACAATGCCATTTATGGAATTTTTAAGGCTATTAATGTCATTCGTGGCCTTAACATTTTTAGTAAAAACACATAAGGGCTTACATGGGTTTACCAACACCCTAATTTTATTATTTTATTCCATAAGAAGAGTCATAATATTTCTGATTAATAGTAATATTATCAACAATTTCATAAACACATCTTACACACATAGCCAAGCAGAGGCCCAGAAAGCCACGGAATTCTGCCTCCATACAACATAAACCAACCTTGATAGCTTGTACTGGGAGAATAACATTAATTAACCCAGCTGTGACTTCTAAAGGAAACTTTTCAAAAGCTTTATAATGTAAGTTTTTACAAAGCACACTCAAATTTAAATACCCTAAGCACAAGAATTCGTTGACTGATTGCAGACACTGATAACATGTCTCCTGTAAATCTCAGGGACCTGGGAATCCCAAGGAGCCAGACAGAGGAAAGAACAGTACTTTTAAGATCCAGAATATCAGGGCTTGGACAGCATGGTAAATGACAAAAAACTGAGGGAAATCATTTCCACACTCCCATTAACCTTCCAATTCAGCAGAGACCCCAAACTGGAGGACTGGACAGACATGGATCAAGTACTTCAGCACCACCAACTCCTCAAAGGCCTTTTTCAAAGGAGCATGGAACACAAGAGTTTCAACCTTGCTTCACACTGAGCATAAATAGGGGAAAGCTTCCAGAAGATATGTTTCATAGATATTTCTTTCAAAGACCTTATGGCAATTACCAAAGGCTGGAATCCCAGTGGGAAATTCAAACTCCTAGAAGAGATGGAAGCCAAAATCAGGGAGAATCAAGCCACATTACAGGCTATAGAGGAGAAATGGAGCCATAAAGAGAATATTCTAACTCCTTCAGGCTCATAAGGAGTAGAACAGCCCAATTGTCCAGTGGCTTCATACCACTCATAATTCAGCAAAGCAGGGCCAAGAGGAACCATTCTTCACAAGTCCAGGAAGTTTCCAGGAGAATTCACGGATAAAAAGGCAATAAAAGGACTACTTTCAGCCAGAGGAAGAAAGAATCAGACCCAATTATTCAGAATCTGTTGGACTTATTGAAGGAATTACATAGAAACAACAAATAATTGTAAATACATCTGATAGAATCAATACACCTAAAATTAGAAGTGATATCCCCACTTGGAATTAAAATAGTGTTGTTACACCTGAGAGTAAAATAAAAAGAAATGAACTGTGGTTACAAATGTCCCATTTTTCAGAAAAAACTTAAGAAAAGTTTGAAAAGCTCCATGAAAAAAATGTCAGGTTACAAGAGCTAATAAGCTCACAAGATACTACCATCCAGACTCTGCAAGAAGGCTAAGCTAAACTAAGCAAAGCCTTAGAAGAGACTAATAAAAGTCTAAACCAAGTCTTAGAGGGGAAATACCACTTCAAGAGGGACAGGGAATACCTGGATTAAGACATAAACACATTCTCTAATTTCTGCCACAACATGAAGCCACAGAGTCAGGGCCATGTTCTTGGAAATACTCCACACCTCCAAGAGGACATTAAACCAGATTCCCCAATGGAGAGTAAGCACAGATCCTCATCAAACTGCCAAGATAGAGATAATATGACTTACTCAGAGAATGCTGCTTTGAATCAAATTCCAGAAGCTACAAGCTGGCCAAAACTCTCTGGTGTAGGAGAATATCATCATATGGAACTCATATATTATATTGATGGACTCTGAATTGATGTACCAAGTATACCAGACTACTGGATCACAGCTAGACTGAACATAGCCTTCAAAGGACCTCCTAGTATTTGGTGCACAGAAATGAAAGAATTCCATGGAAGAAGAAACTGGCCATGGTAGAAGATTCAGATAATCCAAAAGTACAGTAATGGTATTTGGATATGGCAAAACCCATCTAATTTGAAAATGACAAAGACTCAGTGGACAAAGATCCTTATCAGTGGTGTCTTAACTAGTCTTAAAGACTTAAAGCCATTTATCCTCATATGAACATTCAAATGAGGAATTACAAACTCCTGACACAGCTTCCAGGAGAGCTAGAACATGCATTATAATGCAGGTGAAACCAAATTTTCACTCTAGATGAAATTTCCAATATCTTACAAGATGTAAGGAAAAGAAAAAATATAGTAAAATATTCCCTATATAAAGGAAATAGTTTCAGAGAGAAATAACCCTCAGGGCTTTCAATAAAGACAACCCCGGAGAAAGAGTGGCAGAAATTACTAAGAAGAAAAACTCTTTTACCAATTTTGGCTCAACATGTCACTATTCTAACAACTTTCCAAAGGGAAAAAAGAAAGTCTATTCCAATGAACAAGTCCCAGAGAAATTTTCATCTGACTCTATGGGTAAGGCCATCAGAGAAAACTCTGATGATGACCAAGACCCAAAAGAGGAATTCCTGGTGGAGTACCAAGAGAAAACCCAATTAAAAAATTCAGAAAATACAGTTGGAAGCAGGATTACCACAAGAAACTACCAACAAAAACTTGTTCAAACACAAACAAGATGCACAGACCTTCCTAGTCACGCCTTCTAAAGAAATGGCATATATTCATGGGACAGCCACTAACATGACTGTTTTTATTGACAATTATCAAGATCTATTGATGATTGAAAGTGGTGCACATTTCTCAAAAGTGGCCAGAGAATATCTGGACAAACACCCCCCAAATTGGGAGAAGCAACTCTTGCCAACTAAGGCAAAAAAATTCCAAAGTGAATCAGGAAATATTACATCCATTGGGACTATTATCAAAGAGATAATTATACCCCACAGGAAAGGTAATATCAGACTCAACCCACAGTTTGTAGTGCTTGAATATTCCCACATCCAAGGTTTTTTAGTGGGAAGAAACTACCAAAAACATCCATTTCATTGATATTTACAATAGTAAAAACAGGCATATTATCATGGGTACAAACAAGGAAAATAAATTTTCACTTGACATATACCAGTTTTCTAACCAGTACCCCCTAAAATAATTACTTAATGAATTTAAAGTGGGAAAATTCAGTGCTAACCTCACTAGTAAACAGAAATTTAGTTTACTGAAAATTCTGAGGAAGAATAGACCCTCTTTTTACATATGGGAAGAACCCTTGGGAAAAATTAGAGGCCATGATATAGAGTTGTATCTGGATTTGGAAAGACCTTATCCACCCTTTCTTGTTAAACTTCATATCAAGAAATCCTGGAAACTAGCAAAGAAACTGAAAAAAACATGTTAATGAACTCCTAGAAATGGATTTCATCTGAAAGATTGGAAAAAATAAAATAGTGGAAGTAACCACACCTGTCCTTATTGCTTGGCATTATGGAAAGCCTAGATTGTATGGAGACCTCAGAGAACTGAGAAGCTACACCAAAGCCAACAGGTACCCTATACCAAGGATACCCAATGCTTTAGATAAGCTGGCAAACTCCAAATACATCACCAAGATGTATTTTATGAAAGGCTTCCATCAAAATGAAGTTAAAGCAAACTCCATGAAGTTACTCAGAATAATATGCCACATGGGTATATATGAGTACACCAGGACTCCATTTGGAATCAAAAATGCACCAGCTCACTTTCAAATGATGATGGAAACAATATTTCAAGAAGGAATATTGGAAGTCTGGATGGTAGTATATATTGATAATATTATTATATACTCAGAAACATGGGAAGACAATGTGAAGTACATAGACAGAGTCTTGAGTAAATGCACACACATCAATTTCCACATTCCACTTAAGAGGTTTAATTTTGGCTAACAAGAACTATTGGCACTGGGACATAAGATCTCAGGCCTTAGCCTGGCCATATATCAGAACAAATTAGCCGCAGTACTCAAAAATTCCATACCAGAGAACATCAAAGAGATGCAATAACTCCTTGTGTTTTCTAGCTATTACATAAACCACATCAAAAAAAATTCCCACCTAACTAAAATCTTATATAAGTTATGCTCAAAAGATGTAGTTTTTCATATTTCAAAGAAGGGGAGGGATTCATATGAGAGGATAAAACATGAACTCACTAATTCACCTGTCCTTATGTTACCTTACTTTAAACTACCATTTGAGTTGTACATAGATGCAGCTTGAAGCTAAGGATTAGGGGCAGCCCTTCACCAGAGACAAATTATCAATGGTGAACCTAGGGAAGGGGTAAACATTCATATCTCCAGGAAACTGAAAGATTCAAAGGTCATATATGAAGCAGCCCAGACTGAATTCTTATTCATGGTTTGGGATCTAGAGATACTCCATTACTACTTGGAGGGTGCAGTATTTGAGGTTTATACATACTGCACTGCACTGAAGTCTTTGATCAACATGAAGGCTATTAATAGACACATTTTGAGATGGTAAATAGCCATCCAAGAGTATAGAGGAAATATGACTATAATATACAAGGAAGGAAAAAAGCCATACCAATGCTTATTGCCTCAGTAGATGGCCATTGGACAATGTTAAAAGCAATCCAGCTTATGAACCAAAAGTATCTTCCAAGATTCCTATCCATTTTATGGAAATAGATAGGGAAAAGAACTTGAGATTTTTTAAACAACCAGGAAGTGTTACCCCAGATGCTAACCAAAGTAGACCAGGAGAGACAGAAAATCCCATATTAGGGATAAGATCCACTGAGCTTCACAATGAATTTTTTAATTCAGTTATTCAATCCTATTCTAAACACAAACAGTGTAGCATACTGTTGCAACTACTTTAAACTAAATACAGAATCCCAGTTAGAGAAACCCTGGTTGAGGTATTATAAGGACAATACATTTTTCCTTCTAGATCGACTCCTTTTTCACAAAGAAAAGCACACTAATGCCCTTAAAGTGATAGAAAGGGACCATATCTCCCTGATCCTTCAAGAATTCCATTACAGACCCTACATGGGACACATGAGTGAAGACAGGACAAAAGAGATGGTAAAAAGCACAGCTTGGAGGCCTCAATGGGAACAAGAGTTGAGTGAATACATCAACACTTGCAAAGGATGCCAGAAGTCAAACAGGAAACATGGAAAGAAGTATAGGCTCCTACAACACATAGAGGAGCCCAAGCACCCATGAGAAACTATCAACATGGAATGGGTAAAAGGGCTTGTCCCAGGAGGGGAAAACATTTCAATGCTTGCCTAGTCATAGTAGACAGGTATATCAAAAGTATCAGATCCCTACCATGCCACAAAGGGGAAATAGGTATAGACACAGAATTTTTATTCTGGAATAACATCATATATACTTTTGGAGTGCCTAAAATCATCATTAGTGACAGGGACCCAAAGTTCAAATCAGAGTTTTGGACTAACCTCTATGATATTCTTGGGACTAAGCTTCCATTTTTATAGCTTACCATCCACAGACAGATGGACTATCTCAAAGGATGATCCAAACAAGGGAGGACATCATCAGAAGATTCTGTGCATATGGCATGAAATACAAAGATCATGAAGGATATACCCATGCTTGGGTTACCCTTTTACCAGAAGCATAGCTGGATTACAACACCAGCCAGCACTCTACCACAGGTAGATCACCCTCACTGGTAGAGAAAGGGTAGAACCCCTTTTTCTGTGGATTACTTGAAGAATAACCTTCTTACTATCCACTCCACAGCCAAATACTTCCATGATATTTGGAATAAAGCATGTGTTACAGCTGCAAGATGCATAGCTGAGGCAAAAGAGTTTAACAATAAGATGTATGAAAACAACCACAAGGAACCAGAATTTAGGGAAGGGGACCAAGTGCTAGTGTCCACTTTAAACTTCAATAACCTCAAAGGCCTCAAGAAAAGGAGAGATTAATTTGTGGAACCATTACCAATCGCTATATTGATAGGAGAAAATGCAGTGGAGGTAAAAACTATAGAGGAATTCTCTAGGAAACACCCAGTGTTCCAGATTAGTTTAGTCAAACCTTTCCACCAAACAGGAGAGTATAATTTCCCCTCCAGAAACAAGAACCACTCTACACAGGACATAGTCAAAGTAAAGAACTCCTCTGGCCTATTGAAAAGATCATGAAGGTCAGGAAGATCAGACTCAAAGAAAAATATCATAGACCATATTTTGTCAGATTTAAGAACTAAACATCTGATAAATATGAATGGTTGGAAGGGAATGCTATACGAGATGTTCACCTTCATCTGGGAAGATTCAGAGCCTCTAGGAGGGCTGAACAGTCTCATCAATGATGAGCCTTTTTCAGAGTGAGTGTATGTCAGCCTGTGACTCAAACCCAGAGCATAAGCATGACAGCCAAAATATCATAAACCAATTGTAGAGTAAAATGCCACCAAAAGATGGGACTGAGGAAAACCAGTTGAAGAGGTATAAAAGGAAAGAGGAAAGTCACCTCTTTCCAAATATACAAGTCCCATAATCATATTACAAAGAATAACAAAGGAATCTAGTCTCAAAGCAAGTTCTGAGCATAAATATTAATTTGCACCTCTCATCTAAAATACAAAGAAAGAGGCTCAACACCATCCAATGAGTTTTGAAATTGAATCCTTCAGTCAGGGGTATCCAATGGCATTAGCCAAAGTGAGCTAGCATCAAAGTGAGATACTTGAAGTGGGGTAATTTTGAAAAAAGCAAAATAAGGGCTATCTGATGGTTCTATCCATTTCCTCATAACCCATGTAGAGCAAAGGTTATGTAGCAAACAAGCTCCATACAGTATTTCAGAAAAATTCATATCTGAATAATGGAAATTGATAATGGTATAACTTTGCCATATTTGATGTTACCCATACCAAGTAAGTCCCATCATGTAAAGCCCATCCAGAGCTACACAATAATCCAACTTTGAGCTCAATAGCTTGAAAACTCAAACACAGTGCATAAGCATGACAGCCAAAATACCATAAATCAATGGTAGAGTAAAACACCACAAAAATGTGGGAATGGTCCAAACCAGATCAAAAGGTATAAAATTAAAGAATAAAATTTACTTCTTTCCAAATATACAAGTCCCATAATCATAGGACAAAGGATAACAAAGTTATTCAGGCTCAAAGTATGTTCTGAGAATAAACATTAATCTTCACTTCTAATCTAAAATCCATAGAAAGAGACTGGACACCATTGAATCGGTGCTCAAATTGAATCTCGCAGTCAGGCTATCCAATGGCACTAGCCAAAGTGTGCTAGCATCAAAACTACAGCAGTTAGGCCCAAATTAAGTCCAAAAAAGTGTAATAAAAATATTCATCTCTCATCTACCTTGTACAGCTTTAGTGTGAGATGCCTAAATTGGGGTAACTTTAGAAAGGGGAAAATAAGGGCTATCTTAGGGCTCTATCCATTTCCCCATAGCTCATCTAGAAAAACATTTATGGAGAAAACAAGTTCCATAAAGGATTTGATAAAAATTTATATCTGCATAATTTATATTAAGAATGGTATAGCTTTTCCATATCTAATGTTACCCATACCAAATGAGGCAACAATGCATAGAAACTATCCAGGGCTACACAACAAGCCAACCATGAGCTCAATATCTTGAAAACTGACAAAGTTATGGCAGTTTTAAGTTTAAAATCCCACAGTAGGGTAAATACACCTTTTCAGTGGGATACTTTTTTATATCCTTGAATATGAGGTGTCAACTTTCCAAAAGAGCCTGTTTATCCTTCAATACAGAGGACGCATAAAGGCTCTTTACAGCATTCTACATGTCGTACATGTCAGAAGAGGGCTGTGTGGTCCCCAAATGAAAATTTTCACCCTGTATTGGTGAAAACTGCCCAGATGTGGCTTCAAAGTCACATCTGAGCCCAATACAGGCTATAAAGGCTTTGTGAAGACCACAAGCCAGTCCTTAGAAGTGAAAAATCTTCACTTCTTTCATGTGAGCTGTTCTAGAGGACCTTTTCACCCATTTTCAGGTTAAAAGAGGCCTTTCTCTGCCCAAAAGAGGAATCTTAATCCTTCTCTTACATTCCTATGTAGTAAAACTGTCAAAAACAGTCATCCCCTTGGAAAATAATCATGTTATACTATATTCATAGTATTGTACTGTCTTATTATAGTTAATACACTGATAACCAGTGAATCTTAGGCTTTCAATAGTGCTCAACCCCACCCTATTTTATATTAAAGCCCATAAAACTATTATCAAATCTATTTTTTATTATCATTTACCATCTCATAGTCTGTGAGCCTTAGAGGTATTTTTATATACCCAAAAGACCACAAATGATAAATTAAAATACAAATATAAATAAAATATATTTATTTATATTATAAAAATAAAAATATAAATACAAATTTATTTTTAAAAATCAAAGTTTAATTATAGTTTAAAAATAAAATTACAATAAAATTCAAAATTATGAAAATTCATTTTTACTTGTAAAAATTAAGTAAAAATGAATTTTTAATAAAAATTATGAAATTAAAATATTTTTGGTAAAAATTTATATAAAATGTATTATAACTTTTTATCCAATAAATAAACATATAAAATTTATTTCACCATTTGATTCCTTATAAAAAATTAAGTGGGGTCACCTCTGACTGAAATTTTTGTAGCTCAACTCTAAATAAGCTTAAATTAAGTTTTCATTATTTTCAATACAAAAATTGAAAATCCTCAAAACTTTAATTTAATTCACACCACATGTGGTGTTAACCATCAATTTTTGTGTTAAAATTGAGGTGTTGTGTTTAGTTTAGAAGCTATGAGGAATTGAAGTATTTTCAATTGAATTCAATTGAACTGTCAAAATGTGCACATGTATTACATAAGTGAGCTTTGATTTACACATGAGGTATCAATTATTACTGTATTTTACAGTACAATTCAGTTGAATTACATATGGAAATTACAAGTATAATACATGATGAGGAATTAAAGGAAAAAATAAATTGGAAAGATTAAAATTGGGGGGGAAAGGAACTCTAGCTCTAAGGTAGAGACAGACTCCCAAAATCCTTTCTTACAGGCGTGAGATGTCAAACTTCACGCAAAGGTTCATCACTTTTGGCCTGGAATTGAGTCACAGGGTCTGTGACTCAATTGATGATGAGGTTTTGATACCAACCAGTGCAGTTTTAACTGTTGCCAAGAGGGTAAAATTACCCTTAAGCTAAGACAATGTTAGTAAAAACAGCTTTAACTAATTTCTACGCCTCTTACACACATTCTTACGTGTTTTGAAGGCTCTAAACCAGGTATTACTATAGTAATAGCTGATTTAAGGGTCTAAAATGGCTAAAAATGGCTTAAAACAGCCTCTTTTTGGTCTAAACCAGGGTTCAATGATGCCATAATTGGCTTTTCTGTTTTCAGACTGTTTTTCACGACTGACAAGAGTAAATTTCACTTCTGGAGTAAGAAAATGGATGGCTATAAAAGAATGTCTTCTTTGCCCCACTTTTCTCTTCATGTGAGAATCTTTTCCTTTTATAATTAGTTTAAACACTGTTAAACAAATCAATAAAAGATTCCAAAAACCCTTTTTAAAACATTTTGAACCTTTTAACCACGTGAAAAAATCATTATAATCATTTTTTGTAACTCTTATAATCATTTTTACCCCTGAACCACCCCAAAAGTGAATTAAAGCATCTTTCATCACTGTAAGCTTTGTCACTTTGTTACCAAATTCACTCTGGTTGCTTTTGGGCATGTTTTCTCTTTAAACATATTTTTAAAGACTTTGTTTTTTTATTAATTGTTTTCAGTTCTTTGCTCAATTAATTCCAATTGAAATTTCTCTTGAAGAAATTTCTTTTGTAGCCTTAAATATCTCTTGTAGAGTATTTTTGGATGAATTTTTATTGTTCGTAAAACAATAAATCTTTATAATATTATTGTTTCATACTAATAAAGTTATAAAAAATGAAATTGGCGTGTTTTCTCTTAAGAATAATATTTATTTCTATTTTTAATTGATTTTTACCTTATACAAATTTTGAGGACAGGAACAGTACCTGATTTTTTAATCAAAGCTTCATATCCACCCCTTACATTTGGGGGCCCAGCCGTGATATTTTACCTGTGACATATTTCTTTACCTTTTCTAAACTTTTTTTCTTATATTGAAAAATTTAAAAAACATATAAAAAATACTTATAATGCAAAAAAACCATAAAAAATAATTTTTTCATATCATAAGTTAGGCTTATATTTTTATTTCTTTTTTTGAAATAACCTTTTTTCTACTTAATTAATTGGCTTTTCATTAATTTTAGTGTCTGACAACATGGTAAGACAAGAAAACATTGAAACAGCCTCAACAGTAACCAGAATTATTCCTGCCAGTACTGTTAATTCAGACCATAATAGTACTGTTATTGTGACTCAAAATAACCAACCTGAACCAATATCTTCTGCATTGATTAACTTAGATATAAGTAATACCCTTCAGAAAGCTAATAATTTGGCCAATAGTAAGTTTTTGACGTAAAAATACTATTTTAAGCCTTTTTAATCATAAAATATGCCTTCAACTAGATCAGGAGCCAGCTATAACCCCTCAAGCAGCTCCCAGAAAGGTAATAGATGTGATTATGGCAGAAGCCAACCAGATACAGAAGGAAAAGGGTCAGTTGATGACTTCCAAACAGCTTAAATAGGTCATTCTTATGCTGATAATACCATTTTACCTTCACAAACAGCTGACACCGCCACAAGAAGCCTCAGTGGACATATACAAAGCCAGCCACAAAGCTTACAACAATGCCCTGCAGTACAAGGAGTACCAGATCCTTGCAGATGTGTGGAAAAACTGGATGAACTCTTACCTGACTGTGAGAAAATTCCTGGGCCATCCCAATACTTTCAAATTGCTCAATGGATGGCATCCATTGATGGAGATGAAAAACATGATGCTCTTGACACTAGAATGGAGGAAAAACAACCCTCCATCACCCAAGCAAGTGCCAAAAACAGCCCCAGTGGCCAGCAGCAGCAATTCTAACATGAAAAAGAAGCCACAAGCTCCAAAAAAGGGCAAAGGAAAGGCACCAGCCACCAAACCTTACAGCCAGGGCTACAGGATTCCAAAAATTCAACAGGATGCCATGGAAAAGGTGTTTCAGATGGCCATAACAATGATGGAATTACAAAAGAAAGAGGAGGCCAGATTGAAATATCAGAAATGATTTCTGATATTCTTGATTCTATTCCAGAGTTGTATGAAGCTATAACTGACATAAAAAGTCATCTTTCTGATAAAAATACATCAATTTGTGACAATCTTAAAACACATAACTTGAGTCTGAGCCAAATCAATGAAACACTTAAATGTTTCGAAAAAGTTTTAAGAGCAATTAAAACTTCCAATAATGATAATTCTTTTGACAATAAGATAAATGAACATCCTTCCATTATTAAAGAATTGATAGAAAAATATTCTAAATTCAATATTGATGACATGATTGAAACGAGAATAAATCAAGCCATAAATACTATCAAAGAGGATAATAAGAAATGTCTTGATGATATTTAAAAATCATTTACTGAAGTAAGAACACATATAATTGCCTTGAAAAAGTGTTTTGACACCTCAAAAGAGGAAATATCAAAATTAACAATAAAGTTAAATGAGGTTATATCTGATAATACTAAACAAACAGAATTATGGAATGCACTGACATATAAATAGGATGATCATAAAAAGAATGTAATAACCTCTATACAAAGCTTTCAACATGAATTAAGAAATTCACAAAGGTGTAACAACAGTAAAATGAATGATATTGAACAACTACTAAACAACTTACCAAGAATGTCTACACCTCCGAATCAAAATGAGGGTACAGGGATTCCCAATTCACAAGTATTGGATATTGAAAATTCTCGATTAAAAAATTAATTTTCTACCTCTTTTCATAACTTGGAACCATCAATTGGCCAAGCACTCTTGAAAGAAGTTCCAAAGCTTAAGTAATGGCCTCACTTCAGTGGTGAAGGAAAATATGACCATATGGAATTCATCAGAGGAATTGACATGATTAAAGAAGATTTTGAATTACCAGACAGATTGGTAACAGCCAGGTTTAACACCTTATTTATCAAATCAGCTCACAGATTGTATATCAAATTGATACAAGCACATTTACACCAAAGTTGGACTTGGTGGAAAACCCAAATTATCAAAAAATGGGCCAATGATGCTTGGAGGTTTGAAGTGGAAACAGCCTTTTAATCTGCCAAATTCAATTCTGATAAAGACAAACCTTTACCATGTTTTTGCCAACAAAAAGACAGATTAACAGCATTATATCCTGACATGTCAGAATTTATGATCCATAGAAAAATTCTGAGACAATATGGAGGTGACTTGGAGCATGCTGTCAAAAGCAGGACTACTGAAAAATCTTCAGCAGAGGATATTATCAATATATTAGAAGAAGTAACCACCAGAACCAAAATTGTTTCTAGTAGGGTGAATCTCAAAACAAGGCTTAATACACCTTGGAAAGATTCTGTGGACAAAAACCCCAAAGAAAATTCTAATAATGTTAAGTATAAATCTGAAGATACAGTCAGAAAGTGCCATATTTGCCAAAGCACCACCCATTTAGCCAATACATGTCCAAAAAAGGGGGAAATCAATGAAATTGATATCAAAAAGGAACCTGATGTTGAAAAAGATGACATAATTGAAGACAATTCAGATGATAAGTCATCCATATTTTCTGAATCTCCAAAATATATAGAAAATATCAATGCCACTTTTAACATCATGGAATCTTATTCCCACTTGCCACAATTTAGAAATGGTCAAATTGATTTATCAAAAGTTCAAGATGCACAACTTATGAAAACCAAACCAAACAGAGGGAAAGGGTATATAGCTGGTAACTCCTGTATAACAGAAGTGGTGATTGACAACAAGCCCACTAAACGTTTGCTTGACCCAGGAGCCTTCTGCTCTTTTGTTGGTAAATCCTTTCTTGAAACTTGTGTACCAAACTGCAAAGATCAGTTGTTGCCAATTGATGGCATAAAATTCAATAGTGCAAGTAACCCAATGAAATAATTGGGAATATTTGAAACTAGTGTCATATTTCCACATATAAATGGAAATTTAAGAATCACAGTTGAATTTGTTGTTATGGAAAATTGCTCTAGTACCCATTTTATATTGGGAAATGACTATTTAATCATGTATGGAATAGATTTACATAACAAAGACAGATACCTTACTATTGGAGACAATAAGCATCAGAAATTTGCCTTTTTACCATTCAAAAGACAAATTACAGTAAATAAAGTATCACCAGTCAACTTACAATTGGAAAAATTCAAATCTGAACAGTTGAAGGAGGCTGAAATAAGCCTTCATCTGACTGATAAACAAGAAAATGAACTTTCTTCCCTTTTGTATGACCACAGAGAAGTATTTGCTTCAGACAAAGAACCTCTAGGAGAAATTATTGGTCATGAAGTTGTCAGCACTCTTAATATTGAAAGACCTTATCCACCACTCTTGAGAAGACCTGCCTACCCAGAAAGTCCCAAGTCAAGAGAAGTTTTGGAAACTCATATCAAAGAATTTCTAGACCTTGGTGTAATAAGAAAAGTTGGCCACAATGAAGAAGTAGAAATAACTACACCAGTCATAGTGGCATGACATAATGGAAAATCCAGAATGGTTGGAGACTTTAGAGCTCTGAACATTTACACTGTTCCAGATAGGTACCCAATACCAAAAATCCAAATTGCCCTTACTCAAATATCTCAAGCAGTATATATAACCACTATGTATGCCCTTAAAGGATTCCATCAAAATGTGGTGAAACCAAGAGCAAGAAAATATTTGAGAATCATTGTTCATTGTGGAGTGTATGAATACTTAAGAATGCCCTTTGGTATCAAAAATGCACCTTCACACTTCCAAAGAATGATGAATCAAATCTTCCCTGAAGAGCTTTCAGAGGGATGGTTAATCATTTACATTGATGACATTATTTTCTTTTCTAAGACTTGGGAAGAGCACATTTACAGATTGTCCAGAGCTTTGACAAAAATTCAATCATTAAGCATGAAAATCTCCTTGAAGAAATGCCATTTTGTATTTAAAGAACTCAAAGCACTAGGACATGTTGTATCTGGTTTGTCCTTTGTAATTGACAAAAACAAGGTTGCAGCAGTATTGCCAAAACCCATTCTTCAGAACAAAAAGGAAATTCAGTCATTTTTAGGTTTTGCAGGATGTTACAGGCAACACATTAAAGATTTTGAATCCATAGCAAGACGACTTTATAAATTGTGTGACAAAGACACGGTATTTGAAATGACTGTTGACAGAGTCAAAGCTTTTTAGTCTCTAAGAGAAGCCTTGACCACTGCTCCACTCTTACGAATTCCAGACTTTAAATTCCCTTTTATATTGTATATTGATTCATCAGGGGATGGGCTGGGTGCTGCACTTCACCAAGTTCAGATCATAAATGATAAACCTGTAGAAGGACCCATATGTTTCATATCCAGGCAAATCAAACCAACTGAAGCCAGATATGGAGCAGGTCAAATGGAATGTCTATGCCTTGTCTGGGCCTTGGAAAAATTGAACTACTTCTTAAGGGGATGTGTTTTTGAGGTGATAACAGATTGTACAGCTGTCAAATCACTTTTAAACATGAAAACACCCAACAGACATATGCTCAGATGGCAAATAGCCATACAAGAATACACAGGCAATATGACTATTGCTCATAAGGATGGGAATATTCATAAGAATGCAGATGGACTAAGCAGATGGCCATTACCAAATATTATTGATAATCCTGCTTATGTTCCAGAAGAAGCTTTACCACAGATCCCAATGGAAGGAATCAGTGTTACAGACTTGAACACCACCTTCTTTGAAGAAGTAAGACACAGCTACACTCAATATAAGAATTGTAGCATCTTATGCCAATTACTTAACAATGACTGTAAAGACAACTCTCTAATACATTCCTTGGATGAAGTATGGAAGAAGTCTTATGATGAAGGAAGATTTCACCTACTGGATGGTATAATTTATCACAGGACCAAGCACACATGTGTCATGACAGTTTTGGACAGGTCATTAATCAATATTTTACTGAAAGAATGCCATGACAGCCCCTTCTCAGGACATCTGTCTGAAGACAGAACAAGAGAAAAAGTAAAAACCTGTATATGGTGGCCAATGTGGCAGAAAGATGTTGCAGAGTATTGCAAAACCTGTGACATATTTCAAAAAGCAAATAGATCCACTGGCAAGAAACTTTGAAATATGATAAAGATCCAAGAACCAAGCAAACCTTGGGAAACTGTCCATATGGATTGGGTAACTGGTCTACCACCAGGAGGTGACAGAAGTCATAATTCTTGCCTAGTGAGTGTGGACAGATTCAGTAAAACTCCAATATTTTTACCATGTCACAAGGATGATACAGGCATGGATACAGCTCTTCTGATATGGAATAGAGTAGTGTCATGGACTGGAATATTTACAAATATCATTAGTGATAGGAATCCCAAATTCACTTCAGCACTATGGACAAATATTCACCAATTATTTGGCACTAAGCTGTCTTTCTCTACAGCCTACCACCCACAAACTGATGGTCTGGCTGAAAAGATGATCCAAGCCTTAGAGGGTATGGTAAAAAGATTTTGTGCATATGACCTTGAACTCAAAGATTGTGATGGATTTACCCATGATTGGTGTACTCTTTCGCCAGCACTGGAATTAGCATATAAAACATCAATCCATGCCAGTACCAATCAAACTCCTGCCATCCTAGAAAAAGGATGGAACCCCAAATTACCCCAAGATTCCTTGAGGAAAGATTTGATTGAAATACATCCCACAGCTGCTAGCCTCAAGGGAATGCTAGACAAAGCTAGAAATCATGGAGTAAGGTGCATGGAGGACTCTTTTGCATATGCTAAGGACAAATGGGATAAATCACATGCAACTCCAGATTTCAAAGTGGGGGACTTAGTTCTTGTATCCACCACTAACTCCAATAACATCAAAGGATGTAAAAAGCTAAAAGACTCCTTTTCAGAACCTTTTGTTATTAAATCCCTCCATGGAGAAAATGCTGTTGAAGTAGAGTTATCTGAAGAACTTAGCAATAAGCATCCTACATTTTCAGTTAGCTTGATAAAGCCATATAAATCTAGTGATGCTGAAAAATTTCCCTTGTGGAATAAAATTCCCCAAGTTATACCTCCTGTTGAGCCATCTGGTAGTAATAAAATTACCAAAGTTCTCAAAGAAAGAAAGTTGAGAACCAACAAAGTAAGGGAATACCTTGTTAGGTACAGTGACCCAGCTTGTGAAGATGAATGATTGCCAGAAAATGACATACCTGAAGCTACTAAACTTCTCAGAATGTTCAGAAATAATAGAAATAACAATATTACAGAGTAATATTTTTTTAGGGGAGGGAATGTGAGCCTTAGAGGTATTTTTATATACCCAAAAGACCACAAATGATAAATTAAAATACAAATATAAATAAAATAAATTTATTTATTTTTTAAAAATGAAAATATAAATACAAATTTATAATTAAAAACCAAAATTTAATTATAATTTAAAAACAAAATTACAATAAAATTTAAAATTATGAAAATTCATTTTTACTTGTAAAAATTAAGTAAAAATGAATTTTTAATAAAAATTATGAAATTAAAATATTTTTGGTAAAAATTTATATAAAATATATTATAGCTTTTTATCCAATAAATGAAAATATAAAATTTATTTCACCATTTGATTCCTTATAAAAAATTAGGTGGGGTCACCTCTGAGTGAAATTTTTGTAGCTCAACTCTCAATAAGCTTAAATTAAGTTTTCAGTATTTTCAATACAAAAATTGAAAATCCTCAAAACTTTGATTAGATTCACACCACATGTGGTGTTAACCATCAATTTTTGTGTTAAAATTGAGGTGTTGTTTTTAGTTTAGAAGCTATGAGGAATTGAAGTATTTTCAATTGAATTCAATTGAAATGTCAAAATGTGCGCATGTATTACATAAGTGAACTTTGATTTATATATGAGGTATCAATTATTACTGTATTGTAATGTACAATTCAATTGAATTACATATGTAAATTACAAGTATAATACATGATGAGGAATTAAAGGAAAAAATAAATTGGAAAGATTAAAGTTGGGGGGGAAAGGAACTCTAGCTCTAAGGTGGAGCCAGACCCCCAAAATCCTTGCTGACAGGCATGGCTTAAGTTAATAAAATGTTAGTAAAACCACTTTTGTCTAATTTCTACACCTCTTACACCCATTATTACGTGTTTTGAAGGCTCTAAACCAGGTATTTCTATAGTAATGGCTGATTTAAGGGTCTAAAATGGCAAAAAATGGCTTAAAACAGCCCCTTTTTGGTCTAAACCAGGGTTCAATGATTCCATAATTGGCTTTTCTGTGGTCAGACTGTTTTTCATGACTGACAAGAGTAAATTTCACTTTTGGAGTAAGAAAATGGATGGCTATAAAAGAATGTCTTCTTTGCCCCACTTTTCTCTTCATGTGAGAATCTTTTCCTTTTATAATTAGTTTAAACACTGTTAAACAAATCAATAAAAGATTCCAAAAACCCTTTTTAAAACATTTTTAACCTTTTTAACCACGTGAAAAAATCATTATAATCATTTTTTGTAACTCTTATAATCATTTTTACCCCTGAACCACCCCAAAAGTGAATTAAAGCATCTTTCATCACTGTAAGCTTTGTCACTTTGTTACCAAATTCACTCTGGTTGCTTTTGGGCATGTTTTCTCTTTAAAAATCTTTTTAAAGACTTTGTTTTAAGTTCTTTGCTCAATTAATTCCAATTGAAATTGCTCATGAAGAAATTTCTTTTGTAGCCTTAAATATCTCTTGTAGAGTATTTTTGGATGAATTTTTATTGTTGGTAAAACAATAAATCTTTATAATATTATTGTTTCATACTAATAAAGTTATAAAAAATGAAATTGGCGTGTTTTCTCTTAAGAATAATATTTATTTCTATTTTTAATTGATTTTTACCTTATACAAATTTTGAGGACAGGAAAAGTACTTGATTTTTTAATCAAAGTTTCATATCCACACCTTACATAGTCATAGTCAAAGTTTTAAATACTCTTATTATCACTTTATCATAGACTCAGCCTGAAATTTCACCTGATATACACTAATAGTGAATGTATCAGTAAGAATTAATTTTCTACTATAATTAGTTACAAAAAGGTACGGAATACTATGGCCTCTTAATTCAAATAATAAAGGTATTTTAAAGGGCCAAATGAAGCTAGGAAATTTTAATGAGCAATATTATAAGAGAAAAGTTTTTCTGAAAGATTATTTGTGGATTTAGGATCAACGCTTGATACAATACTATTTTTCTTTTTTGATACAATACTATTTTTAATAGTAATTTTCTTTAATTTCACATCTTTATGAATAATTAGGAGGTAACATTCCTTAATGATTACTTAATAGCTAATATAGCTTAATATAGTAATGGATCATAATTCTTCCACTATTTGAGAATGATGCATATTGGGAAAAACAAGAACAGAAGGCTCAATTTGGGCTTAAAAAATATCACAGATTCATTTAAAGGGCTTTATTGAATAATAACAGAGGAGAACTTGATTTCCTTATTTTTATTGGTAATGATGCAGCTTGGTGTCATGTGAGATTATCCTAATTAATTAATTATGTGATTTTACATGGATACCAACCCATTTATGGTTAATAGATAAGGAATTTACCTCTATAAGCCTTATATTATTTAAGAAGCAATATTTGTTTCCCAAATTTATTGATTTTATTCAAAACTTAACCACAGGTTGTATTTTCTGTGAGCTTTCAAATATTCAGTATTTCACATGGAATCATCAAAAATGAACTGTAGGTGAAATTTTGACTCACACTATGAAGTCTCAACTCTTCTTGGCTTTAATTTAATACCACATATTCATAAATTAGTCCTGAAAGCTTCATATGTATTCATTTTTGATTGTATTTTTAATTGATTTTTGGAGTTTTACCCTATTTTTTATATGGTACAGGCTCATAGAAAGATAACAGCTTTTTACCATGAGGTAATTCCATGGTAGCTAGTACAGTAATTTCTTTGATTTATCCATGGTAAATAGTAACTAATGAATTCCTTTTACAGTAGTTTGAGGTGCTCATTACCCCCTTAGAATGTCAAAATTCCAGCTTATTTTCTCTTTTCTCATTATTTAATGGTAATAATCCTCATTGAAGGTTCCTCAAAGGTATCAATTGCTTTCTTAAGTTTCCACCAGCCAAAAATATAGGATTTGGGGCTTTCTAAGACTTTGAGGAGTCATAAATTAAGGTACCCTTGCACTCTTTAGTTTTTTTTGTTACCCTTAGCTATTCTTATGTTGCAATAGTAATCAAGGCTTTAATACTGATATTCAGTATTGGCTCATAACTGATTTCTATACCAATACAGTAGCTTATATTTCTTTCAATATTCATAAAACAAATTTTGGTTTATATTTAAAATTGTATTTCTTAATAATCCTGTTATTTCTACATGAAAATTCACACAACATAATTTGCACAATTCCTTCATGTGAGCCTGTGAGGTATTTATGACATAACCATAAGACCACAAATAATATTTTATACATTTGATTCAGTAAATAACTAAATTTTCAAATTCTTTTAGAACAAAAAATAACTATAAATTACTATAACTTTATTTTTGATGAACAGAGTTTCAATTATCATTTCATTGTTGTATTCTACATTAAAAATAATCTAGGGTAAACCCATAGGTTTTCATACCCAAAACTGGTTGTGTTTATTTCCATTTTTATTTTAATATTTAAGAATCTTACATAAAGCTTGAGCTAATTGATAAATTCTTTATAAAATTATGAAACTTTTATTTCTAACTACAGTTTACAGCTCCATAAGGTTTATGAAAACTTACAAAAATTGTTTCAAAATTAAGTTGTTGTGTTTAGTTATTGAATTGGGTAAGTATTTTTCATGAATCATGTAAATAAAGTGTGTACTAAATCAAAAATCTTATAAATCCATTTTATGGCCTTAAATAAATAAATAAATTTCCAAAATTCATACAAAATGGAGGGCAAAAGGAAAATTGGCAAAAGGTGCTATGGTACCCAACCTTTGGGAGCTGCAAGAGGCCAAAGAAGGTTTTCCTCCTCTATTGAGGAATTTTGAACCTTATTAAAAACTTAATATTAGAAATATATTTGATATTAAAGCTTCAAAAGGTTTTTCCTCCACATGGACAGTAAATGAAAGCTTCCAAAGAGTCAATTCCTTCATACAGGCTTGTAAGTAAGGTTTTAAGAACTTTCAAATCTCAAAGAAAAAATTAAGCTTGAAGTTGAAGTTCAAATATTCAAAACCTTATCAAAATCTAAGTTTTGGTGTATATTGCTATTTTTATGTGGAAAAAAGCAACAAACTCCAAAATTCAGAGAAAATTTATTTCTCAATCAATTTTCTTGAAATTTTCACACAGATTAATTCTTCATTTTATTGGTGTACTATTCAAAAAGTAATTCTATTTCATTATGAAGATTTGTTTCTATTCACCCTTTAGAGTACCTCTTTTAATCCTTCTTCAAGAAAATCATGATTTTTACAAAAAATTAATTCAAGATATTAATTGAAAGATTTCTGATTGATATATTTCTTTTGTATCTTAATAAAGTTGAATTTGATATGAAGGAATTATTTTCATATTAAAACTTACAAATAGTAAGCAAAAATGGTTTTTTTCACACTAAAAACAAAAAATAATTATGACTTCACAGTTCAAATTGGAAGTTATATTTACAGTCCTTTTTTTATTATTCCATTTGAAGCACTAAATATTCCAGAATTTACATAAAATACAACCTTTTATTTGATTTCCAAATATATTTATAAATTTGAGAAAAAGAAGTTTATTCTGAAATAAAAGAATAATTATAGTATTGGCTCTTTTATTTATTAACCATAAATTTGTTGGTAACTACATAAAATGACTTAATTAATAAATTATGAAAATCTAGTGTGACAAAAAGTGATTTAATCGATACTCCAAATGGGTTATCTGCCTTCTTAATCAACCTTTTTCAGTTTTCTCTATGGAATTCATCTGTGAGATGTTGTAGGCTTAAAAAAAGTCTACTATTTCTGTTTTTTTAAGACATCCTATTATCATTCAGTCAAATCCTTAAATCACTAATACCACCAATGATTGGTTCTTAAATAATCAATGAATAGTTAAATTCATATAATATAGCTATTTACAATATCATTCTAGCTATAATTTGGTATATAATTTCTTTATTCAACTTTTGATTCTTAAAATCAACAAATAATCTACCATCTCCCTCTACCAAAATCCTTGAAAGGTATTTTTTGAGTATGAGTGAGCTATTTATTAAGTTCTTCAAGATTTTTTCTCCATTTTGTAGCTTTCTTCAAGAATTTGAAAGAATTTCTCTTGAAGAAGAAAATTATTAATTAAAATAATTTGATATTATTTCAATGATAATTTGTATTATCAAAAATTCTTGTAATTTATTATAGTATACAATTACTTTTTCCTTTTATAACTACTTTTAGTTTATTAAAATCAAAATGAATAATTAAGCAATGAATTCTTTTTGTGGTTAGAATAAGTGTTTTATTATTTTTCACAATTGCATTAATAGTTCTGTTTATAAATAGAAATATTATCAATATTTTTATAGAAGGATCTTACACCTTTAATCATTACTTGGAGTGATAATAAATAAAGGATTTTTTTTCTATTTCAGAGAATTTAATACCTAAAATATTCCATAGAGGTATCCAATTACTATAGTTCATGAAATGTTCACTCAATTATCCAAATCAAGATCAATTACTTCCATGGATTAACTCAAAGTTTTTGATCAGAATGTTCTTACACCTCATTATGGGAGGTTATTCAGAATAATTTCTTATTTTGTTATTTTTAGATACCTGAGGATTCTTTTTGTAATTCAAAATACATCCTTTCATCATCAAATAATGGTTAATACCATTTTTTCACATCAGTGATTAGAAAAGAAAGGATTCAGTGAGATCAAAAGGAAAAGAATTCCATAACCATGCACCATTATTATTGATTCCATGCTGGAGAACTTCCTTGAAGCTATATTGATGCATTGGGTGAAGCCTTATCTGAAGCTCTTAATCAGTTTCAAATTTTCAATTTGATTCCTTATTAAGGACCAATTTGTTCTATTTCAATACAAATAAAACCTACTAACACTAGATATGGAGCTAGCCAAATGGAGTTAATTTTCCTTAAATTTGTTTTGTAAAAGCTATATTGTTATCTTTATGGTAGTGCTGCTTATTTAATCACTGATTGTAATGCAGTTGTGTCACTCCTTCACATGAAAACACCCAATAGGAAAACATCAAGATGGCATATTTCTATACATGTTTTGAATCTTTGAAATTATTTTTCACAAAACAATACATATTCTTAATAAATTATAATTTGATTAGGGTATTGGTAAGCCCATGTAAGCATTCTGGTAAAAACCCAAAAAACTCTTATTTGTTTTGCCATAAATTGGTAAAAACACATAAGGGGTGCCCTGGACCCATTTTTAATTAAAAATGAAATACAAAAAAACCTGTATTGGGCAAAAACCTCCCAAAACCCACCAAAAAGAGGTTTTTTCCCCACAAAATTCCTCTAACCCAATGGTTTCAGTTTTTTTTTGCACCTCCCCCCCCAAAAGAAAAAAGAAAGACCAACACCCAAATTACATATCATTCCCCCAAACCTTTTTTTGAAAAACAGAATTACCAAAGCAATTTTTCAAATCTTTTAACACTCTTTTTTCTTTTTTCCCCCCAAAGACTGCATTTTGCTCCACAACAACCTGGTTCCAAGCCTCTAAAATTCCAATTTTTTACCTTCCCTCATCTATTGATCCCACATTTCAACCACTTAATTTCACTTTTTCCCACTTATTACCATTTTTCACAAATTTCATCACTTTTTTTCACATTTCAAAAGGTTCTTTTCTCATTTCAAATCCCCAAATTCCCTTTTTTTGAATTTATACATATTTTCACTCAATAATGTTTCAACCCCCCACTGAAGTTGAATTTCAAACCCTTTAGATTTATTGGAAGCATGTGCATAATTTTTCCAGGGAAAAGGGGTATTCTGTGTTGACCTTGAGGTCCAATATGACCCACAGCCAACTTTAAATAGATTGTGACAGGTCTGGGACCCCAAATCCTCACAAAAACATGTTCAAAACAGTCACTTCAAGAAATCTTAACTGTTCATTTGACTTTATTCTAGAAAATATGCCAAGAGTACCACTTGGACTCCTAAAGTCAAAAATCATGAACACAGCCATGATTCCACTGAAAATATTATGGTACATCCTTCTTTCAGACAATTCAATGATCAAGAAACATCCCAAATAGCTCAAATTTCTGAATCACTGCTCATTCCAAGGCAAATTCAGGCCCAATTATGCAGCCAGAGGGAGACTTACAGTCCTGTAATACTTGAATACATTTACAACCAAGTCAAGAAAATCAAGAAAGACAAACTGCAAGGAAGAAAGCCCATTGATTCTCTGATTGACACCCTAAAAGAAGAAAAAAATTGGTCCTCTGCAAGGGGTGCTGAGGGTAACATTACCTCCTTGTTTTTCCCTCACCCTTTTTACATAAAACTCCTTCATGGCTTTCTTCATGTGATTCTTATCAGTTGTACTTATAAAACCAATAAGTAAAAAATTCCCCTTTTTCATATTTTTGGCTTCAGCTAAACCAATAAGACCTTTTCTGGGGCCTTTTGTTTGATGAAGAATGAAAATGAACCCTCATATACTTGGTTATTAAATAAATACATATAATAAGTCCTCAACAACATCAATATTGTTCCCCCTCCAGTCATTTTTGTTGACAGGGATTTGGCCTTGAGAAATTCTCTTAAGAAGATCTTCCCAGACTCAAAAGTAATGTTATGCATTTGGCACATCAATAAAGATGTATCTGCCCATTTAATGAATAAAATTGTTCATGGCACTGATTTTGATAATTTTATAGGCATTTGGAATATATTAATATAATTTTATCTTTCACTTTAACTCTTATTATTGCTTTTATTAATTGCTTTGGGATTCATTTCTCAGGTTATGTATTCATCCACTGAAAATTCCTTTATCTTTAAAGACAACTAGAAGAAGCTTCAAAAGCAAGTCAAAAATCCTGAATTCTCACATTATTTGGAAAAAACCTTTCTTCCTCCAAAGGATTATTATTTACCAGCCTGGACCAACTACCATTTCCAACTGGATGTGGTCTCCACCTTAATAGTTGAAGGTTCCCAAGAAATGGTTAGAATTTGACTCCAAAATTCCACTGGTACTCTCCTGGAGGTAGTTAGGGCTCTTCACATGGCTTTCAAGAAACAATTTATTGAAATAATCAACAGAATCTCCAAAGAAATGATTTTCCATGTCAAGAATTTTCCTCCACAAATCCATTCTCTCAATGGAAAGGTGTTTCATTATGCCCTTCAGATGGCCTTTGAAAATTTCAAAACCAAATTTCCCCCAATAAAAAAACCAATGAATTCAACAATTATCAAGGCATACCTTGCAAGAAAAAGATCCAACAGGCATTTTCCAACCTCCAAAGGCTCCATATATCAGACTTTCATCCTCAGTGGAGCTTTAACTTACCTGTGAGTATCTTTTTAGCTTCAAATTCTTAGTTTTTTTTATATTAATTGATTTCCTTTGTCATATTATTCTAACACTGGCTATCAAGGTGATGATCAAAGTGTTGAGAAGGAAAGGATTAATTAATCCAAAAGAATATTTGGACATATTGAGGAGGACCTTTTTCAAAGACCAATGGCAGAAATCATCCCAATTATTCAGCAGCTTTAAGATATTTTGACTGGAAAAGTACCTTTTGTTCGAATTCCCAAGAGTCAGGAGGATTATCAATATTATGAAGACCCACTATAATGAAAAATATCTGTGGAGGACCTCAAGGACCCAAAAATGTAAATAAAAATAAAAATTAAAATTAAATAGATCCCTCAATATTTGAAATAAATGAGAGTTAATCCAAGAGAATAGGAAGACCCTCATAAAAATTTACCAGAAAAACAACATTAATATCACAGTCAATTTCTCCTTATCAAATTATTAAAGTGTATTCATCTGAAGAACCTGAGGCCTCATTATCCAAATCCATAACTTCATCAGATTCACTACCCTAAGAAACTGAATTTAATGAAAATGTCACATTAGGATTCACCCTTAGAAGATCCAGAAGATTGTAAATGGGTAGCAAAACCTCAAAAAGAAATTCCCTCAATCCTGTAACAACTTTGAAGATATATGATACAATTGACTTGACCTGTGAGAATTGCAACAGCAATTATCACACAAGTGATGAATTCTCCAAGCTCTTTGTGATTTTCTGATTCATTTTAATTTATATTTTCTTTATTTGAATATTTATTCATTTATTTGACCTAACTCAATTGGGTACCTAGCTTAGAAGACTTTCCAAATTTTATATTAAAATACACCTTCAAGCCCATCAATTTTCAGGGTGATGGAAACTGTGGCTACAGAAAAGTATCCCATAACATTTACAAGACTAAATATCAATGGTCTGATGTCAGAGGTTACTTTTCTTAAGAAATTTAAAAAAATAATGACTTTTATGAAGCTATAAACACTTTTATTCCCGCAGTATCCTCTTATTTGGACATAATTGAGTGGTATGAAGATGTTGGCCAGGCTTCAAAGATAAAGTGGATTTTCATTCCTGATATGGGGGATTCAATTTCAAATAAGTATGAAAGACTAGTTTTTTTTATTCCACAGTACAAGATTTTTCTTATTTCCCCTATTTCTTTCCTCCAAATAACAATCCACCCATTTTAATCTTCTTCTTGGATAGCTGTTTTCTTCCTTTTTCATTGGATATCATCATTTCTAAAGCTTACCCTTTCTTCCCCCATTACAGTGAATTACAAATTTCATTCCCAACCACAAGCCCTGGGGTGGGAGGATAAATTTAAGAAACACAGGATTTTATATTTTTCCAATCTTCATCCCCCTCCCAGAAAAATTCCACTACTTTGGAGGTTGATTCATATTTATTATTTTTTTTTATATACAATTTATGCCAATTATCCCCTCCTCAGTCCTATTTAATGCTTAAATTCCACCTCAACCTCATTTTGAATCAAACATGTGGCACTTTTGTACTTATAAATAGCTATATTACAAGCATGAAAAAAAAATCCTTGAAAAAAACACCTTTTTATGCCTTCACTTGTCCCACCAAAAAGAATTGCCCAAAATTATTGGCTTTTAAATTTTTATTTTCAAGATTCAATTTTACATTTGTAAAAAAAAAATTAGAGAAATTCATAAGTGGGAAAATTTTTAATGAATTTTTCAAAAAAAAAAAAAATAGGCAATTTTTCCAAATTGAACAAATTGAAGAAATTTGGAGAAAAAAAAATGGGGATCTTTTGATCCAATTTTGGAAAAAAAAAAATTTATAAAATTAAAATTTTAATTATCTTTATTGAAATCAATAAACATTAAGGTTTTTTCAAAAAAAAAAAAAATATTAATTTGAATAGTTACTATATATATATATTTATATATTTATTTTGATCTTTAATTTTATTAAAAATTGCATAAAAAAATTTCTTTTATAAATTTAATAAAAATTTAATTAAACAATTTCATTATTATTAAAATATTGTTATTTAGAGATATAAGAAAAAAAAAGAATTAATTAAAACAAATTTCTTTAAATTATTGAAAACTTTTTTTTTTCCAAATATACCTTTTTAATTCCTTTTAAGAAACTTACTTAATTTTAAAAAAAAAAAAATAAATAAATTGAATTCAAGATTCTTAAAAAAAAAAAAAAAAAAAAAAAAAAAAATATTAACTCCAAAATTCATTTCATTTAAATTAATTTGTTTTTTTGATTAAAAAATTTTTATAAATTTTGAAATAATTTTTTTTGTATTAAAATTAAATTTTTAAGAAAATGAAATTCAAATTCTTTTTATAAATTAAAACAAAATTACATTTTTTTTTTTTGAATTGAGAGTTTTTCTTTCCACAAGATTAAAAATTTTATTTTATTTTTTAATTGAAAGAAATATAATAAATTTTAAATATTTTTGAATTATTATTTTTATTTTTAAGATTTTTTTTTTTTTAAAAAAAACAAAAACAAACTTAAATTTGAAATTT
Source organism: Austropuccinia psidii (assembly GCA_023105745.1). Lineage (NCBI taxonomy): Eukaryota > Fungi > Basidiomycota > Pucciniomycetes > Pucciniales > Sphaerophragmiaceae > Austropuccinia > Austropuccinia psidii. The sequence goes on from JALGQZ010000016.1 coordinate 11,052,050, forward strand.
TATTTAAATTTTAATAAATTTTTTTTTTTCTTTATTAAATTTTTTTTTTTTTTTTTTTGATAATATTTTTTTTTATCTTTTTATTTTTTTTTTTTAAGAATTTTTTTTTTTTTTTTTTAAACTATAAAAAAAATTATTTGTTTATTTTTTGTTTATTTTTTTTTTTTATAAAAATATCATTTAAAATATTAATTTTTTTTTTTAAAAAAAAAAAAAGAAAAAAAAAAATCTTTTATTTAATAATTTAATTCTTTTTTTTTTTTTTTTTTTTTTGATTTTTTTTTTCTTTTAACTAATTAAATAATAAATAATTTTTCAAAAAAAAAAAAAAAAATTGATTTCTAAATTATTTAATTAATTTTTTTAAAAAAAAAAAAAAAAAAATTTTATATTTTTTTCAAAAATAATAATAATAATAATAATAATAATAGGAATTAAAATTAAATTTTGAATTATTAAAAAAAAAAATTTAAAAAAAAAAAATTAATTAATATTAATGAATAAATAAAATATTTTTTTTATTTGAAAATTAAAAAATTAATAATTTCTTATTAAAAATTAAAAATCTAACTGTTTCAAGATTTAATTTTAAAGAATTTTTAATATAGGGATTAGAGAAGAATGGTGAGAATATATATATTTTTTTTAAAAAAATAGTTTTAAATTTATCAAATTCAAGGTTTAAAAGAAGTGGAAACAAATCTTTGAGATTTCTTTATTAAATTTATTGGATTTAATTTTTTTTTTATTCCTAGAGTTCTTGGAAATTATTTTTTTTTATGAGAAAGAACCATTATAAATTTGAATTAAGAAAAAGAGGTTAAGATAAAATAATATTAGATTAATTTGATTAAATATTGAGTAATTACAGATATGTGTATGAAAAGCATTATGTCTTTGAGAAATGTAGCTAATATTAATACAAAAATTAAGATATTAATTTCAAACAGCAGCTTTAAAGCTAGATTTTTAGTTAAAACTTTCTGAAGAGAGGTCTTTTTTTTTTGATTTTTTTGGAATGAAAGGATTAAAATGATCTTTCAGACTGTTACTTAATAATTTAGTAGAAAATATCTTTGAAATTCAACTATAAACACTAAAAATCTCAATCATGAATCAAAAATCATTATTTAATTTTATTTAATTCTTATTTTATATAAACCGGGCCATTATCATCTAAATCTATTACTTAATATTGCAAAATTACCTTCTATTTTTGATTTTTATATAATCAAAAGAATTATAAACTACTCAATTGTAAAAAAAATTGAAAAATAAATTATAGTTTAGTATTAAGAAATATTTTTAAATTTCTAGCTTGAAAGATTTTAAAAATAAAATATGAAAATTTATAATAATAATAATTATTATTATATATTATTCCAAAACTTTTATTAAACCCATTAAAAACCAATCATATTCAAAATATTTTTTATGATTTTCAAATCTGAAATTTACCTTTTTTTAATGAGATTGATATCATCATAATATCATGATTTTCTTTTTGAGAAAGAAGTTCTTTATCTATTTATTTTTCTTTAGTCTAAAAATTTAATTCCTAAATTTTCTTGTTTTTAAATTATGTCTCCTCCTTCTTTCCTTTTAAAGAAACTTATTATTCTATTTATTTTAAATTAATTTTGAAATTCCCTAAACTTTTTTTCTTTCTTTAATTTTATATTTCATCTCTCTTTTCCCCATTCCAACCATGCCATTTCAGATAGAAAAAAAATTGTCATGGTTAATTCAAGATATCTTGGTATAGAAATATAGATAATTAGGCTAGGTTCATGATTGGGTTTTTGAGTTTAATTTGAAAATTATTTTAAAATTATTTTGAAAATAATGTAAGAATATTTTTATTTAAATTTTTCTTCAAATTTAATTCAAAATCAATTCAAATTCTACAAGGTCATTTTGAAAAAAAAAAAAAGTCTTTCATTAGAAAAATTTCATTTTCTTTCAATATGTCTAATATCACACCCAATTCACAACTATCAGCATATGAACTTATTCAAAAGAGCCTTTTTCAGATAAATGAATGTGAAGAAACACAACATTAACCAATTGTGTTCTGTGATTTTGATATACAAAACAAACAAGTAATATGCGACAATCATAATGGAAGCCAACAAAATATAGACAAATCACCAAGTCAAATTTCATTTCAGAAACCCAAACGTTGCACACATGAAGAAGAAAAGCTCAATTGAATCAGAAACAGATTGAACATGAGCGCTGGATGAAAAGACAAAGAAAGGTGGATGAGCAAGTAAGCGCTGAGGCACATCACTTGCAACAAGAAGAAATGCAACTGGCTCAACAAGAAAGTCAAAAATCTTGCAAGACCCATTTTTTTTGGAATGAGGAAAGCACAAAACAATTATTTGACCTTATGATGGAACTAAGGTTTGATTACAAAAGCTTAGATAGCACATCAACAGGATTTCTACCTTGGGCATGTTACTTCAAAAGTAAAGAAAGGCATAAGTAAGATTATTCAACATTAAAGAATTTGTCATTTGATACATTGGATTGGCAATATAAGGAATTAATGACTCCATACAGATTAAGTCATGCCATCTTAGATATTGTCATGAATTGTATTAAACTTAACTATGTCTAGATATTAAGAGATTCTTGTGATGCAACTGGAGGTGGGGGGATATTTTGTCAATTGCAGCAACATCATATGATGGAGGAGTTACGTCCAACATTTAAATATATTACATTTATTTTAATGAAATTATTGACACATTTTTTTCAGGTGTATGATTTTTTAAAGCATTTAAATGCCAATAATAGTGGGATGAATGCAATTGGATCTGAATCAGGAAGTATTCAAACAATATGAAATGAAAGGGAGAAATCAATAATTGAAAACAAGGACAACTTACAGGGGGAAGATAGACTAATTGATGACACTGAAGAGCTTCCGCCAAATTCCAACAGAAATTCCCAAACAGAAGCCATAGACAATACTGGGGTTGATTTTGGAACCATGGGGGAAAATGTACCAAACATTATCAATCAAATGCCACAGTAGCCAAAGGCATTTCCATTTGGAAGGAGAGACTCAATGAGTTTGGCATCAGGTCAAAAGGAGTGCAATTTTGCAAATAACATGAATCAAAATATGCAAAATATGCTGAGCCCGTTTTTTGGTCCTAATCCAACATGGACAGGAGCAGGACAGAATACAGCAAGATTGAGAGATTGAGCTCATATCTCAAGAAGCTAAAATGAGAGCCAAGGAGAAGGATCACAGTGAGAGGTTAAATCTAGTCATGCTTATGGTGTTGGCCAAAATTGGCGGCATAAAAAAAGAAGATTTGCAATTGGATTGGTAAGTAATAACATCAAATCGAAATTGACATGGCAATGATGCCTACAGAAAAGCAAAAAGGAAACAGACATAGATTATGGTTCATTTTAGTAAAGACACAAATGGGGTCAACCAGATTGTTTCAGTGAGAAAAAATGTATGAAATTATAAAAAAAGTTGTAATAGTATGTATGTTATTGACATATTTTTCTTGGATTTAAATGTTGTAAGTATGTGATTAATTTCAGTGCTAGATGTGATACTCTGAAATGCTACAAAATAACTGTGTAATACAAGCAATTGTGAAGATAACCCACATTACTCAACCTTCATATTCACTTATGTGTGAATTGTGATGAAAAATTGCATTTCAGACAGCATGGAGAGAATCATTTGCAATCACATAGATGGATGAGATGCAGAGGGGAGTTTAGTGTGCAAGTCCAGCTTTTGATCCTTAACCAGTGATAAGCAATCATCATCTTTGTCAATGTACCTTCCCAGTAACTTAGGCAAATGACCATGATGGGTTATACAAGGGAAGCCACTTCAACACTGTTGGGAACTGGATTGGAGTGATCAAGGATGTTCTCATGAAATTTTGTGGACACATTTTTTTATATAACAATCCACATGTCCACCATTTTATTATTTAATTCAATTACTCATTAAAAAAATTTACATTTCTTCCAAAGCAGAGCCAAAATTTTGAATTCTCAAAAATTCACAATATCTAACATTGTATTGATTCCTTCATAAATATGGATCCCCTTGATCAAACCAAACATCTCTTATTTGAGATTGAAAAGTTACACAGTGAACTAAATGAATTGAAACAAAAAATTGCCAATCAAACACAAGACCAGGAGGTTTTGGAAATGGAATTGGCCTTAAAGGAGAAACTTATTGAACATTTCCGCAAAAAATATCTTGCAGAGCTGGATCTTTTACAACAAAAGTTAAAAATTGTGTATGCTCCTTCTTGATTACCATTGCATAGAACATTGTACTTCACAAATAAAACACATACACAGTTTTCCTAATTTGGAACCTCTAGACTTCATCTTACAAAATATGTGTGTCTTTCTTGCATTTACTGTTTGAATGCACCTTGATATTTTAGTAAACACACAATTTGAAAACATCAGGCATTAACTATCACATATTTAGCAGGCTTAAATTGCCCTACCAATTCAAACACATTGAAATTTCAATTGCAATACAATAACATCACAAATAATCAAACATTTTCTTTGTACTACATGTTTCTTCTTGAGACAAATCTTCTTGTATAACATCATCAAGCCAAAGACCACAGAGTTGCGCACAAATTTTAAATTGAGAATCTCACACATTTCCCATTAAGTAAGCTGTGCAATATCATGCATGCAATCATTACCTGAGCTGTATATAAAGGGAGGATTTCCTGGGGTGCCAGTAAACAATGAAAATGATTTTTTAATTTCCCAAACGTTTGTTCAATCACTATTCCATAATTAACACTTTATTTTTCAATCAGTGGTGTTCAAGGCTAATGCACTTAATCATTCACTCACCTAGTCAAAGAGTGTATATGTTAAGCATCATGCTGATTTCTTGATGGCGTCAATATTGGTAATTTGGATGAATAACCCAAATCCCCAATAAGTAAACAATCTTGGGGAAACCTTGTGATACCATTGATGAGATCTTTGCCAATTTGTGATTTGCAAAACATGCGACTGTCATGTACCTACCCTGGAAGACCTCCATAAACCTATATTAAAATGATTTAAGGAGCATCAGTATATGTCAAGCATTAATTGTAAGACTTACATTATGAAAACTCCCATTCCCATCCATCATGCATTGGAAAGCAATTGAGTGCCATCCTTTACAGTTGACATATGAGTTCCATTGATCATTTGGAGGTGGAATGATAGGAATATGAGTTCCATTAATTGCCCCAATGATATTAGTAAGTCCTTGTCTTCTCTTGAAGGTTTCCTTGATTTGCTCCCACTCCACGTTATCATTTACATTGGGAAATCTGTAAAGCTGCCATTGCAATGTCAATAGCAGGCCATGAGAAAAAAATATATAAACTCACATTATTTTCAAATTGTGCAAAGCTTACAAAATGGCTTGCACAACATTTTGCAATACATTGTATGCTGTAGACTTCCCAATATTGAACAGATGACCCACTGTTTCATACAAGCTGCCATGACCCACACAATACAACATAACTCCAACCTTTTCTTCAATTGTTAAGCCATGCACATCATGATTATTTCCATTCCTAACATGAGGCCTTACCAAACAAATTAATGCAAAAAAATTGCAACCTCCCATCCAGAAGAGACTGATGAAATGTGATTCATTAAAGAGCTCTTCATTGCTCCATGGATTGAAGCCTCTCTTTGTTGGTGTATGGGTTGATGTTGATGATTCATCAATTCCTGATAGCATGCTAAATGAAATGTTATGGCCACTACTATGGCCATAATTGCCAAGAGGATTGTTGGGTCATCCATGATTGTATTTTAATTCAGAAGAAGAAAAGTAGATGTTAGAAAAATTTCAAACATAGAATAATGAGATGTGGACTGTTTGCTTGAATGGCTGTAGAATTTGAATTGATTTTGAACTAAATTTGAAGAAAAATTTAAATAAAAATACACTTATATTATTTTTAAATTCAACTCAAAACCCAATCATGAACTGGGCCAATATATTAGCTTAAGAATGAGAATTAACTATTTCCTCATAGTGTTTAAATGAAGGGTGTTGTTGTTTTTATTTGAAATTTCAGGATTGAGATTATTTATCAAATAATTTTTGTTAAAGTATTACCTTTGGATCCAATAAGTTATTCCAATTAATTTATGAATTTAATTATGATAGTGGATTAATCATCTTTATTGTTTTCAAATCAAGTTAAATTAATTAAGTTGTGTGTGTTTGCTTTTAAATTTATTTTATTTTATGTTTTGAAAACTTCTTTGATTTGTTTTTCTTGTGTTAGAGATAGTTAGTCCTTTTGAGTTTTAATAATATTTTTCATCATATCAAATTCATCTTTCTTAGTTTTCTAAGGTTTATAAAAAACTTAGTTTTCAACTTGATCAAAAAACAGTTTATGATTTTTGACTTTGGTCTCAATCAAAAATTTAAAAATTTTCATTTTTTGATTGTAAAAACTCAAAATAAAAAAATATTAATAATTTTTAAATCTTAGTCGCGATCATCAATCTAATCTTTTTTATTTTTTTTAAGTTAATCTTAAAATCTTTTAAAATGACTTCACCAATTATTTCACCAATCGATTTAAATTCATCTTTTGAAAGAGCTCCAACGCCTGGATTAAAATCTACTTGCTCACCTAAATTAATATCAAATTTAATTAATCAAAATCAAAATCAAATCGATCTCAATTTTAATTTAATTCATTCATCAAATTCATCTTCTCCTCCTAATTCAATTAGATCATCTTCACCAATAAATCCATCAACAATAATTAAATCTAAATCTTTAATTAAAATTAATAATGAAAATAAAAAATCTTCAATTAAAATTAAATCTAAAGTTTCAAACATAAAATTTAAAAAGAAAATGTCTTCTTCTTCTTCTAATTTAAATAAAAAATTTAAAACTTCATCTCAATTAATTAATTCTTCTCCAACTAATAATCAAAATAATCAATCTCATAATCATCAACCTCAATCAAATCAATCTCAAAATAATCAAAATAATCAAAATAATCAAAATAATCAAATCCAAATCAATCAAATCGAACCTACTACAACTAATATCAATTCATCTCATTCATTCAATCAACCTCCTTCCGAATCATCCTCTTCATCTCACATCACAAACACTTCTTCTCAAACTAACTCATTAGCTTCAATATGCTTCAAACGTAAAAAAGACTTATCCAAAAAATCAAATCAAAATCAAATCATTAACTCAACTCCTACATCAAATCATCAAACAAATCATTCAAATTCAATCGAACCTCCACTCAAAAAAACAAAAACTCACAAATCAGATTTAAATCAAACTCAAGATCAAATCACTCATCATCATCATTCTTCTACACATTCATCAAATTCTCATCATTCTATCGAAACCATCAACTTAAATCAATCTCATCCAGATTCATCTCTAGATTTATCAAAACAATCCTCAGATTCAATTAATCTTCATTCCACTCCATCTCAAATCTCAAATCAAAAAAAACAAATCAATTCATCTAATACAATCACTCAAAAATCTCGTACTACTAAAAAACCCGTTAAACCTACTACCAAAAAATTAACAGAACCTTCAAATCATATTCCTTTCAATATTAACTCTTTACCTCTAACCCCCTCAACCGCACCTACCACAAAATCAGGTGAATACGATTTGAACGATCCTACCTTATGGGGTGCTTTGTTCGGAAATGGTGATAAGGTAAAAAAACTCTTAAATTAAATCTAAATTTCTCTTTTTCATTCATCAAATTAAACTTTTTTTTTTTTTTTTTTCAGAAACCAACACCAAAACCTATTAAACCTGGAAACCTTCCACCTCGTGTCACACCGTGAGTTGGATTTTCAATTTGAAGATTTGAAACAAAATATTAGCTACCTTGGATCCTCATTTCGGCTTATTGGATTCAATCTCAGGTATAATGGTACACCCAATGATCGATTAAACGCTAGAATCAAACAGCGAGCTCATGAAAATGAATTGCTTCAAGAACATGCTAAAACTGGCTTTGATCTTTTGAAACAAAATATGGAAATGATGGAATTTGAGGTAAATTAATCTAATCTAATCTATTCTATTCAATCATTAGATCAAGACCCTTTGGTTAATCTTCTTTTATTCTTAGATTGAATACAAGAATCACGTCAGAGCACTCGTTGAAAAACCATTACCTGCCGAGTATGAAATCGAACCTAAACCAAATCCATCTTCTAATGAATTATTAGAACCGAGAACCAACGGTACTAGTAGCTTAGTAACCATACCACCTATTCCATCTAGTAATGGCTTTCAATCAACACAAACTACCACCAATGTATTCTGTAGACCTGATGGTTATAAAAGATATTTACAACCACAACCAGGTCAAGTTCAATCTAATCCCATACCAAGTCTACAACCTCCTGGTCCAATCTATCAATCCACTTTAAATAATGGCTGTAATTCAATCGAAAGAAGAAAAATCTTACCAAGACCTAGTATGTATGGTAGTAGCTTTTTTATTTGGCAAAATGCTCATGTACCTTAATCACCCATCCGTATTTGAATATCGTTTTTTTTTTGTAACTGTTGATCACCTCAATTTGATTTTTTTAAAACTATTGTCTCAACTTTGATGAGGAACAAGTCATATTTTAATCAATCAATTGCTTGGCTGGATATTGGCATGATTTGTTCTTTCGTGAATTCAAGTCAGTGAGTTTATTTCTTTTGCGGACCACAAAAAAAACTTGAATGTTTCTTTTCTTATACAAATAAAAACAAAAATCTCAAAATTTCCTATATCCTACTGAATTGGCTGTATTATAGTCTTCATCCATCTGGTTGATTGGAATGAAGCTTGATATGATAATCAAAAAAGTCTCAGAATGTAACCCTCCCCGGTCACAACCTTCTAAGTCTTTGATTGGAAGTGTCTCACCAATCTTTAATGCTGCCTTTGGGTAAAAGAACTTACCACGGGTATTAGTATCAATTTTCTAAGGCATGTGCCAACCTACTCATTTTGGTTCTTCACTTCATTCTTTACTAGGTCATTGTGGCCCATAATAAGTACTCCAAAATCAATTCCCACATCACCAAATAAAGTAGCAAGTACACATTCATACTTACTTCAACAAACACCAGCTCATACTAATGGAACCTTACTTCAACTTTTCAATGCTTCAACACTACCATGAGCACCCAACTTATTGATTTATATCCTAATCAAATCATCTCACCCAGGTCTTTGTTCAATTTTTCATTGGTGGTTCATTAGATATGCTTCAACATCACTATGAGGACCCCAATTGTTAACTTATATCCCAATCAAATCAAATCACCCATTTCTTGATTCAACTTTTCATATCATAATCTTGATATTACATCTCCTCTTAAATACATGACTTAGTTTTACTTTTTTGAATTTTGATTTTTTTTTGTATCTTTTCTCCAATGAGTAAGCATATTTTTTTTTTCCATTTTTTTTAAAAAAAAAAAAATCTGTATCAAATAAAGAAAACTGAAAAGTTGAATGTAATAATATAAAAATCTCTTATTATCTAATCTAATATAGTATATATATACCAAACCAAAAAAAAAAACAGGATTACAGTGTTACTATAGCACTTTTTTTAAGGCATTTCTAAATGCATACTGGGGGTTTTCTAGGTACACATAAGGGCCTCATGTCCAGACCCTTTTCCTCAGTATGTACTTTACCTAGGACAAAAAATTAATGTAAATCTGAAAATTTCCTTGAAAAAAATAATAATATTTGATTATTACTATTATTATTTGGGTCAGAAAAAAGAAAAAAGAAAGAATCTTATTTGAGAAAAAAAACTTCAAAAAAATAATTAAAACAATTTCTTTCAATCAAAAAAATTGTAAAAAAATCAAGTCAAATCAAATTGATTTTTTAATTTATTAGTATTATTATGAATGTATATTTTTTTTAAAAAATAAAAAAAAAAAAAAAATATTCAAAATTCCAAAAAAAAAAAAAACAATAGATAAATAAAAATTTAAAAAACAAAAAAAAATCCTTATAAGAAAATTATTTCAAAAAATTAAAAATTAAGTAGAAACATAAATATATATATATTTAAATATTAATAAAAAAAAAAATTGAATCATTAAAAAAGTTAATAATTAATTAATTAATTAATTTTTTTTTTTTTTTTTAATTATTAAATTTAAATAAATTTAAATAAATTAAAAAAAAAAAAAAAAAAAAAAAGTTAAAAAATTAATATATTATTAATATTATTTTTTTTTTTTATTTAAAATCATTTAATTAAATATATATATATGAATATAAATATAATAAAAGGTATTTTTAAATTAAATATATGAAACGGGAAAAAAAAAAAAAAAAAAAAAAAAAAAATATTTAATTAATTAATAAATTTTAATGAATAAATAAAAAATAAAAAAAATAAAAATTAAATATATAATTATTAAAAAAAAAAAAATTTTTTTTTTTTTTTTTTAATTTTTTAATTTTTTAATTTTTAATTTTTTAATTTTTTTTTTTTTTAATTTTTTAATTTTTAATTTTTTTTTTTTTTTTTTTTTTTTCTTTTCAAAAAAAAAAAAAAATAATTATTAATTTAAATTTATTATTATTATTATTTAAATATAATTTATTGATTTATTAATTGATTTATTTATTTATTTATTTCTTTTTTGGAATTATTAGAATATTTAAATTAAATTAAATTTTATTTTAATTTTAATTTTAATTTTTTTTTTATAAAAAAAAAAAAAAAAAAAAAAAAAAAAAAAAAAAAATAAATAAGAGATAATAAAAAAATAAATTATAAATATATATTTTTATTTATTTATTTACTTATTAAAATTTTTTTTTTTTTTTTTATAAAAAATTTTTCAATTTTATTTTTTTTTTTTTAAAAAAAATAAAAATAAAATTAATTTAGTTTTTTTTTTTTTTGAATAAAAAAAAATTTTACCAAAAAAAAAAAATTTAAGGATAAAATTTTAAAATTTTAAATTGAAAAAAAATCTATAAAAAGAAATTATTTAAAAAACTCTTAAAAAAAAAAATCATTATATATTTTTTTTTTAATTTAAATTAAATATATTAAATTTAATTTAATTTAATGTAATTCATTTTATTTTTTTTTGAAATTGATTAAAAAAATTTCAATGAATAATTAGATCAAAAATAAATATAATAATAATAATAATAATTGATGACTTAGTATAATGAGTTAATCTTAGCCTTCCCTCAACTTTTCAGTTGAGTTTTTGTTTTCATCTCCTTATTAACCCTTATCTTCTTTCTGAAAGGTTAAAAAAGTGGACTTGGACTTGTTTTTGGTTTAATCTTTTATTGTTTATTGATTATTTCTAAAATTTTATTTAAACTTGATTTATTATTTCTCATTTTTTACACTTTTTGAGTTTTATTATAATTTCTTCTGATCCCTCTTTAAGTGAGTCCAATTACTGGAGTTCCAAAAAAACCCTCTTTACTTAAAAGATCTCCTGTGACATTTTCTAGAAAACTTATACATGAAGGTAAGATATAGGTAATTTATCCTCTGTAGAAATAATAATAATTTGTCTTATGTGAAAAAAATTAATCAAAAAAACTCAGCCATTTCTGAAAACTTGTTAGTAATGAGGAGTAAATGAAAAACTATCAGTTTATTTGGCTTAATAGTCACAAAATTACTATTGATTTTGACAAAATAAATATAAAGAAACAAAAAAAATAAAAGAGAGAAAAAAAAGGTCTTATTGATTGTACAGCCTTTGAAAAATGAGAACTTGAAACCAATATAACCTAATTTATGTGATTCTCACAGTCATGAAATTTAATGGGTTCCATTTCTCTGTTTTTATATTTATGGCAGGCCATTGTTCAGTTCCCTTCCATAAGAATGAAAATGAAATCCATAAATATAAACAGGAATTTTTTTTTTCTGTGAAATCAATTCTTTCAAAAAAATATTTTGAGATAAAAATTAAGCTTTTTTTTTTCTTCTTTTTTTTTTTTTTTAAAAAAAAAAAAAACAACCAAAAAAAAAAACCTATTGATGATTAGTAAGATTTTTTTTAAATGATTATTGTTTTAATTAGTTACCTTTAATTCTAGAATTCTAAAATATAAAAAAAGGTGTTGGTAAACACACATAAGCCCTTACTTTTTTTTTTTTTACAAATTTAAGGCCAAAACAGATAATTTTATGGTAAAAACAAATAATTGGCCTATTTGTTTTTTTTTTTTTAAAAAAAAAATTCCTCAGGCTTAGTTTTGAGAATTTTTATAATTTTTTTTTTTTTTTTGCCATATTTTTTTTTCAACATAAGATTTAAAGATCTCCAAAAAAAAATTCATTTTTTTTTACTTTTTTTCAATTTCTCCATTTTTGGCCAATTTTGCAAAATGGCCAAATTTTTTTTTTTTTTTTTTAAAAAAAAAAAAAAAACATTAAAAATTTTCCCAATTATAAATTTCCTCCATTTTCTTTTTTTTTAAAAAAAATGAAGGGTTAAATATTTAAAATGAAAAATCAGAAGCCCATTATTTTTGGGGATTTTTTTTTTTGGTGGGACAAGTGAAGACTCAAAAAGTCCTTTTTTTTATGTTCTTTTTTTTAATGTTTGTAAGTAAATTGAGAATTCCATTTATGAAATCAATGTAATTAAAAGTTTAATTTATGGAATCAGTGGAAGTTAAAATTACAATTATGCCATTAAAAGTGCCATAAATGGCATCACAAATGACATAATAATGCCATAAGCAGGCCATAAATGGCATTAACAGTGACATTTATACCATTTATGAAATTATTTACAGTGTCATAAATGGAATAAAAAACAGATTTACAATGTCATTTATGGCATTTAAAGTAACATAATAATGACATATATATGCCATTCATGGTATTAACAATTCCATAAAAATGCCATCAATAAAATTATGAATGCCATGAATTACATTTGCAATGCCATAAATAGATACATTTCAATTAAAAAACACCCCTTATGTGCTTTTACCAATTTATGCCAAAAAAATTTAAGAGATTACATGAGTTGACCAACCCCCTAAAAAAGTATAAAAAAAGAATTTTTTATTTGAAATAATAAAAATAAAAAAATTATTTTTTGCTTTTATTTTGTTGTTGAGTAATGCTATTTGTATTTTTACTTTCTTTTCTTTTTCTGTGAGTTTTTATTATTTTATTTTAATCTTTTTATTATTATTATTATAATAATAATAAAATAATAGTTAAATTTTATATAATTTAATTTAATTTAATTTCTTAATAAAAAATTCAATTTACTAAATTAAACCAAGTCAATATTAACTAATAATAAATTTAACCTAATTCTTAAATTTATGAATTATTATTTAACCTTCCAAAAAAATAGAAAGTGGGTTTTCTTTTCTCATCAATTATTATTATTATTATTATTTAAAAAGAATAATTTCTTTTTAAATTCTTTAGGGAACACCCTTCTGGCCTTTCCACCCCCTTTATTTTTAAGCATGGAAGTGTTGTGAGTCCAATTACTGGCCTAATCTTAGTTAGGGTTGAGCCAACAATTCTTCAACCCTTTTTGAAGATGGACCTAGATTTGAATTTATTTTCAAAAATTTCCCTTAATATTGAATATTCAATATCTTTCTTTTCTATTTTTTTTCCTCACCTTTTTTTTATTTCATATATCAGAAAAACAAGTGGAATAAAATTGGTAACAGCCATACAAGGTTCATTGGCCCCAATCAAAGGTATTTTTAATATCTAATCTCAATCCCAATGCATCCTTGCATCATTGAAATGCCAATTTCATTTGGTTTAGTTGTGAGCCTTGAGGTATGTTTTACATACTCAAATAGTTCAAAATTACCTTTAAGAATACTTTTTGAACTATGCATAACACATAATTCATGCATATATTGAAAATTCATCATTTTTTATTTTAGAAAAGATGAATAACTTTTTATTGAGTGAGTAAGTCCATGTATTTAAGGCCAGATTTGGATTCCACACAAAAATTAACCTAGGGTAGCTCCATAGAGTGAATAAGCTTAAATTCACTCTATTAGGTTGTAATATGGAAAATACTTCAATACCACATAAAAGAATTGTAAAATTTTTTGGTTTTCTCAATTTCACACCAAAATAATGGGAATGTGAGAAATCTCATGTTACATATGGACTAAGAATAGTGTTATGAATGTCTGTGGCACTTAACATTATGGTATTCTTACATACAGTTTTGAGACACCCATAGTGCATATCAGTCTCTAAGCCTGGAATTCTATTTTTGATGTGAAAATAGCTAAGGGGTACAAAAGACATCAAAGAGAGCCAGGGTACCCAACTTCTGAGGCCTCTGAGGCATGGATAGATCTAAAACTTGGATACATGGCTTATCATGACCCAATTAGTGTACTAAAACCTTTTGGGAACTTGGTTACCAAGTTAAAATCTCATTAAATCATAAGAAGATTGCAAATAAGCTGCTATTTTTATGTGCCAAGGAGGTAAAGAGCTACTTGGACTCTTGTAAACATGTCAATTCTTAATCATTTTCCATTAATAAACCTTAAAGTATTAATTAAAACTCTTTTTAGACTATTATCCATTGATTTACCCCATAGCAACCTACCATATAGTGCTATTTGCAATTCCATGTAGAAATGAGGTAAAAACTTCAAAAATTTATTAAAAATACAATTATTAATTAATCTTTTTGAAACCTTCAGTACCAATTTAAAACAGTATTATAAATAAACAAACCAAAATAAATTACAGTTTCATAAGTAAACTTTAAAGTTTTACTTACAGTCCATTTTTGATAATTCCACATGAAACACTGAATATTCAAAAATTCACAGAAAATACAACCTGTGATGAGATTTTCAATAAAATTGATAACTTTGATAAATTAATGTTTATTTTGAAATAAAAGAATATGTACAGTTCTTACTCCTTTTATTCTTAACCATATTTGGTTTGGTAGTCACATAAAAGCATCAATTAAGTAATTATGATAATCTTACATGACAACAGATGATGAAATTATGAATCCAAAAAGGATTATTTTTTTCTCACTAAATGGTTTTCAGTTTTCTCAATGGAATGCCTCTTTGAGATGTTTTTGACTTAAAAGAGGCCTCCTCTTGCTGTTTTTTCCAAATCATCTTATTATCCAATTATACCATTATTACAAACAAGTAAGTATTAGTTACAGCTTTTCTTAAGTGTTTTAAATCTTTAATTATCAATCAGAAGGACATGAGATCATAAGAAATAAACTATATATTTTTTGAATCTTGTTATAAATCAATTTTTGATCCCTTAAATCCACAATTATCCACCAAATCTCTCTAACATATTCTTTCTAAGGTTCACTGAATATTAGTGAGTGATTTATTATTAATTCTTAAAGTTTTTCTCTAGTATTTTTTTTCTTCAGTAATTATAATTATATATTAAAATAATTTTATTATTTTGATAAAGAAGTTTCATTATTTAAATACTTCTTGTAATTGATTCTTGTAGACAATTACTGCTTACTTTTATAATAACTAGTCGTGGATAACAAGTAAAAGAAATAATCAATTAATTAATTAATTTTGGTTATAATAATTTTTATTATTGAATTTCATAAGAACAGTCATAGTACTGTTTATTAATAATAATATTATCAGTAGTTTCATAGATACATCTTACATTAGTCAAATTTTCACTGAATCATTCCCTCACCACATCTTCTGCCATATCAAGGATTCAAGTTTGAAAATTTCAGCTTACAAAGAAATTAAATATATTCTCAATGTAATTGAAACATCCATAGAAAGAAAATCAGAAAGTCAATTTGGCCCTTGGTCCAGCGGAAAAGTCTCAAAACTACCATAAAACAATTACAAAACTAATTTACTAATTTAAAGAATTAATGGTAATATTGAATCATCAGCAGCTTTTTTTTGCCGTTTCAGTAATTAATGTATGAAAGAGCTTCACTAAATGATATTAAAACCCTTAATAAAATTCAAAACCTCATTCTTATTCATGTAGAATTAATATTTTCAATACCAAATGAAGAATCTTATATTCTCACCATACAAGCTACCAACTATTGATACAATAACTTCAACTTTCCTACCCTTACTTAATTAAAATGATGAAAAAAAATATTCTTAAGGAGTTTTTTTTTTTAATCTATCAAGGTATTAAATTATTAATTTATAATTAAATTTATGTAAAAGGTTTTTTCTCTATATAAAAATTTATTTTTTATTTTTAAAATTAAAATAAATCAAGAATTTTTTTTTTAATTATTTATTTATTGGATTAATTTATAAAAAAAAAAAAAAAAATTAAATTAAATTAAATATCAAAAAAATAATACATTTTTTTTCTTTTTTAACATCAGTAGAAAAAAATTTCTTAAATAAGAAAATATATATATATATATATATAATTAATTAAAAAAAAAATATTAAATTTTTATTTAAAATAAAATTTATTAATTAAGAAAAATTAAATTATTATTATTTAATAATCTTAAAAAAAAAAAACTTTTATTTTTTTATTAAATTTCTTTAATTTAATTTAATTTAAAGAGAAATTTAATTAAAATTTGTATAATTAAAAGATTAATTAAAATTAAAAAAGTTTCATTTTTTATTTTATTTTTTGTAAAAATAATTTATATTCTAATAATTTTTTTTTTTTTTTTTTGAGTGGGGAGAATTAAGTCATTTATTAATTCAAAGATAATTAAAATATATTTCATTTTATTTACATATTATTTTATTTTTTTATTTTAATAAATCTAAAAAAAAAAGAATCAGTTTTTTTTAAGTAAATTAAAGACGGATTTAAAAAAAGGGTGTTGGTAAACATACATAATCTTTTAGTAAAAACACATAAGTAACTTATTTTTTGAATAAAAATTCCTCAGGATCAGTTTTGAGAATTTCTATAATTTTTTTTTGCCATATTTTTTCTGACATGGGATGTGGAGGTCCCCAAATTTTTTCAAATTTTTTTTTTTTTGCCCAATTTGGCAAAATGGCCTATTTTTTCAAAAAAAAATTCATTAAATATGTTCCCACTTATGAATTTCAATATTTTCTTTTTTAAAATAAAGGGAAAAATCTTTAGAATAAAAAACCAGAAG